>CP092865.1:105996359-106596359 GCA_030710605.1 Cordylochernes scorpioides
AAATTTGATTTCTCACGGGAATGAAGACTCTGGTGGTGATATTTATAATAGAGAAGACCAAGTAGAAAACTTTAACATCGATGATGAACATATTCCTCTGGATGATAATGATGTAGATTTGAGTGAAATAGAAGAAATACCTCATAATGAAATAATTACTCCACGTAGAAGAGGACCAGAACCAGGAATGACGAGAGGAATGAGAGAAGAACGAGATCTTCGTTTGAGAGAAACCGAGGAAGAAGAACTTATAAAAAGGGGAGTGAGGATATCTGAAAGATTAAGACTAATGAAGAATAAGGAAAATGTTTCTGATAGAACTTATGAAATAAAATGTCCGAAAGATTACCAAGAAGCATTGAATTCAGATGATAGAGAGCAATGGATTAAAGCCATGGAAGATGAAGAAATTGAAGTTTTGCATATCCCTTCAGAAAAAAATGAAAGCGGACCATCTCACCAAGACTGTGGATGCTGTCAAGATTAAGAACTGCATAAGTGGTGGAGTTATTTTTGAAAAATGAAAATTGAAAATTTGAAGGGGAGATTTGTTGATGTTAATTATTTAAAATATTCATTTTCATTCTGTGATTGAATTAATCTGTGACTTAATTTATTCTCTCTGTGGTGTTGAGTGTATATAAATATATATGTATTTTCTTTGAGTAGTGTGGGAGAGAATATATGTGGAGACGTTTAGGTGTAAGAGTTATTTAGGTTTATTATAGAAATTTATATTCATAGTATTTTTGTGCCTTCAATAAAGAAGTTTTATGTTTTAATAGAGAGTATTTATTGCGATTCTCCCAACAAATATCTCGCGAACCGTTCGTTTTTAGCGATTTTCCTCCGATTTCTCCTTCTATTTTTAAGCTTTCTTGGTATACTTTTACGCTCTTTCTAATGGTACCATTTTCATTGAGATTGGTTCACTTTTTATTCAAAAGCTTTTATTTAACTTGCCTCCATGTCTGTCTGTCTAGTTGTCTGTCGCCAAATCTTGTAATCAATTTTTATTAATATACTTATAGGGCACCTAGAAATATGAAATTTGGTACACATGTTCAAACCTGATGACAATGCTAGCTGACCAATTTTCAGACTTCTGGGTTGTCAGGTTGGCCAAGAACGGACAAATTTCCTTTCAAATTTTGTAAATTTAATTTTAATATGCTTCCAGACCATATAGAATAATGAAACTCACAATACTCGCTCTGTCCAATTAATAATTGACAGATAGACAGACATACATTCATTTTTATATATATAGATTAGCAGTAATTAAACGTAACAGTAAGAAAATGTTGATTTTAATATATGTAAATAGTCTCTTAAGAAAGACCATCTAAAAACAAGACTCAACTTGTTTCTCCTGTAGGTGGTCTCTCTTTGGAGATTCTAATTGATATTAAAGAATCTCTAATAGACCTTTAATGAGAGACTGCCTCTTGGAGAAACGGGTTAAGCTACGATTTTATGCATCCTCTCAATGGAAGCTCTACTGTATCTACTTTTTCACACTGTTTGGCTTAATAAATGCCATTTTAACCATTTTGAATGTGTATCAATCCAGTTTATTTTTTGATATTTTATAGGCAAAATCACTTCATTTCAATTCATAGGGAATTCTTAACATTTTTTTTTCTTGTCTTCATTCAGCTTACTTTCTATTATATTTTAAGCCATTGTCCCCCCCCCCCCCGCCCATTATACATATTTAATACCGTATACACTGTTTTACTTTCAAAAATGTCATTAATAATTTGAATACAGACACATTGGACACCTTCTTAATAATGATGATAATTTTTAATAATTTTTTTTTAATGGAATTTGGGAAATAAAACGAAACGAAAAAGGAAATCTGACAAAAAAAATAGCTTTATAACTTTCCCCAAAGTTCTAAATGGTCAAATAGCAAGTGGCTATATAAATAAAGTTATACACAAAGATAAAATATAGATTTTAAATTTTTTTTTTCACTTAATTTTAATGCATTGTAAATTCTTCATCTTCAGGGTCATTGGTAGTTATGTGGAAAATTTGGTGACATTTGGTTAAGTAGTTTCTGAGTTTATCGATAAACAGACAGACAAATTTTGATTTTTATATATATACTAGACCAGGGGTGGCGAACGTGCGGCCTTAAGGCCGCATGTGGCCTTTTCTTGCCCAAGTTGTGGCCTTTTCATAAATTCAAAATTATAATTTGTTTCGCAGTTTTCAATTACTTTCTTTATTTTATTGAAAATATCTAATACGAATGTCATATATTATATAATATATATAATATAGTAAATGTAAGTATTTATATTTCTAAAAGTAATTCAAGTGTCGTGCTAAAAATGAAGTACTTAACTATACCACTATATTATAATTTAAAATTAAATGTCATTTTTTTTTGGAATTTATTAATTGTATGTCATTTTGAAAAAATAAACTATTTAATTGCAAAGAAAATTTCGTATTTTAATTTTGTATTGGTAAAATGAAAATTGGCCTTCTAATATAAAAAGGTTCGCCACCCCTGTACTAGACGAATGACCCGGCTTCGCCCGGGAATTCAGGAGTACAGAAAAATAATGGAGGAAATTCCTACAGACTACAGGAGGAAAAACCACTGAAAGTGGTATTGAAGGGGTTAACACAACAGCCTTCAAAGAAGAAGACGTCATAACTGAACTGGTCTCAATGGGCTTCACTGAGGTCATTGTCAAAAAACTCCATAGACAATCGACCAAAATACCGATGAATATAGTCCTAGTAGAACTACCGAAAATGAACAAAATAAACGAATCAATGGAATAACCGAAATACTTTACCAAAAAATAGTCGTGGAATCATTCAGGACTACAAAACGAGTGACCCAATGCTTTAACTGCCAGGGTTTTAAGCATGGCCAGCTAAACTGCTTTTTTAAGCCCAAATGCGTCAAGTGTGCTGAAGAACACCATTCGAAGGATTGTCCAAGAAAGTCGAAACAGCTCCCACCAAAGTGCGCTAACTGTGGATAGGCGCACACAGCCAATTACCGCGGATGCCCAAATTTTCCGAAGCCACAACAACAGCAGCTAAAGCCTCCCTGACAAAACTTCCCTAACACAATACCTCAAGCAAGCTCTACTAAAACAGAAGAAGCAACTGTTGAAAAACAAAAGGCAAGTTACGCTGAAACTGCAAAAAAAGAAAACTAATCGTTCTGACACCAGGGAACTGTGCGAAAAGTTATTAGAAATTATCAAAACTTACTTACAATGAAAGGCAAATTACCTTTAAAAATCGTTTTCTGGAATTGCAACGGAATCAAACTCAAAAAAGAAGAATTCCTACAGTTTTTAGAAGAAAACTCAATAGACATGGCACTGCTCAGTGAAACACACTTAAAACCATCTTACGACCTCAAACTCAGAAACTATCAGACAATAAGAGACGACAGAATCGTTGGAAGGGGCGGTGGAACGGCAATAATTCTAAAAAACTATCTTAAATATAAAAAAGTGCTGATTCAAACATCTAACATGGAAAACAATTTCAAAAATCATCAAATCCAACTATACAATAAATTGTTCAAAATCAAGGCGACCTCAGCCACCGAATCCGACGACCTGGACCCAATGGCTAGCTGACAGCCAAATACCCAACAACTGCCCTCCTGTAAAGGTTCGGGGGGCCACTCCAGCATTACAACTCGCCATGTGTAAATAATCTGGACAAGGTGACTCGCGAGCTGTGCTCGAATGTAACACCTGCAAAATGAGATGAAATAAATATATAAATAAATTTGTCATGCTTAAATGTGATTGGTTTAGTACCTCCATTGTCGCCATGATTGCAATCCTCCAGGAAGAAGAAGGTCTTTGAACTTAAGTTTTATGGGTCCATAGCAGTGACCTTTACTTCCTGGATGATGCAATCCTGTTAATTGTTCTTTCCCTTTTCGCGAAGCCTAACTTTTATTAAACCTTTTGACGATACATTGTGTAGATTGTGGTGGGGTTACATATTCCTATATGCAGATTATCACATATACTAGGACCTAAAGTAGGAGTAACTTAATTCACAGAAAAGCTTACACTCAATTGAATATACTAGGGCCTAAAGTAAGAGTAACTAGATACACAGAAAAGCGTACACTCAATTGAATATACTAGGGCCTAAAGTAAGAGTAACTAAATACACAGAAAAGCGTACAATCAATTGAATTAACTAGGGCCTAAAGTAAGAGTAACTTGATACACAGAAAAGTGTACACTCAATTGAATATACTAGGGCCTAAGTAAGAGTAACTAGATACACAGAAAAGCGTACACTTAATTGAATATACTAGGACCTAAAGTAAGAGTTACTTGATACACAGAAAAGCGTACTGTGTAAGCGTTTTGTGTGTGTACTGATTGAAGTAGTTCGTTGATGAGTGTTTTTGGGATTATTATTTTGGTTACACCTTTGCGGGAAATGGTATGAAGTCCGTTGTGATCAACGGTCAGTTTTGAATCTCCAGATGGGGAAGGCTGATGGCTCTTAATGAGGGGGGCGTCTAAGAAGCCACAGAACGGGTTACGAGATAGGAGATCCGCTTCATATTGTTGTTCTCCTTTTATGTAACGAACCTCATATTCGTAGCTCGACAGCCGTAAGCTCCATCGGAATAATCTGCCTGACGGGTTTTGATCGTCTTCAGCCATTGCAATGTGTGATGGTCAGAAAATATGGTAAATTTTCTGCCCATCAAATAGACGCGGAATTTGTCCACACTCTCAACGATTGCTAGGCATTCTAATTCAGAGAAGGAGTAATTCCGTTCGTGTGAACGTAGGGCGCGGCTGAGGTAGTGGACTGGATAGGTCTTTCCATCAGGGTGGACCTGTTTGAGGATGCCTGCTATGCCGAGTGTTGAGGCGTTACAGTACACCTGGCATGGCAAACCTTCCTGATAAAGGTGTAAGATGGGGTGTGTGGTGAGGCTTTCCTTCAGGCTAGTGAACGCCTTCTGGCATTTGTCATCCCAGACCCACGTGAGATCCTTTTTGAGAAGATTGTTAAGTGGCGTCCGCAAGTGGGCGTAGTCCGGGATGAATTTGTTATAAGCGTTCACCGCGCCTAAGAAGAATCGGAATGTTTTGCGGTTGTGTGGTGGTTGGATGGCGTGAATAATGTCTATGTTTCGTGTGAGTGGTGTGATGGTACCGGCAGTGATTGTGCATGTGTCTTGGAGGTGTTTCTGTTGTGAGTGTCGCTCTTGTTGTGATGTACACGCGTGTGACGGTGGTGTGGTGATGTGTGGTCACGGGTGTACCTAATGTGCGGGTTGTCCTGTTGGACGGACACTGTTTGGGCATTTTTGTGGTAAGTTTGGGCCATTGTGGCCTTGTGTATAGAGGCGTATAATATTGGCAATTGGCCCTGGTGAAAAAAATTGTGTGCGCGCGCGTGACGTGATACAGATTGGCATGGTGGCAAATGGTTTTTGACCAACGGATGCGCGTATTGGGTGCCGTGTGCGGAAGGCTTGTGTGCCATGTGAGCCCTTTGTGACTCCGCTTGGCATTCCCAATAGGCGCATTCATTTGGTATATGAAAAAAATGGTAGGTAGTAGGGTGCAATGGGGCGGCGAGTTGGAACATAGTGCCTTGGTTAAAATCTATTGTTATTTTAAATTTTCGGAGGGTATTTATACCGAGAATTCCAAATGGTAGAGGTGCTTCCACCACATGGAAATTCTCGTTTTTGGTTATTTTACCTATTGTCAGGGGGAGGGTTATTCGACCTAAGGTCGGTACAGGGCCGTTTATGGCCTGAAGGTCTATGGGTTGATTTTTAAGCTGCAGTTGAGGGAGGTTAATTTTAAACTTTTTTTAGAGGTTATGGGGCACTATGTTCAAACTTGCGCCTGTATCAATTAGGAAAGGGGGTGAGAATTCATGGGTGATGGACAGTTTAATCGTCAGCTGGCTGACGAAAAGTCGGTGCCTTCCTACTTTGCTGACGAAAGGTTGGGGCGTCTCGGGCGGCTTGGGCTTGGTCTTGTGGTGGATGTTGGGCGGGACGCACTGCCCGCGCGTTCGCGTGTGGAGCGGGTTTGTGGCGGCACCCAGAGTGCCAGTGATGGGCGTCGCAGAATTTGCAGTTCGACGGCGGTGCAGGTGCAGTCCACGCACCTGTTTTTCTTGGTGTGCTGGTGTATGGGCCCGACATGTTGGGCGGTTGTTCCTCGTGGTGACGCGGAGATGGTGCGCTGGTTCCGCGGATCCGTTGCACCAGTTGGTACCACTCTTCCAGGTTCTCAGGAGGTACCACGCGGACAAGGCGCTGGTCGGAGAGCGGTGATCCCTCCGTCAGAGTCTCGAGGATTACCTCCTGTGGGAGACCCAGTTGCATGCCCAGCGCTGTCTTCCCTCGGTAGTACTCCTCCAGGCTTGCCTGCCCAGCAAGCTTGGCGAAGGACGCCTCGCTGGATTCCGGTTAGAGGTCCAGGAAGGTTTGTCTCACCTGGAATTAGGTCTGGGTGGCCAATCGGAGTTTCCTGAAGAGCTCCAGGGGTTGGCGCGTCAGGTAGCGAGACAACCTGAGCAACTTTTCGGGGGTGGTCACGAGGGCTCCGTCCATCTACCGGTCGTAGGCTTGGAAGAATTGGCGGGCGGCGTAGGTTCCATCGAAGGGAGGGATGTCAAGTTCCGCGTGTTGGGTCGGCCGCAGCTCTGTCAGGATGGCGGTCAGCTGCAGTAGAACCTCCGCCAGGGTGCGTGTCGGTTCTATTTCGGGCACGGAAGCTGCCCCTCTGTTCTCCCTTTCCGTGTCTTTTTCTCACTCGTTTTCCATCATATCCTGTCGACTCTATGTCGATTTGGGTGGTTGACCTGTCGAGTCTATGTCGAATCGTGTCGACTCTCTGTCGAATTGTGGTTGCGGTGTCGACTTGGGATGTTAACTTACTGTGGGATTGCTGTGGACTCACTGTAGAATCCTGGCGAGTTGTGTGGTTGGGTGGATATGATTGGATTGATGGCGCAGTCTAGGTCGAATGGTAGTTTTCCACAGGGGAAGAACGAGCATAACTGGATGGGATAGAAATTAAGACCTTGCGAAAGGGAGAATGATGGGACTGACTGGAGGTATTTGGCCTTTCACATGATGGAGCGGACACTACTTTGGTTGGAGCCTATGTTGAGCACACCTAGCTCGTAGCACGGTCACCTACCTTCTTTTTAACTTCTTGTCCGAGATCATCGTCATTAACTCTCTCGACTTCTCATTGGTGGAGATCCTTCCACGTGCTCTCTGATGATTCGCTATCAATTGGTCATGCTTAAAGGTGATTGGTTGTTGATTTGTCATGCTTAAATGTGATTGGCCTAGTACCTCCATTGTCGCCATGATTGCAATCCTCCAGGAAGAAGAAGGTCTTTGAACTTAAGTTTTATGGGTCCAGAGCAGTGACCTTTACTTCCTGGATGATGCAATCCTGTTAATTGTACTTTCCCTTTTCGCGAAGCCTAACTTTTATTAAACCTTTTGACGATACATTGTGTAGATTGTAGTAGGGTTACATATTCCTATATACAGATTATCACATATACTAGGACCTAAAGTAAAAGTAACTTGATACACAGAAAAGCTTACACTCAATTGAATATACTAGGGCCTAAAGTAAGAGTAACTAGATAGACAGAAAAGCGTACACTCAATTGAATATACTAGGGCCTAAAGTAAGAGTAACTAAATACACAGAAAAGCGTACACTCAATTGAATATACTAGGGCCTAAAGTAAGAGTAACTAGATACACAGAAAAGCGTACACTTAATTGAATATACTAGGACCTAAAGTAAGAGTTACTTGATACACAGAAAAGCGTACACTCAATTGAATATACTAGGACCTAAAGTAAGAGTAACTAGATACACAGAAAAGCCTACACTCAATTGAATATACTAAGGCCTAAAGTAAGAGTAACTAGTTCGAAACTATTTTAAAGGCGTAAGATTCTTTTTGATATTAAACAATTTCTACTGTCCTTACTGCAATGGAAAAATTAATGTGAGGGCCTGGCTCATCAGTGGTGAACCCTCTCAGCGGTTTCGCCAGTTTAATATCAAAAAGAATCTTACGCCTTTAAAATAGTTTCGAATTTTGATAACAGATGGCGCGCTAGTGCATCATAAGAGTAACTAGATACACAGAAAAGCGTACACTCAATTGAATATACTAGGGCCTAAAGTAAGAGTAACTAGATACACAGAAAAGCGTACACTCAATTGAATATACTAGGGCCTAAAGTAAGAGTAACTTGATACACAGAAAAGGGTACACTCAATTGAATATACTAGGGCCTGAAGTAAGAGTAACTTGATAAGCAGAAAAGCGTACACTCAATTGAATATACTAGGGCCTAAAGTAAGAGTAACTTGATACACAGAAAAGCGTACACTCAATTGAATATACTAGGGCCTAAAGTAAATGTAATTTGATACACAGAAAAGCGTACACTCAAGAGTACAACACCAACAGCAAGAAGGAAGTCAATAAAACTCGCGATTGGTAAAATAAAACAAAGCAGTACTTATCTTTATTGTAGCGTTGGTAGGGATCGGACTCGGGTCACACCGGGATGCGAAGAGATCCCCAGACACGGAAAAAACACGTAGAAAAACACTTTAAGCGTCTCCACATCAATTCTCCACGCACTGGGCCCCCTTTGCATTCCCTTAGTCCCCTCTTATATACAGACATGGCCACATTCGTTCAATGAGAAGGTGTGAGAGATTGGTTCACTAACAAACGAAGACAACATTATTCCCGCTTAAAATTGATCAGAAAAAAAAACTAAAAATGTTTGTCAATACAATTTGACAAAGGAGCGTGACTGGGGGATGAAAAGCTGTGTCAAGTACTAGGAAACCAGTAAAGGAGGACTCCAAGTAAGTCCGGCAAGTCTGTAGGCAGGGTTCAGTCCAAGGCTGGGCATGTTAGGAGGAAGGCGGTGGCAGAGGTCGCGAGGAGGGATCACTGCTTGGCGGCCCGGAGGCGGACCGTGGGGCAGGTGGAGGATATGGCTTCGTGGTTGGAGGAGAGCCTCTTAGGGTGGCTATGCGAGGATTGAAGAGGGAAGGGCAGTTGGGATTGTCATGTTCGTGGGAGGCACTGGATGGTCGGGCTGAAACACCTGGAGTCGCTGTGACCAAACCCACATCACCGGAAAAAAACTCAGACCCGCAAGGAGGCCTCGAAGTGGTGGATGATGTTGTTGAGTCCGAGCCGGCTCAAGGTGCGGAAGGTGTCGTGGTCCGCCTCCAGGAAGGCTGTAAAGGAACCGTTGCGGGAGAAGGAGTGGTGGGCGAGGCGGACAGTCCGGGGACTAGGGAGGGCAGAGATGGCTGGGATGGAGAGGATGGCGTCCACCAGAGTGGAGTCTGGAGTGCCATCGCCCACCCTGAAGATGCAGATCCTGGGGAGGAGGTTTCTGGGGTTGCATACCTCGAGGGAAGGCCCCAGTTTGGAGGAGAGGGAGACGCACAGGTCGGGGATAATCTCGGGGCTGGAGGTATTGAATGACCAGTTTCCCCTTGGTGCGTAGGGAGACCAGACATTGGAGGGGAGGTCGGGCTGGGCGGCCTTGACCTTGACAAAGATGGAGGCAGGATCATCCCCGGGGTCACCCAGGATGACAGCGTGGGCTGGGAGAGGCGGGAGGTGGAGCAGGGAGGTTTGGCCCTGGAAGGAGCTGGAGCAGATGAGGGCCCAAGATTGGAGCGGGTTCTATTTGACTGGATACAGGAAGGGCAGGAATAGCCCCACTGCGGGTAGAGGAGGGATTCCTGGGGGAATCCCGGCTTGGAAGAGGAGTGCTAGATGTTTGGGGGGAGGACTCCCTGTAGATAGTGGTAGGGGTGAAGTCAATCTGTATCCCCTTAGTCTTGGAAGGATGGGTAGAGAGAGAGAGAGAGAGAGTCTTGAGAGTCTGGGTGACTGCATCAAAGAAGCTGGGGGAGGGGAGGGCGTTGCGGGAGCGCTCCTCTTTAAGGCAGAGGAGGAGCTGGCCGTGACTTCTTGGTGACTGTTGGTCAAAATACGGACAAGGTTCTTCCTAAGAGTGAGCTCTTTTACGCGGGGGGGGGGGGGCAATTGAGGCTGAGCAGCGATTAACAATGCGTTTGTCAGCTTTATCAATTTGAATGAGAGACACAGATCAGGGGCATCCCGGGGGTTATAGCAGTACTTCTCATGAGACATAGGGTAGCTCAGTTTCATGAAAAACGAGAGTAGGCAGGTAGTAAGCTCAGGATCATGAGGTATTGGTAGTAAAAACTAACCAATCACAGTGAGGGTGACCAGTGGCCGCTCAGGAGAGCCCCGAATAAAATTCAGGAGGAAACGGCGGCAGAATTTAGCAAAAATCTGGTTTGAGGCAACTGTAATTGACCAAGAAAAATCTGGTTGAGAGGTAGGAAGATACCGTGGGGCTGTCCAGGGCAAGGAAGTCACTAGGAAGGCAGAGGTGTTTCCAGGCTGGAGCCAACAGCAGAACTTACAGTGGAACCTCATTGAAAAAAAAAAAAAAAAGCACCCTTCTCCTTTATATCTTCATATTCTAAGTCCGTGTTTATAACAACATAAAATATTGGTCCCAAGTCTCTTCTTCTTCTTTCTTATCTCCGCTCAATCATATTAAGGTATCAAGCTTGTAGAGCTTGTTGATGGTGTATGCCGGGGATGAGTAGAGCTCATCAATGGATGAGTCAATACAGTCAATAATGTGTTTTGGGGGTGCAGGTTGACACTTAGTACATAGTGGGAAAACCCTGCAACCATTCTGGAAAGTTATTGTTCGTAGATGACCAGACTTAAGTCTAGAAAGTGATATGTTCAACCATTTTATCTCTCCTTAATGCAGTAGAAAAACTAGTCTCAATATTGTATTTGAATACTATATATAGGCATCTAAAAACATAAATATTATTCCCACAGATGAAACAAAAACCATCAGCAACTTTAGTTACACAATCAGGAGTGCGCTGTTTTTTTCTTAAATAAAAAACTCATTTCAATCCTTTAAAATTATTATACATTAGCGCGCCATCTGTTATGAAAATTCAAAACTATTATAGATGCGTATGATTATTTTTAAAAATTAAATGTCCATAGTTCATCTAAAATACCCATTCCAAGAGTCTAGCATAAGTATCACTATAAAAGGAAAACTGAAAAATGCAATATAACAGTGGTATAGTAGATTAAACTGGCGAAACCACTGGAGGGGTTCACCACTGATGAGCCAGGCCCTCCCATTAATTTTTCATTGTAGTAAAGGCAGTAGAAATTGTTTAATTTTTTTAAATAATCATTCGTGTTAATAATAGTTTCTAATAAACCTTTCTTCTTCTTCTTACTTATCTAATAAACCTTTTAAATGTTTTTAAAATATCCTATTTTACACAATCAAATAAATACATTCTAACATATTTAATTTCAACAGTCCTCGGTCAGAATTTTCAGTGAGAGTAGGTTATGATGATCATTAATTTCCTTCTCTGCTAGTGGACTTTTTTCTTGGTTATTTTGTTGATAGCACTTGAGATGGTGTTGAATTAAAGGCAGTTTATGTGAGCAATGGTTATCCAGAATTTATTTGAGAAGGGAAGAATAAAACTCAGGTAAAAAGTTTAAAAGATATAAAATGTTCACCTGTTGAAGAGCAGAAAATTTGCTCGATAGCTTGCGAAACCAAAATTAAAAGAAACTTTTTACCTGTCATTCAGTACTTTTGTCTGAAGATGGTAACAACGCTGTTATCGAAACGTCACACACTATTTATTTATTTGGTCTTATTACCTTGTTTTTATAATCTATAATCCAAATTGTGCCTAATCATTTTCCCTTTTCAAATTAAAGACAGTGTTGAATTAGAGCGCCAGAAAAATTGTTGTTGTTTCTTATCCCCTTATGCAAAGATTACACAAATTCCATGAGTCCATGTTCCTCAAGCTGATCTCATGGAATGGGGTGTAGCTTTCGTTGATCATGGCACCATGATCCTGGCACACCTTGGTGAAAATCTGACTTTGCCTGTAATTTGAAGCCATTCCTAACATGGAAGCCTTTGCTGTCGACTCTAACATGAATACAGATGCAGAATTAGGTAGGCTGATTGAAATTTGAAAAATGGTTGAATGAAAAGTGGTTATTTGAAAGGAATATGGTTGGGGGGATTTGAGAAATTGGTTAAACTTGAAGTGTTTTGAAAATGAGCACATTCCATAGTTAAATCTATAGATATTAAAATTGCATACATTGGTTAGAGAAAAGGATTTAGTTGTCGATATTTAAGTTGGTTAAATGTCACTTGGTCAAAACATTATATAATATTTCTGTAAAAAAAAATGACACTTCAGCCAGTTTAAGTTTTATTTTCTTAATGTTTCAATAAGAACAAAGGATTTTTGTTGAAGGGTTGAGAAAATAAAACTCTAACTGGCCGAAGTTTCTATTTTTTGCAGAAATATGAATGCCGGCCAGGCAACTTCTATCTCCAAGATATAAAATATATTTATTTTATTTAAACAAAACTTGGCATCACATGGCGTCAATAAATTTGTTAAAATAGCTTTTATATATACAGTAGAACTTCCATGATGCTAGAAGACACCTTTCTACAAAAGACAGTTTTCATTGTCAAAATGACCATTTTTACTATTTAGGAGCTCTCCAAACTCCGCCCTTGCCGGACGCAAGTCCGGATGAAAAAGAAGGGGGAGCAGTAACAAGCTTACTAAAAAACCTGGGCTCAGCTGGCCCGGCTGATAGTACCCTGTAAGGGCTCCAGTGATACAGGATGAGCAGCGTTTGTACTCCATGTTAGGAGCGGCTGCACATGGCGTCTATTCCTCATGTCAGAGGTGACCATTTATTTTAGAGCTAAGTTGGCCTGCCACTGTGTAGTGCTCACAGTCTTAATGGCAAAGGCAGACACATTCTATTTCACCCAGTCATGATGGTTGTCAAACAGACACCATCAAGAGTCACAACTTGATACCTTAATATGATTGAGTAGAGATAAGAAAGAAGAAGACCATTCTTACTATTTAGTAGCTCTCCAGTAAGAGGTCACCTCTTCATAAAGGACACTTTGGCTCTGCAATTAGGTGTCCTTTACAGGAAGGTTCTACTGTATTTATATTGTAGCAAAGTATTTATTATATTTTATGTACAGATTATTAATTTTTGATATTTATATTTTGCTACTCTGGAAACTTCCCTCATTGCTTGTATCTTAAAAAAAATGATTTTGTTCTTGTCTTAAATAAATTGCTGTGTCATTCTGAAGTTTGTCTTTCCTGATTTTCTATGTTATAATATAACTAGACGAATGGCCCGGGCAACGCCCGGGTTTTATCCGAGTGCGTATATATTTTTGAAATGTTTTAATTAAAATACTCTTCGTTACAATTATAAATTGGCGCCGTGGATGTCTCTCTTGTGAAACGTCCCGCCCCAAACTGTGTGTGTCTTGAAAATATAAAAATAAAAATGTGAACGAAAAATATGTCCAGGGTAGCCTAGTGGTCATGGCATCTGCCCGGTAAGCGGAAGGTCGTGGGTTCGATTCCCATCCCTTGACACTTTTTTTATTTTATCCATTCTGACCAAAATCTATCCGTGAACTTCACACAGACAGAATAAGGCAATTATATAAGTAGATAAATAAATAATTATCATTAGATAATTATAATGATCATAATGATGATGCGCGTGTTGATGACCAAAATCTATCCGTGAACTTCACACAGTGAACTTCACACAGACAGAAAAAGGCAATTATATAAGTAGATAAATAAATAATTATCATTAGATAATGATAATGATCATAATGATGATGCGCGCGCATCCGTGACAGCGATGAGCAAAGACGGTCGTGACTATATATGTTGATAATAAAATAATAATAATAATTATTTTTATTATTATCATTAGATAATGATCATAATGATGTTAATAATCATTATTATTATCATTAGATAATGATAATGATCATAATGATGATGCGCGCGCATCTGTGACAGCGGCCGATGAGGAATTGAGGAAAGACGGTCGTGACTATATATGTTGATTAATAATAATAATAATTATTATTATTATTATCATTAGATAATGATAATGATCATAATGATGATGCGCGCGCATCCGTGACTGAGGCCGATGAGGAAAGACGGTCGTGACTATATATAGGGATAATCATTAGATAATGATAATGATCATAATGATGATGCGCGCGCATCCGTGACTGAGGCCAGGAAAGACGGTCGTGACTATATATATGTTGATAATAAAATAATAATAATAATATAATAATAATAATTATTATTATTATTATCATTAGATAATGATAATGATCATAATGATGATGCGCGCGCATCCGTGACAGCGATGAGGAAAGATGGTCGTGACTATATATGTTGATAATAATAATATACTAATAATAATTATTATTATTATCATTAGATAATGATAATGATCATAATGATGATGCGCGCGCATCCGTGACAGCGATGAGGAATTGAGGAAAGACGGTCGTGACTATATATTAACTAGACGAATTGCCCGGGCAACGCCCGGGTTTTATCCGAGTGCGTATATATTTTTAAAATGTTTTAATTAAAATACTATTCGTTACAATTATAAATTGGTGCCGTGGATGTCTCTCTTGTGAAACGTCCCGCCCCAAACTGTGTGTGTCTTGAAAATATAAAAATAAAAATGTGAACGGAAAAATATGTCCAGGGTAGCCTAGTGGTCATGGCATCTGCCCGGTAAGCGGAAGGTCGTGGGTTCGATTCCCATCCCTTGACACTTTTTTTATTTTATCCATTCTGACCAAAATCTATCCGTGAACTTCACACAGAGAGAATAAGGCAATTATATAAGTAGATAATCCAAATTGTGCCTTATCACACACTATTTTTTTATTTGGCCTTATTACCTTGTGTTTATAATCTATGACGTAATGCCGGCGGCGCGCGCCCGTTGGCTGCCGGCGAGCACGTGACCTCCCTGTGCGTGCGCATCCGTGACAGAACCGGCCGGCCCATGACGGTCGTGACTATATATATAATGGATGGATAATAATAATAATAATTATTATTATTATTATTATCATTAGATAATGATAATGATCATAATGATGATGCGCGCGCATCCGTGACAGAACCAGCCGGCCGGCCCATGACGGTCGTGACTATATATGTTGATAATAATAATAATATAATAATAATAATTATTATTATTATTATTATCATTAGATAATGATAATGATCATAATGATGCGCGCGCACCCGTGACAGAACCGGCCGGCCGGCCCATGACGGTCGTGACTATATATGTTGATAATAAAATAATAATAATAATAATTATTATTATTATCATTAGATCATGATAATGATCATAATGATGATGCGCGCGCATCCGTGACAGCGATGAGCAAAGACGGTCGTGACTATATATGTTGATAATAAAATAATAATAATAATATAATAATAATTATTATTATTATTATCATTAGATAATGATAATGATCATAATGATGATGCGCGCGCATCCGTGACAGCGATGAGGAAAGACGGTCGTGACTATATATGTTGATAAAAGGAAAAAGAAAATGTTAAAACTTTTTTTCACAATAATATTTTTTGCATAATCAATTTTCCCCTATTGTATGTTTATATGAAAAAAAAAAAAACAATTTTAACTTTAATTTATTGACGTTATTTGGTGCTCAGTTTTATTTATATAAATTAAATATATGTTATGAAGGGGTCAGTGGAAGAATGGTCTAAACCGTTGGTTTTCGACTGCTTTGACCCGGGTTCGATTCCCACATTGGGAACTTTTTTCTGATTAAAACGAAAAAAATGCTCCAATGGCCCCCGATTCTTGCAAAAGTCCAACCCCACCAACGAGTGCAAGTAACCAAACGGGGCTCTGGCACATTTGTATGCGCAAATTCAAACTGCTTCTCACATGTGTTGACATGTGGTGCACTTACAGTAAAAGCAATGCCTACTTCTACCCACCATGATCATGGCCTGTATCATGTATACTAGGGATAAGCAAAAAATATATATATGTTATAATGCCTCGACAAAGGTTGGCTTTAGCCAACTGAAATACTGGTAATTAAATATATTATTTTTTAAAAATCCAATATATGCACTTTTATATATTATCTGAAAAGTAAGTGCGTTAAATTAATAGTTGGTTGCAAGAGAAGGAAGTTTGTAAAATAACGAAATTTCATGCAATACACTAAGCTGACTTCCAAGCTAGAGTTGTGCAACAAGGTCAACCTTTTATTAGAACAGCTCCACCTTTGCCGGTCCCAAGCCCGGATGAAAAAGGAGGAGGGGGAGCAGTAACAAGCTTGCTAAAAAACTGGGCTCAGCTGGCCCAGCTGATAGTACCTTGTAAGGGCTCCTGATCCAAGGATACAGGATGAGCAGCGTTTGTACTCCATGTAAGGAGTGGCTGCACATGGCGTCTGTTCATGTCAGAGGCGGCCATTTCTTTTGGAGCTAAGTTAGCCTGCCACTGAGTAGTGCTCCCAGTCTTAATGACAAAGGCAGATACATTCTACTTTACCCAGTCATGATGGATGTCTAATCAATTTAGAAATAAATAAATAAGAAACAACACAATACATTTTTTTTATAAAAAAAACTTTGAATAAATTTATTTTTTATTTTAATCCATTTTTTTTTTCATTTAAATTATTTTTTTCGACCATCTTTTTTTAGGCATTTTTAATAAATTTTTTTTTTGGTGGTGGTTAGGGGAAAAAGGTGAAAGGACGGGGGATTGGAGGAGAGGAGAATACAGAGGGAGGGGGAAAAAAAAGTAGAATAATAAAGAAAGATGAAAAAAATAAAAAAGTGCAAAATCATTTTAGATCACATTTTTTAAGGGGGAATATATACCTGAGGAAAAAAATCTTTACAGATTATTGAGGTGGTTTTTTTTTAATACAGAAAAGAGATAATTTTTTTAAAAATACAAAAAAGTAAAAAAAAAAAAAATCTTTAGATTATCGAGGTGTTTTTTAATACAGAAAGAGATAATTAAAAAAAAAACAAAAAATCATTAAAAATACAAAAAAGTAAAAAAAAAAAGGACGAAATCTACGAATCAATTAAGTTGTTTTTAGGCCTAACACAAATGTGTTGTAAAGGAATATAATTTACAAGGAAGAGAGACAAATTGGAAAAATGTGTGGAGTAAAGATATATCAAAAACTTTTAAGAAATAAAAAATATTGCAATTTATATATAACAATTATTATTGTAGTTTATAAAGACTTTATACAAAAAAAAAATAAGGCTAATAAATCTACAAAAAAAAAATTGAAAAAAAACATTTTTTTTTAAGTAATACATTACAAATCTACTAAGAGTTTCTAAAAAAATTTTGGTGAATATTGAAAATTGATTTTATTTAAAACTAAAATAAGATATATTTGACTATAAAAAAAAAAGATAAAAAAAATAAATAAATATTCTCAATTTTAAATTGAAAGAAAAAAAAAGGTTAATCAAATTATCAAATTTTTAAAAATAAAAAGGTTGAAGAAAAAGAGACTCAAAAAAAAAAAAGAGTTAATCACAAAAAGAAATAATAATTCTTATATATTGTTATTTTTGTCAACAAAGATGAGAACTTCAGCGCAACACACACTTTGTGCAACACATATCTCTATATAAATAATTTATTTCAACAATAAACTTCTTCGCAACAGTTCCATTAAGTGGATGATTGGGGAAAGTGGTTGAGATACCAACAAACACAGACAAAATAATATGGAAAATTTCCAGGTAGGAATTAAAATATAATGGAATGGGGGGGGAAAAAACGTGAACAAAAAAAACATGATTTATTTTTTAAATAATGTATATTCATATAAAAAAACTGAAGAAACAAAGGAATGGGAAGGAAAAGAAAGGGGGGAAAAAGAAGAAAAATGAAAGAGAGAGAGAAAAAAATAATAACAAATATATAAATATTATATAAAACAAATTATTTACATTAAAAAAAATGATTTTTTTTTATTTATTTAAAAAATAATAATAATAACAAGGGAAGGAAGGAAGAAGGGAGGAGGGGTGTAAAAGCACCAGCTTCAGGAAAACTTTATTTACACTTGATAATTTGTCGTCCACTCTGGTGTTGTAACAAGTCTGGCTAAAGGTCAGAAACCAAAGAGTTCTTAAATAAAAGGTGGGGGAGGGGAGGGAAGATGCTAAGTCTGTACAACAACCCCCGGAAGTGGAGGAGGGGCAGAGACAAGGCTAGAAGGACCGCCTCTGTCAGACACTGTCATCTGTCACAACATCACAGGAGTCACACAGGGGAACTTAAGAGAAAAAGTAAGCAGGAACATAATTGGTTATGAAAATATAATATAAAAATATAAAAAGGTCAGGTGTTGATATCCCTATATATATATATATAAAAGTCAGTGTATGTATGTATGTTTGTCGACTATACATGTCCACAATACGTATCTAATCTGACTGAAATTTTTAACAGTATATAAAGTAGAATATGGAAAAACTTTTAGTGAAAATTTCAGGTCTCTATCCTGAAAATTCGCCAAGTTATTTGCAAATTTTCCCTTTCGCTCGCGAGCGTGAAGATGGGAGGTAATATCAGCTGACTTAATGTACATGTAAAGTTTGGAGCAGGACGTTTCACAAGGGTGACATCCACGCCGCCAATTTATAATTGTAACCAATAGTATTTGAAAATCAAAATAATAGAATTTTCAAATACCGTTGTGAAAATATACATTTTTATATTTTAAAAACACACAAGGTTTGGAGTGGGACGTTTCAAAGAATGACATCCACGGCACCAATTTATAATTGTAACGAATAGTATTTGAATAAAAACATTGGCGTTGCCCGGGTTATTCAGCTAGTTAAAAATAAAAAGGGCATATCTTGACCAGGAGCACATGTGCTTTTCAGATGGCAGTTTTCTGTTCCAGCAGATGGCGCTCTGCCATCTGAAAAGCACATGTACTCTTGGTCAGGATATGCCCTTTTTATTTTTAATAATTGTTTATGTTCAACTAACAGAAACCTATATTTCCAGGCTCAAAAACTGGCAGCCATACAAGACCGCTCCTCTTCCAGGATGGTGTAAAGACCTTCCCACAATGTACCATCTGCAGGACCAAAGAGGCCTCACCAGACCACCTCTTGGAATGTATGGGAGCCTCAAGAGAGGACCTATATTCCAACCCTACCAGGATTGTGAATTTGATCAATGAATATAGTCTCCATGACCTTGTATAATTATACAATGGATTAATAATATAAAAAATAATAATAATAATTAATTATCTCCAAAAACTTCAACAAACTCTAAAATTCCATCTTCAATGGATACCCTCAAACATTGGAATTGAAGGCAATGAAGCCATGTTGATGCACTAGCAAAAATAGGTATAAGAGAACCTTTTCCACAGAAAAATAAACTTACTTTAAAAGAAATAGAGACAATAGTCAAAACAAGAAGAAAAAAAAACTGGAGGATCCCACCTAAGCATAGTTGGTACAGTGTAGTTGACCCAGGAGGAGCTCTGAACCTCAAAAATAGACAGCACCAAACAACTCTAACAATATTTGTTGTTTCTTATCCCCTTGTGTAAAGATTACACAAATTCCATGAGTTCATATTCCTCAAGCTGTTTTGTGAAAAGCAGCAGCCTCTCCCAAAGGTCTTGTTTAGTGCATCTAATGCAACTAACAAGATTTAGAACAGGCCATTTCAAGCCATTGAAGATGGAAAATAACAACAAAATCTACCCCACTTGCCAGCTGCGAAACAAGCAGAATAACTCTGACGAATAAGCAGTCGCGGACCAACAGCAGCATTGTTAGAAGAGGAGTAGACCTCTTTAAAAATCCTGACTTCAACTGACCCAGTTGATAGACCTCAGCAAGGGTCCCACTCCAGGGATACGGAGGTGCTGCGTCTGTACTCATGTTAGAGTCGGCAGCAAAGGCGTCTGCTTCCATGTTAGGAACGGCCTCAAACTACAGGCAAAGTCAGACTTTCACCAAAGTGTGCCTGGATCATGATGCCATGATCAACGAAAGCTGCACCCCTATACCCCATTCCATGAGATCAGATGTTGATTTGCATGCTGCATCGCCCGTCGCGCAGAATAAACAGGGGCGCGGTCAGGACTTAGGTAGGGGGTTCTGTCCGATAAGTATAATACAGTCTCCACAAACTTCTAACTTTGCAGCTTCCAAGCAATTGAGAATTTTGCAGTGCAACATAAATGGATTGTGCTCAACAGCAACAAAAATAAAATTAGAAGAAATAATGGAAATAGCTGAAAAACAAAAGATACAAATTATAGCCCTACAGGAAACCAAATTAAATGAAAAGTACAATCTCAAATATAAAAACTATAATATCCTCAGAAAAGACAGAAATAAAGAAGGGGGTGGCCTTGCATTTTTAATCAAGAATTTGTACTATGAAGACATAGCCATTAATATTCCAAACACATCAGACCTCGAAGCCCAAGGTATCAAAGTCTACCTCAGTCAAAACAAAACCATCGACATATTCAATATGTATCACCCACCAAACAATAAACTTATTGACGATGGAACAATGGCTCAATTTCTTACAGACAACACTATTATTGTAGGTGACCTTAATGCCAAACATCAACTATGGGGATGTTCCATGACAAACCCAAGAGGCAAAATACTTTCAAACATATTTGACGACAATGCCTTCATGTGCTTAAATGATGGGAATCCCACCCACCATTCCTACAGCTATAATACTGCACAAGCACTTGATATAAGTTTCTCCAGTCCTGACATTTTCCACAAATGCAAATGGCAAATATTAAAAAGTATTGGAAGTGATCATTTGCCTATTTTGATAGAAATTAGCACCAAGACCAAAACCAGCTCAATTAAAGAAAAATTCTGGAACTTCAAAAAGGCTAATTGGAATCTTTACCAGAAAAACACCAATGAAGACTTTAGAAAAGCACCCACTAGAATAAAAGATCTGGAACAAAATTGGATATCTTTCAAAAACACCATTATTAAAGCAGCCAAAGTTTCAATACCAAGAGGTAATATTAAGAAATGGATTCCAAATTATACACACCAGGCAAAAGATATTCAAACACTTATAACTAAAAGAAATGAACTACAAAAAAAAGTGCACCCAAAATCAAACAAATTGTAGAACTGAACTGAACATTGTGAATGCAAAAATAAAAAGGTTATACGTAAATATGAAAAGGGAAAAATGGAAACAAACTTGTGAAAACCTGAACCCAAGAAACCCGAATACAAAACTTTGGCATTTGGCAAAACAAATTGACAGAGCCCAGCCACAAACTGAAAACACAAATATGATTAAGAATACGGATGGTACCCCAGCAACTAATGACAAAAATGCTGCTAATCTTTTAGGTAATTCATATCAAATATGTAGTAAAATCAAATTTGAAATAAAAGATAAGAAAGTTGAAAAAAAGGCCCGAAAGATTATTCATGACTGTAAAAATTTCACCAGCACTCATAATATTTTCCATGAAAAAATCAATATGAAAGAGCTAGATTATGCATTAGAAAACACTGACCTAAACAAGACTCCTGGGCCAGATGGAATCCATGGCCAAATGATATCAAACTTGGGAAAAAATGGCAAAGAAATACTTCTTGATATTTTCAATAACTCCTGGAAAACTGGAAAATTGCCTCAAGACTGGAAAACTGCAACAATAATTCCTATTAAAAAACTTGACAAATCTGCTGATGACCCAAAAAACTATCGACCTATCTCCCTTACAAGTATTTGCTGCAAATTAATGGAAAAAAATTATACTCAGACGACTTACCTACCACCTTGACACAAGAAATCTCTTACCAGAAGAACAATATGGATTTAGGAAAGGACATGGGACAATAAGACCAACTCTTATTAAAAGATGCACAAAACAGAAAACCAACTAGCCACACCATAGCTGCTTTTTTAGACCTTACACAAGCTTTTGATAAAGTATGGAAAAACAAGTTAATTACAAAATTATACAAGCATTTCAAAATTGATGGAAAAGCTATCACTTGGATAAACGATTTCCTTAAAAATAGATACATCAGGGTCAAATATAATGGAACTCTATCTAAAACCTTCAAATTGTACCAAGGATTACCACAAGGATCAGTCCTTAGCCCAACTCTCTTCACCCTATTTATTGCAGGCATAGAAGAAAAAATTTCACATAAGACCGATATTGGACTTTTCGCTGATGACATTATTCTATGGAGCAGTAACACTAACTGGAAAAAAGCTGAAAGGGATTTGAACAAGACTCTTCTCCACCTAGAAAAATTTGCTAATAAACATAAATTAGAATTTAACCCCCCAAAAATCTGAAACCTGTCTTTTTACTACCGATAAGAAACTATACAAAATAAGACCAAAAATTATTCTGAAAGAACAACAATTGCAATATAATAAACATCCTAAATATCTCGGCTACACCCTGGATCCAGAAATTAACTCCAGTAAACATATTGAAGAAGTTATTGGAAAAGGAAGAGACCGACTAAAAATCCTGAAATATATTTCAGGAAGAGAGTGGGGAGCCGATGCAACCACACTAAAATTAACTTGCACATCTCTAATTAGACCTATCCTGGAATATGGATATCAAATCTATGGTACAGCATCTGAAACAAATCTAAAATCACTGGAAAGGATACAACTAAGTGCAGCTAGAATTATTACAGGTCTTCGAAATACCTGCCCTAACGATATTGTACTTTACGAGGCAGACATTATGCCCTTAAAGGATAGAAGAAGCTACAATCTGCCAAAATATATAAACAAAATCAAGAGTTATGGAAACAAACACAGAACTTCCAATTACATACTTAATTGGGAATCCAATTTAAGACTCAAAAAAGAAGGCCCTCTACACCTGGCCAAAAGAAATGGATTTTTAAAATATAAAGTAGAAAAAAATTATTTAGCAGAAAAAATTTCTCCATGCGAACCACTACAAAATGTTATTTTTAATGCCACTTTAAATGAACCCACCAACAAACAATACCAAAATCCAGAATACTTAAAACAATTATCATTAGAAATAATTAATAACATTCCTAAAAATGCAATAACTATCTATACCGATGGTAGCAGAGATGAGTTGGGACACACTGGCAGTGGCTGTCTCATCAAAACTACAAATGGCATTGAGAAAATGAACAGAAGAAACCCAGATTTTTGCTCAGTCTTCAGATCAGAACTTATAGCCATCTATGAAGCCTTAAAATCCATCAGAAATACTAATTATCAAGATATCTGGATTCTTACTGATAGTAGAAGTGCCATACAACACTTGAGTCACACAGGGGAACTCAGAGACAAAGTAAGCAGGAACATAATTGGTTATCTCCAAAAACTCTCAAAAACCTCAAAAATTCACCTTCAATGGATACCCTCACATGTTGGAATTGAAGGCAATGAAGCTGCTGATGTGCTAGCGAAAAAAGGCACAAAAGAACCCTTGCCACAGAAAAATAAACTTACTTTTAAAGAAATAGAAACAGTAGCCAAAACAAAAATAAACAAGAACTGGAGGATCCCACCTAAGCACAGCTGGTACAGTGGAGTGAACTCAGGAGGAGCTCTAAACATCAGAAATAGACAGCATCAAACAACACTAACAAGATTTAGAACAGGCCATCTCAAGCCATTAAAGATAGAAAATAATAACAAAATCTACCACACTTGCCCAAAATGTAGCTTGTCACCTGCAGCTCCAGAACACATTTTGGCTTGCATTAGATGCACTAAACAGGACCTTTGGGAGAGGCCGCTGCTCATCATAAAACAGCTCGAGGAGCATGAACTCATGGAATTCGTGTAATCTTTACACAAGGGGATAAGAAACAACAACAAAATGTAGCTTGGCACCTGCAGCTCCATGCCAGCTCCAGAACACATTTTGGCTTGCATTTAATGCACTAAACAGGACCTTTGGGAGAGGCCGCTGCTTATCATAAAACAGCTCGAGGAGCATGGATTCATGGAATTCGTGTAATCTTTACACAAGGGGATAAGAAACAAAAAATTACAGGAAGTGTAGACCGTGCATCTTATGAGGTACAGTAGAACTACCTCTCTCTAACAGACAACACCTAGTTGCAGAGCCAAAGTGTCTTTTAGAGAGAGATGTCCTCTTACCAGAGAACATCTAAATGGTAAAACTACCTTTCTCTAATGGCCAACACCTAGTTGTAGAGCCAAAGTGTCCTTTAGAGAGAGATGTCCTCACCAGAAAACAGCTAAATGGTAAAACTACCTCTCTCTAACAGACACCTAGTTGTAGAGCCAAAGTGTCCTTTAGAGAGAGATGTCTTCTTACCAGAGAACAGCTAAATGGTAAAACTACCCCTCTCTAAAGTACAACACTTATTTGTAGAACCAAAGTGTCCTTTAGAGAGAGAAGTCCTCTTTCCAGAGAAAAGCTAAATGGTAAAAAAAAGGTTAATTAGATTATGAAAACTGTCCTTTGTATAGAGGTTTACTTCTATGGAAGTGTCCGCCTATGGAGGTTCTACTGTACTAGTCAAGCCTCGCTATAACAACATTCTTATAAAAAGTTACAGAACCTAAAACTATTCTTTCTTATTGCTGATGTCGCTAATATAGGTTATTTAACACGTAGAAATTCTACAAATTTATCAGTTTTATTATACAATATTCTAGCCAAGTCTCTTCATTAAAATCACTCAGACTACAATTTAGTCATTAGGTAAAAATTAAAGAAAAAAAAATTATTTTGACCAAATTTTCTATCTTCTTTTAGAACCTCTAAAACTTTGCATAGACGGGTATTTTCAAATTTCCTTGGCTTCTATTTGAAGCTGTTTTATAAATTTTCTTCAGCAATCATTGTGGCATGTTCATTTCTTCCAAGTTCTTATTTTAATAGTAAAGACACAATTTCTTCATCACAATTTCTAGTAAAGACACATCATCATTATTTTGTTTTTAAAAAAAATGTATTTTTGGGTAACAGAACAATTACAGTAGAACCTCGTTAATTTGACACTATATGATAATTCGACCATGTTTAGATGTTGCGACCTCCAGCCTATCAAATAACAAACTGTAATTCGACAATATCGATAACACGACACTTCTAATAGTTCGACCATTTTAAAATTCGAATTTCGACAGTTGAATGTTTTTTTACATACAACTTTACCGTTAAAAAGGTTTGCAGTGACGTTGCACAATGTCGCAAGGGTTATTTTATTTTATTTTTTTTACACGGGAATTTAGGCTTTGTGCGCTAATTAATAATATTATTTTCTTTTTAAATTTCAGCATTGAAATATTTTAGTTATTTTAAAATTAACAAATAATTACCTTTAAAAATAAATCTTTACAAAATGTAGCCACAATGATTATGATAATATTTTATTTCAATATTCAATTTACTTGTTATTAGAAAAGATTTAAACACAAAATCAATCTTCATGATTCTTTTTAAATAATATTTTGAAATTTTCTTTTTATTTCCCATATTTATTTACTTTCAACTGCTATATTCTTCAATTAGAATGAAATATTATTTGTAATTATTTATGTTTCAAAAATGTGTATTAATGCCATTTTGTCCCTGATACTAAAAGTTAATCCCATGAAAATAAAAAAATAAATACAAAAAGTACACAACACAATGGTTTCATTATAAAGGACTGCGGCGTGTGATTATAAACAATACTTAAAATTATACCGCATAAGTTTCTTTTTTATGATAAATCAATATTTATTTTTAAAGAGAAATATTTACTATTTCTAACTTTTTTGAATGAAGTATGAGAGGATGAAAATATGAAGAGTAATGGCGAACGGGAAAAAATAAAAGTGTGGTTTCAATGGTTTCAATTAATATCATTAATTTATATTACAAAGCTATTTTTAAAAAATATTATTTTAGCAAGTTAGATGATTAGCTAATCATCTGAATAACTTTAATTCAACACTTCCTTTAATTCAACCGAAAGCTCTGATCCCTTGGGGTGTTGAATTAAAGAGGTCCGGCTGTATAAGATTGTTTTGAAACTTTGTACAGATGTACCACAATTTTTCTATAATTTTCATTCGATGTTTCAAAGTTTGAAATGTAGCTTTCATTTTTTAATAATTTAAACACAAGGTAATAAGACCAAATCCAAATAAATAAATAGTGTGTGACATTTCGGTAACAGCGTTGTTACCATCTTCAGACAAAAGTACTGAATGTGGTAACAACGCTGTTACCAAAACGTCACACACTATTAACTTATTTGGATTTAGTTTTATTACCTTGTGTTTATAATCCAAATTGTGCCATATCATTTTAATAATTTACTATTTAAAATAGCAAAACCGTGCTAAAACAATCCGGGGATATAATGAACCCTCCTTTGTAACAAACCTAAGGTAATGAATCCCCAATTCCTTTCCATTGAAAATATCATGGTTATAAAGAACTTTAAGATTTTAAAAATAATGAACAACCCTTAAAACGAACCTAATTTCAAGAGAGAGTCCTGAAATAATAATAAATTCTAATTAAAATCCTTGGTTTATAAGGAACTAAAAATGTAAATTTTATAAATTTTTAAAACTAAAAAATTTTGAGCATGTGTGTGTGTTTCAGCTCATAGTCGCAATTTCAAAACAATAAATTTTACATTCATACTCTATTTTTTCCAAATGATATATACATTTTTGTATTATACTTATTATTGAATATCTTTTCCATCATAAATTTTTTAATAGAAAAGATGCTAATGACACCCAAAAGAAAGAGAGAAAAAAAAACAAAGAAAAGGCTTTTAAAGTGACAACAAAATATAATAAGAAAAGAAAAAAGGCATCTCCTTATTGTGCAACTTAAAGTTGCTGATGGCTTGCACCATCTATCGAATCAATAACTCTTCATTGATTTTCAATTATTCCAGAATTAATGAATACTTGATATTTATTCTGATAGATGGTGCAAGCCATCAGCAACTTTAAGTTGCACAATAAAATGATACCATATCCTAAGGGACTGTCCTCGAAGATTCTTCCAGGGAACACTTGGGGATATCCACCGGTGCACAGAGGAGGCCCTGGAGTGGATTCGTCACCTCGACATTCCACTCTAGAGAAACTTGCCAACATTGTTGTATTGTGCTGTAAAAAACAATATCATACGCAATATATATATACAATAAAATGATGCCTTTTTTATTTTTAAATTTATGCACCTTATCCCAGTACAATATCACACATTTGTACTATTTTTTCATCTCTCCCTCTCTAAAAATCCTGAGTTCAACTGACCCGGTTGATGGTCCTCAGCAAGGGTCCCACTCCAGGAATACAAAGGAGCTGTGTCTGTACTCATGTTAGAGTTGGCAGCAAAGGCTTCCATGTTAGGAACAGTCTACTACAGGAAAAATCAGACTTTCACCAAAGTGTGCCTGGTTCATGGTGCCATGATCAATGAAAGCTGCACCCCTATACCCCATTCCATGATATCATGAACTCATGGAATTCATGTAATCTTTACACAAGGGGATAAGAAACAACAACAACAATTTTTTTCAAGATGAAATAAGTTTAAAATTAGAAAAGGTAACATTTCTACTATAAGAGATAAAAATAGAGGGTTATAAAAAAATTGCTACAAAGAGGAATCACCACCATCTTTTAAGGCGATCGTATGTATTAGCATCATCTCTTTCAGAAGTGTTTGATATCTGTTGTTGTTCCTTTTCCCCTTATGTAAAGATTACACAAATTCCATGAGTCCATGTTCCTCGAGCTGTTTTATGATAAGAAGCGTGCTCTCCCAAAGGTCCTGTTTAGTACATCTATTGCAAGCCAAATTCTATAGTTGTATATCTAGAGTAAGTTTATCCTGAGCTGAAAAGTGTCCAAATAAAAGGACCCCTAATGCAACATAAGTTTTTTTTTTTTTTTTTTATACAATGAATTGTGGTGAGTTTGAAGACAACAATGGTTTGAATGAATGGTTCGAAACAAAACAAAATCTAAACACAAGGTAATAAAAGACCAAATCCAAATAAATAAATAAATAAATAGTGTATAACAGTGTTGTTAACCGAATGTCACACACTATTTATTTATTTGAATTTGGTCTTATTAGCTTTTGTTTATAATCTACAAAGCGAATTGTGTGCCTTATCAAAACAAAATCTAGTCTTCATAAGAACATGTGAAAACTGGAAATGGAAGAAAAATTCCTTTTAACTTTATTTCAAAGGCAATGCTTAAAGAGTGCTGTCAAGCAACAAAGTATTACAGACAACATACAGACAAGTATTACAGTATTATTTTGAAATAATATATTTTATGTATCTTTTAATATTATACAGTAGAAACTCCTTGTTAAGGACACCTAATTGCTGAGCTAAAGTGTCCTTTAGGGAGAGGTTCTAGTTAATAAAACTGGTAATTTTGACAATGAAAACTGTCCTTTGTAGAAAGGTGTCCTCTAGTGCAAGTGTCCTCTCATGGAGGTTCTCCTGTATATAATTAATGAAGCTTTTCTGCAAGGACTTTCTATTTTTAAATTAGACAATTGTACATTTATGCTAATGATAAGAAGAGCCTATCATCAAATAACTTTTCACATGATATTTTGTGGCCATTTTGATATTTAGAGCATTAATGTATAGAAATAGGTCAACTTATGGAATTTTATTTTCACTCAAGTATTGCTCAATGACAGAAGATATAAAATTTCGTTTTGTTCCTTTTTAATGCATTTAAATAAAAGCATTTTGTTAAAAATGTATTTTTACTTATTAATTATTTAGTTAGTTTTTAAGTCATGAATTTACGAAACTTAGAATAAAAAGTTAACTGGGGATTAGGCCTTAAATAGACGGAAGCCTGCTCGCGGTGGATTGGTCAATTCTTTGTAAGGGGCATAACATAAGACTTGAAAAGAAATATAGAAATTTGTTTATTCCTGGCCACCCCGATCACAAAGAAGTCTGAAAATACGTACACTTGCATTGTCATCGGGTTCTGAAAAGTGTACCAAATTTCAGATTCCTACTTGCTCTAAAAGTATATTAAAATTAATGATAAGGCACAATTTGGATTATAGATTATGAACTCAAGGTAATAAGACCAAATCCAAATAAATAAATAGTGTGTGACGTTTCGGTAACAGCATTGTTACCATCTTCAGACAAAAGTACTGAAGATGGTAACAATGCCGTTACCGAAACGTCACACACTATTTGTTCATTTGGATTTGGTCTTATTACTTTGTGTTTATATTAAAATAAATTTACAAAATTTGAAAGGCAATTTGGAAATTTGGCCATTCCGACCACCCAGAAGTCTGATAATTTGTACACTTGCATTGTTCATTTGACTGAGTGAGTGTTAAAATTTTCATACTTCTATTTGATCTGGAAGCATATCAAAATCAATTTACAAAATTTGAAAGGCAATTTTGAAATTTTCCCATTTAAACTCTGACAACCCAGAAGTCTGAAAATTTGTCAACTTGCATTGTCATCGAGTTCTGAAAAGTGTACCAAATTTCAGATTCCTATGTGCTCTAGAAGTATATTAAAAATCGATTACAAGATTTGTGGACAGCCAGACGGAAGGACGGACTGACAGGGAAGCAAGTTAAATAAAAGCTTTTAATAAAAAAGTGACCATTATTAAGAGTTACCATTTTTCTCCGCCATTACATTACCTTACCATTACTCCGCCTTTGCCGGTCCCAAGCCCGGATGAAAAAGGAGGAGGGGAGAAGTAACAAGCTCATTAAAAAACCTGGGCTCAGCTGGCCCGGCTGATAGTACCCTGTAAGGGCTCCTAATCCAGGGATACAGGATGAGCAGCATTTGTACTCCATGTTAGGAGCGGCTGCACATGGCGTCTGTTCCTCATGTCAGAGGCGGCCATTTCTTTTGGAGCTAAGTCGGCCTGCCACTGAGTAGTACTCCCAGTCTTAATGATAAAGGCAGACGCATTCTACTTCACCCAGTGTGAAGATAAGAAAGAAGAAGAAGACCATTTTTTTCCTGTGGGTATGACTTTCCTTTAATATCTTGAGTTGTCTGGCCGGCCTTTTCACATAATTCCTTTAAAATAGAAGACATTTCAGCCAGATCCTTTATCCTTGTTAGGAATAAATAAATAAAAATTAAATGAGGGCAAAAGATTTTTTGTCAAAACATCGAAAAAATAAAAATAATTTCTGGCCAATATAAAAGTGCCTTTTATTTTAAAGAAATATCCCCTTTAATTATACAATAAAAAATTCTGAAAAGTTGAAAAAAGACAAACTGTGGCTATAGTGAACTATAGCTATAATAACCATGGTTACCATTTTATTAGGGTTTACTATAGAGGGAGATTTTACTGTACATTAATGATAAAGCACAATTTGGATTAGAGATACAAGAAAATAAGACCTAATCCAAATAATTTTATAGTGTGTGATGTTTCAGTAACAGTATTTATTACCATCATCAGACAAAAGAATAAAAATGTTATTCTTTTGTCTGATGATGGTAACAATGCTGTTGTCGAAACGTCACACTATTAAATTATTTGGATTAGGTCTTATTTTCTTGTACTGTAGATTAATGTTTATTATTAAAAAAATAAATTTAAAGAATAAAAAATGATAAAATGGACATTGAAATCCCAATATAGGTTAATTTTAATTGATTTTAGCCTTTTGGGACATGAGATTTGAGACGTGAATGGCTTGGTCTGTTGCCTATAAGACAGGTTATTGAAGGCAAATCAATTAATTCCTACAAAAAATCAACTTCCTAAGTAGGGAAAACCCCTAAGACAGGTTGTGTTAGGATAAAACAAGCAGGAAACTTCCAGCCATTGAGTGGTGGGTTTATTCCACTTCCATTAATTACCATAAATGTAGCTTGGCACCTGCAGCTCCAGAACACATTTTGGCTTGTCTTAGATGCACTAAACAGGACCTTTGGGAGAGGCCGCTGCTTATCATAAAACAACTCAAGGAGCATGAACTCATGGAATTTGTGTAATCTTTACACAAGGGGATAAGAAACAACAATTAATGTTACTTGGGGCATACATCTACATTTCACACTATACACACCTAGTAAAGATAGTCAAAAATATATATTTATTCCAACTCAGTAAATTTATGAGGGAGGAAAAGTTCTACAATTATAGTAGAAAAATAATTTCCCCCAACATTCTGTTTAGTTACAAGGCACAAGCATGTCATTCTATGTATTCATCTTCTTTCTTATCTCCACTCAATCATACTAGGGTATTAAGCCTGTAGAGCTTGAGATTTGTATTCATTGACTATTCTAGCGCAAATGATTCTTTTTAAACAAAATGATATATAATTCCAACTGCCCATATTTAATAAGGGGGGGGGGGGGGGGGGCCTTGGTTCATCAGATGGCTGGTTTATGCCTTGTAGTTGATAAGGCAAAGAAGGATTATTTGGGATGGGAAAGAGGAAGGAATCCCCCTTTGAAATAGTCTAATTCTTGGTCCTTTTTTTTTCTTTCATATACAGTAGAAATTCCCTGTAAAGGACAACACCTAATTGCAGAGCCAAAGTGTCTTTTAGGGAGGTGTCCTCTTACTGGAGAGTTGATAAATTGTAAACATGGTAATTTTGCAAATGAAAACTGTCCTTTGTGGAGAGGTGTCTGCTAAAGGGAGGTTCTACTGTAGCTCCAAGTATACCTTCTTTCCTACTTCTATAGGCCGTGAACTAAACAATAGGTGAACCAAATTCATTAAAAAAGTTCTAAAGTAGAAAATCGGGAAGGAATATTCCAATTGCTATGCAAATACTGAAAAGTATATTCAAGAAGTAAACCAGAAAAAATGATGAGAAAAATCCAAGAAGTACAAAAAGACAAGTTGACAGGAAGGATACATGTGGTTGTTGTTGTTTCTTTTCCTCTTGTGTAAATATTACACGAATTCCATGAGTTCATGCTCCTCAAGCTGTTTTAGGATAAGCAGCGACATCTCCCAAAAATCCTGTTTAGTGCATCTAATGTAAGCCAAAATGTATTCTGAAGCTGCAGGTGCCAAGTTACATTTTGGTCAAGTGGGGAAGATTTTGTTATTATTTTCTATCTTCAATGGATACATGTTGACACAAGAAGTATATATTATATAAGTATATAAGTAAGTAACACATTTTGGCTTGCATTATATATAGATGCACTAAACAGGAACTTTGGGAGAAGCTGCTGCTTAACATAAAACAGCTTAAGGAACATGAACTCATGGAATTTGTGTATCTTTACACAAGAGGATAAAAAACAACAAGAGAAGAATATAAAAAGTTGGGAACTCACCATGGTACCACCACTTTGTTTTCTTGGGATTCTTGCTGCAGGTCTTCACATAGAGGGAATTGTCTGGAGGCCGCTTCTGTCAACACACAACACAACACAATTGTAAGCAGCTCCTCAGCCATAGGCAAGGTTCAACTGTATGTATGCTATGGAATTCCTTTCTCCTTAATGGTCAAATATATTTTTGAAAATAAAACAATTATTAATATTGATAAGGCACAATTTGGAATATAGATTTTAAACACAAGGCGAAAACATGGAATTTGTGTAATTTTACACAAGGGGTTAAGAAAGAAGAAACAACAAACACAAGGTAATAAGACCAAATCCAACAAGGTGAAAACATGGAATCTGTGTAATCTTTACACAAGGGGTTAAGAAACAACAAACACAAGGTAATAAGACCAAATCCAAATAAATAAATAGTGTGTGACGTTTCAGTAACAGTGTTGTTACCATTTTCAGACAAAAGTACTCATATTTATTTATTTGGATTTGGTCTTATTACCTTGTGTTTATAATCTATAATCCAAATTGTGCCTTATTAATTATTAATCTTGATAAGACACAATTTGGATTATAGATTATAAACACAAGGTGAAAAACATGGAATTTTTGAAATTTTACACAAGGGGTTAAGAAACAACAAACACAAGGTAATAAGACCAAATCCAACAAGGTGAACTCATGGAATTCGTCTAATCTTTACACAAGGGGTTAAGAAACAACAAACACAAGGTAATAAGACCAAAAAAATAAATAGTGTGTGACGTTTCGGTAACACCATCTTCAGACAAAAGTACTCATATTTATTTATTTGGATTTGGTCTCATTACCTTGTGTTTATAATCTATAATCCAAATTGTGCCTTATTAATTATTAATCTTGATGAGACACAATTTGGATTATATATTGCCACATGGAAAATTAGGGAAGACCAACTTCGGGATGAGACAACAATTTATTTCAGGCAAGAACAAAATATGAATGGTAAACAAAAGATAAGCCACAAGGGAAATTTACAGAGTAGCAAAATATAAACATAAAAATGACCACTCTGTTAATAAAAATAATAAAATTAATAAATACTTTGTTACATAGCTTCTTCCCTATGGGAGCTGTGACCCACAGCTTGCAATTACTGTAGTTACAGGCCTGGATCTGACGTGCTTCTGCCAAGGATTCCATTGAAGTCTTGGAACTTTGTCCCTAGTACCTTTGCGTCCTTTTTATTGCGGCGTGAAGAGCAGCTTTGTCATCGTATCGTCTATAGGGACATCGTCATCTTCGAGGGAAGTCTTGGCTTTAGCACGGCGGTGGAATCCTGGAGTCAGCCTCCGAAAATGTAGATCACAGCACCCATGGCTTCAAGGTCTTCTCGGCGGTCTTCAATTTGTCTTCCCTAACTTACCCAGCATTACCACCAAATTGCCACGTGGAAAATTAGGGAAGACAAAAACTTCAGGAGGAGACAACAATTTATTTGAGGCAAGAACAAACTATGAATGGTAAATAAAAGATAAGCCACAAGGGAAATTTACAGAGTAGCAAAATATAAACATAAAAATGACCACTCTGTTAATAAAAATAATCAAATTAATAAATAATTTGTTACAATATTATAAACACAAGGTGAAAACATGGAATTCGTGTAATCTTTAGACAAGGGGTTAAGAAACAACAAACACAAGGTAAGAAGACCAAATCCAACAAGGTAAACTCATGGAATTTGTGTAACCTTTACACAAGGGGTTAAGAAACAACAAACATAAGGTAATAAGACCAAATCCAACAAGGTAAACTCATGGAATTTGTGTAATCTTCACACAAGGGGTTAAGAAACAACAAACACAAGGTAATAAGACCAAATCCAACAAGGTAAACTCATGGAATTTGTGTAATCTTTACACAAGGGGTTAAGAAACAACAAACACAAGGCAATAAGACCTAATTCAAATAAATAGTGTGTGATGTTTCGGTAACAGCGTTAATACCACCAGACAAAATACTGAATGGTCATTCAATACTTTTGTCTGGGTAACAACGCTGTTACAGAAACGACACACACTATTTATTTGGATTAGGTCTTATTGCCTTGTGTTTATAATCTTATATTCTATAATAAATAGCGCTCTATATATATATATATAATTTAAAAAATAAATAAATTTGATGTTGGTCAGCCAAAAAAAAAAAAAAAAGCTAGTCACTGGCTTAAAAGAATTAGAAGACAAGTGGCAAACTATGTATGATGTAATGGTTTGGTACAGTAAAACCTCTCTGTAAAGGACACCTAATTGCAGAGCAAAAGTGTCCTTTATGAAGAGGTGTCCTCTTACCCGAAAGTTGTTAAATAGTAAAAAAGGTCATTTTGACAATGAAAACTGTCCTTTGTAGAGAGGTGTTCTCTAGCCGGAATGTCCTTTCATGGAGGTTCTACTGTATAACATAATCTAATAATGTAAATTTAATAAAATCAATAAAGCATCCAGGGCTAAGTTTCTTGTATAATTTTATTTCTCTAGCTTTCGAGCTAAGATGCCCTTCAACAGAAGCAACTAGGAATATAACATATTGCTCATGTTAAAAGAGCATGTTGACCTGAAAGCTAGAGAAATAAAATTATACAAGAAATTTAACCCTGGATGCTTTAACCATTTGATTACATTATAAGTCAGGGTGAGAACATTTAGAGAAATAAAATATAATAAACAGTAACAATGTGTTTCTGCGCTATGCCTGTAGAAGGATTATAAAGATCCAAAAGCTTGTACTTTGCATGAATAAAGAAACACATTGCTACTGTTTATATTCTTATTTTATATACTTTATAGCAATTTTCTCACCTAATGGAATCTTACTTTTACAACATTTAGAGTAATGAAATTTGACAAATGTACCGCAAATGTTTCTTTTGAACGAAAAATCAAAATTTATTTTAAGGAGAAATAACGATTATTTCAAACCTTAGGGATGAAGTATGATAGGAAGAATTGTGAAGAGTAATGATAAACAGAAAAATAGTGTCCAGGGTACAATTGTCAAACTTTGTTCTTTCAGTCATAAGCCACATTATATTGTATTATTATTTAGAGTAATGTACAGTCTCTCCCTAAAAAAAATAAGTTTGTGGGTCATATTGGCCTCTCAAACAACCAAGTTGGTCCTCTAATGTAAACTTGGATCAAAAAACACTATATAGAAGATAAAGAGAAAGGAAACAGAGATTGGGGACAAAATGAAGGAATGTGGCTTTAAAAAGAACAATCACAATTGAGAAAAGAGAAACTCTCCAGCGCCCATCAACACCTTTAATGAAGTAGTAGCCATCTTGTGACAAAGTGGGAGGCATCAAGGTCAACATTCACAACAAAAAAAAAATGTTATTGGACATCCAGTTTTCCTTGTTTATTTTTATTATTTCCATATAAAAAAAAATCTGCCCTTTTTTACACTCTTTGAAAACTGGGGGAAGGGAAATTTTTTGAAGTTAAACTTCAAAACTTTAAAAAGCTATGAGAGAGGTTTCTACAATTACATTTTTAACAGCACAATTTTGAGGTCAATAGATGGCTTGTTTATTCTTATGGTGATATAAGGAAGATATGATATAAACATGGTAATAAGACCAAATCCAATTAAATAAATAGTGTGTGAAGTTTCAGTAACAGTCTCGTTGTTACCATCTTCAGACAAAAGTACTGAATGAGAAATTTTATCACAGCATGCTTTAAATAGTTAATTTTTTTCAAATTACAAAATATTTTCTCACAATGAGTTTCTTTTTATTACAAAACGCTAGCTTTCAAGGGATAATCGCTCTTCAACGGGCTTAATAAAATAATATTGACTATATCCTACAAGAAATATTTACAAAAACATATGCGCTCAAGCGTGGATATTTACAACTGAAAATTTAAAATTGAAATGTAATTTAACAATGTTATTTTTAGGGCATCCAGAACCTATAAAATGTATCAATTGATTTCTTCTAAGATATCTAATGTATTGTGATGGTAAATCTCTCTTCCTGTTTATGCTGTTCATTTGAAATGAGAGATTCTAAGAGTAACCGTTGATATTTGTTCTTAATATTCTTGTAGTGGCATTTGGCTTCTGGCTGGCATTTTATCATAAATAGTTAATTGCTGTGGTGAAATTTCTCATTCAGTACTTTTGTCTGAAGGTGGTAACAATGCTGTTAGTGAAACGTCACACACTATTTATTTAATTGGATTTGGTCTTATTACCTTGTGTTTATAATCTATAATCCAAATTGTGCCTTATCATAGATTTGGTCTTATTACCTTGTGTTTATAATCTATAATCCAAATTGTACCTTATCATGGATTTGGTCTTATTACCTTGTGTTTATAATCTATAATCCAAATTGTACCTTATCATGGATTTGGTCTTATTACCTTGTGTTTATAATCTATAATCCAAATTGTACCTTATCATGGATTTGGTCTTATTACCTTGTGTTTATAATCTATAATCCAAATTTTGCCTTATGGAAGACATGATAAGTACAATATGAGTTTAACAAAGACAACAAGAACAGTTAGATGAGGGGGATAAACAACAACACTGGTTTGTGGTAAAGATTGAGGTTGCCACCTGACCAGGATTCAAATCCAAATAAATAAATAGTGTGTGATGTTTTGGTAACAGCGTTGTTACCATCTTCAGACAGAAGTACTCATTTATTTGGATTTGGTCTTATTACCTTGTGTTTATAATATATAATACCAATTGTGTCTTATTGATAAGGCACAATTTGGATTATAGATTGGATTGTGTCTTATCATTTATTAATCTTGATAGGACACAATTTGGATTATAGATTATAAACACAAGGTGGAAACATGGAAAACAAATATAGAGGTTGCCGCCTGGCCAGCATTCATAGTTCTTACAATTAAGAGACAGTTCCACCAGTAAATATTTTTTATTCTCTCAACGTTTTGACTAAAATATTTTCGCCTCTTCAGGAAAACAAATAAAAGTTAAAGCATTTGGCAATGCGTTGAAACCTCAGAATAATTTTTAATGGCTTGCTAAATGCTTTATTTTTTATTTGTTCCTGACGAGGACAAAAAGATTTTGGTCGAAACATCAAGAGAATAATAAAATATATATATATATATTTACTGATCGAAGTGAAATGGCTTAGAAAGGGTCTAATGCCTAAGACAGGTTATTAAAGGCAAATCAATAATTCTTACACAAAAATCCAACTTCCTAATATAGGGAAAACCTCCAAGACAGGTTGTGTTGGGATAAAACAAGCAGGAAACTTCTAGCCATTAAATTGTGGGTTTATTCCACCCCCATTAATGTTACTTACATCTACATTTCACACAAAGGGGGTCAGTGGAAGGAAGGTCTAAACCGTTGGTTTTCGACAGCTACGGCCCGGGTTCAATTCCCACATTGGGAACTTTTTTCTGTTATAAAAAAAAAAAATAATAAATGCTCCAATGGCCCCCAATTCTTGCAAACATCCAACCCCACCAGCGAGTGCATGTAACCAAATGGGGCTCTGGCACATTTGTGAGTGCAAAATCAAACTACTTTTCACATGTGTAGATATGTGGTGCACTCAAAGTAAAAGCCTACTACTATTTTTGCTTTAAAACAATTTGAACCTTGAAACATAAGGAGTTTAATATAACATAAAATTGTGGGAGGATGATATTCATGTACCAGAAATGTCACATTTCCACCTTTTTGGCCAATTCTGGAATAATTAATAGTCAATGATTAGTTGATACTTATCAAAAATAAAATAATGCCTAATATAAGTCTTCTTCTTCTTTCATATCTCCACACTGGGTGAAGTAGAATGCCTTTGTCATCAAGACTGGGAGCACCACCCACCATGATTATCATGGCCTGTACCACGTGTACTAGGGATAAGCACACACTACACACACCCACCTTCTCTTTGCAGGAGGAGAGCATGGAGACAATGGAGAGACAGACTGACTGGACTGACAGGGCCGGGGACCAATCGTCTGTCAGGATTGAGAGGCAGATGTGGCCGTTGCTGTAGACGTGTGGGTGGACTGGGATGTTGGACCCAATGAATGTCACCTGCCACACATCAACTATTACTGGGGATTACCTTATTTGAGGGATCAACATAACCTTCCGTCAACTATATCAATGTGATGATTACTTCACCTAATTGTAATAATATCCCCTATTAAAGTAAAACCTCCATGAGAGGACACCTCCCTACAAAAGACAGTTTTCATTTGGAAAATTATCATTTTTACTATTTAGTAACTCTCTGGTAAGGAGGACTCCTAAGTCACACCCAGCATCGCTAAGTCTGTAAACCGACTCCCAGCCAATAGCTCTGTCACAGTGCAATGGCTTCCAACTCACGTTGGAATTCATGGAAATGAGCTAGTAAACTCTCTGGCAAAGGCTGGAGCTCTTGGCCTACCTGAAGCCAAGGAATCTACCACCCAACTAGACGAAAGAGACCTCCTCCGTACCATCAAAACCCAATGCCTGCACGAATGGAAATCTAATGCTGCACATGACTGGTACAGAGAAGGAGGGACAAGCACCGGTTCTGTCCTCCCAAGAGAACAATAGTCTTTGATTTCCAGGCTTAAGTCTGGTCATCTACGGACAATGACTTTCCAGAATGGTTGCAAGGTTTTCCCACTATGTACTAAGTGCAATTATCAACCTGCAACCCTAAAACACATTATTGACGGTATTGACTCATCCATTGATGAGCTCTTCTCATCCCCAGCTTTACAAGCTTGATAGCCTAATATGTTTGAGTGGAGAAAAGAAAGAAGAAGAAGAAAGAGACACCTCTCCCTAAAGGACACTTTGGCTCTGCAATTAGATTTACTTTACAGAGAGGTTCTATTGTACCTGTATCCCTTCTTGTTAGATAAGCTACAGGAAAGGATTCCCAAGTTAAGCCAACTTCTGGCTGAAAGAACTTGAAGATGGTTGTGATATGCCGTCAATTGATGGTTGCTTTAAAACAATTTAATATGAACCTTGATACATAGAGTTTTATATAACAAAATTGGCATATAACGAACTTGAAATTGCAATTTAAAAAATTTTATAACAAAATTTTAAGCATGTTTCAGCTCACAGATCACTATTTCAAAACAATAAATTTAGCGACTTTGTTTTCATTCAAGTTCTAATTTTGCTCTAGGTTATATAAATTTTTACACATTATACTTTTTATTTAAAAAAATATCCTTGCGACCATCAAATTTGAAATAGAAAAAAAAATGTGAATAGCTTCCAAAATGAAAAAAAAAAAAAAGGTAAACAAAAAAATTATTGGCGATAACGACTATAATATTCTTCTTGGTAATATTTAGACGAAAAGACGAAATAAAAGAAGAAGAGTTTCTTTTAATAGAAATATATCAAAGAAAGCTTTCGGGCAAAAAACCCTTCTACAGGCGTGATTACAGCATCAAACTTGGCACTATAATGCAGGTACAATGGCTAAAAAGAATATATACATATAACTATTTACATATTTGCGGAATAAATTATGAAAATGAGTATTTGCATTAGTAATGACTATTTTATAATTAGAGAGATATTAAGTAAATAAATAAATAAACAAGGAATTTTTATGCTTGGAGTTTGAAACTATATGGGAATATGCCAATGTAAACACCCGCTCACGCGACCACATCAAAAACCCAAGTAATATTAATTTCTAGCTATCTTGTTGAGGTTATTACTGCAAGGCCAGAAGAGTACGATATGCATCTGGAAGTTCTATTTTTCGGTTAATGCTGTTATGTCTGTGGGATTCTATTGACTCGAGAACTAATCGTTGGTGCTGGTTATGAATGTGTCTGTAATGTATAGTGGGGTGGTTGGTGTTAAAAGGATGGCCAGTATTGAGAGTGACAATTAAAATACCTTTATTGACTTCTTGGTCAACTAGTATACTCCGAAGAGTTGAGCAACATTAATATTTACAAAAGAAATATCACATCAGGCAGTTCCTCACTGAGGGTCGTCTGGGGGGTAAGGGGGTAACCTCCTTCTGAGCTCGTGTAAACACTCACGTGCAAAGGGATGTATGTCCCGAGCGCGCTCAACGGCCGCGCTGATGATTTCGGCGAGGAGATTTTTCCTCCGAGTGGAAAGTCTCCTAAGGAGAGGCTCCCTGTCCTCGGGGCATATGATAGCATCCGTGATATCACCCTCTGAGAGTCTCAACTCGGATAAGTGCTCCGAGTAGGGTTCACGGCCTAGGGCAGTGTCGGGCAACCGGTGTGCCGTGGCACACTGGTGTGCCGCGAAGAATTCTAGGTGTGCCGCGAACATTTTTGTAGGTATTTAGAACCTTTGGTTAAATTTAAAAATAATGTTTCAAAAAATATTTTTTATAATTTTTATTCAATTTTAATAATTTTTTTCAAAAATTTTCATATAAAAAATGAAATTAAAAAAAAGCAATTTCATTTTATATAAAACTTATTTTGGTATTATAATTACAACAGTTTGCATAATTTTATATTTCATATAACGTATGTACATAATCTTGACGTACATAACACCTACGTGCCATTATTAAAAAATAAAAATGCAAATAGGTACGTACCTATTTAAAATCATAAGTTAAAAAAAACAATCCGCGAAAACAATGCGGCCATCGAATCATTGTTGCCATTTGGAAGTTCCTACCTGTGTGAGCAAGGTTTTTCAACACTCACAGAAATGAAGTCTAAGAAGCGCGAAAGACTTCAAATGATAGATGAGGAGATGCGCATTTGTCTTTCACAAGTAGATTCCCGAATTGATTTGATATGCTCTCAAAAACAATCGCAATGCTCGCATTGATTATGTTAATTTAATATTGAAAATTAATAAAATGTGATATATATGTTTAAATTTTTACTAGTATTTATTGTTGTATTTTAATTACCTACGAGGAAATTTATAGTGAGAACCACAGGTGCGCCGCGAAAAAAAGAAATTAAGCTTAGTGCGCCGCAACTCGAAAAAGGTTGCCCGACACTGGCCTAGGGCATCTATTATGTCATGAGCTTCCCTCCAGCGTTCATCAATAAATCGGGGAGACAGTGGAGGTGGAGGTATTGAGAGTGTGCTGATAAAGGAGGGACCTGGTGTCATTATTGGAGATGTTTCGAGAATGTTCAGACATTCTGATGGCAACGGATCTACCTGTTTCGCCAACGTATGTGGCAGAGCATTGTTCACACGAGACAGAGTAGACCGCGCCAACAGAATGGAGGGGATCTGGGGGGGCATACGATTTAGTGTATGGGTCACGGAGGGATGTGAGCAGGTTGGAGGAGTTCTTATATATGATGCGGATACCATATGTCTTGAGGCTTCTAGCTATATCAACTGAGGAGGGGGAGTAGGGCAGGAAACATAATGATCTATACATTATAGGAGGATTGGAAGGACCAGGTGTATATGAATATCTGCTGATAAATTTAAGTGGAAATGATGCTTTAGAGAGGTGCGATATGTAGATCCCCATACAACTTCTTCTATATCACAACTGACCAAACTCTGCTTAAACATGAACTCCTTCACATTCCTTAAAGATCACTACAGACAGATTAAAGGCCCCCCAATGGGCAGCCCTCTATCCTCTATTGTTGCAGAAATAGCCATGTCCGAAATAGACCACTGGATTACCCGTACCCTCCCCACAGATATTCAAATATGGCGCCGTTACATTGATGACGTTTCTTGCATATGCAGAAATGGACAGGAGAGCACCATACTGGCAGCCCTCAATAGTTATAACCCCAACATCTTCTTCACTATGGAAATAGTCAAACCAGGTCATCCCATTCCTTGACATACTAATAATATGCACCGCATCCACATTCCACACCACAGTTTATTATAAAAAACAATGTCCCCCCAGTTATACCCATTTCAATTCACACTGTCCCATTTCCCACAAAATTAACAAAATAAGAACCCTCACTAAAAGAATATTTACTCACTGCTCACTTGATATATTCAAAGAAACTGAGAGAAATCTCATCATATCGCACCTCTCTAAAGCATCATTTCCACTTAAATTTATCAGCAGATATTCATATACACCTGGTCCCTCCAATCCTCCTATAATCTATAGATCATTATGTTTCCTGCCCTACTCCTCCTCCTCAGTTGATATAGCTAGAAGCCTCAAGACATATGGTATCCGCATCATAAATAAGAACTCCTCCAACCTGCTCACATCCCTCCGTCACCCATACACTAAATCGTATGCCCCCCCAGATCCCCTCCATTCTGTTGGCGCGGTCTACTCTGTCTCGTGTGAACAATGCTCTGCCACATACGTTGGCGAAACAGGTAGATCCGTTGCCATCAGAATGTCTGAACATTCTCGAAACATCTCCAATCATGACACCAGGTCCCTCCTTTATCAGCACACTCTCAATACTGGCCATCCTTTTAACACCAACCCCACCCCACTATACATTACAGACACATTCATAACCAGCACCAACGATTAGTTCTCGAGTCAATAGAATCCCACAGACATAACAGCATTAACCGAAAAATAGAACTTCCAGATGCATATCGTACTCTTCTGGCCTTGCAGTAATAACCTCAACAAGATAGCTAGAAATTAATATTACTTGGGTTTTTGATGTGGTCGCGTGAGCGGGTGTTTACATTGGCATATTCCCCTATAGTTTCAAACTCCAAGCATAAAAATTCCTTATTTTTTTATTTATTTATTTACTTAATATCTCTCTAATTATAAAATAGTCATAACTAATGCAAATACTCATTTTAATAATTTATTCCGCAAATATGTAATTAGTTATATGTAAATATTCTTTTTAGCCATTGTACCTGCATTATAGTGCCAAGTTTGATGCTGTAATCACGCCTGTAGAAGGGTTTTTTGCCCGAAAGCTTGCTTTGATATATTTCTATTAAAAGAAACTCTTCTTCTTTTATTTCGTCTTTTCGTCTTAAAAATTATTTTAAAAAAAACATTACTAAAAAAAAGGCCATTTTCAAAACTTTTCAAAGTGAAACAACACAGGTAAAATTTCAGAACATGTTAAAATAAGAAAATATAACTTTTCTATTATAAGAGATAAAATGGAAGGCTATTAAAAATTGATACAAAAAGAGTAATAAACCTCAACTTTTTTCTAATAAAAAAAAAATGTTCCAATGGCCCCCGATTCTTGCAAAAATCCAACCCCCACCAGCGAGTGCAAGTAACCAAACAGGGCTCTGGCACATTTGTAAGTGCAAAAGTCGAAACTGCTTTTCACATGTGTAGACATGTGGTGCACTTACAATAAAAGCGGTCGCTAACTTCTACCCATCATGATTATCATGGCTTGTACCACGTGTACTACGGATAATAATAAAATAAAAACTCCCTGAGACCTACTGCCTATGTCTATCAAGAACTATCAAATTTAAAATAATAAAAAAAATGCAAAGGGTCTTTCAAAAGGAATAAAATTGTAGGGAAAAAGTATGCTCAACAAGATTTAACTATGTGAAAAAATAGTACAAATGTGATATTGTACTGGGATAAGGTGCATAAATTAGGAAATTAATCATTTTAATCATTAATCGAGAATTATCTCAATTATTCAAGAATGGGTATTTGGCCAATTCTGGAATAATTAAAAATCAACAAGAATAATAGATGGTGCAAGCCATCAGCAACTTTCAGTTGCACGATAAGGAGATACCTTTTTCATAAAAGATTTAACTAGTTAACTAGTTTTGGAAAGTGAAAAGCAGAACTTCTAAACAACACAAGCACAACTTCTGAACAAGTTAAAAATGACAAAAGATTTTGTCATTACTATCTGAAGCAAAAGAGGGAAAGCTCAAAAAAATAAAAATGCTACAAAGATTTCCCAACTTTTGCGCAATTGCATGTGTTGGTGGTTCTTTTTAGAAATGTTCTAATCTGGTGAGCTCCAGGCTAGGCTTATAGACCTGTGATGTAACAAAAGGCTATTTTTTTATACCATCAACTATGGTGACTTTTGAAGCCAAAAAAACTACAAGGTATTAAGGTCAAATCAAAATAAATCAATAGTGTGGGATGTTTCGGTAAGAGCATTGTTACTATCATCAGACAAAAATACCGAATGAGAAAATATAACACAGCATGATAAGGCACAATTTGGATTATAGATTATAAACACAAGGTAATAAGACCAAATCTAGATTATAAACACAAGGTAATAAGATTTGGTCTTATTACCTTGTGTTTATATCACAGCATGTTTTAAATAGTTTTCAAGTATGTGTTTTTTTTTTTTTTTTTTTGCTTATCCCTAGTACACGTGGTACAGGCCATGATAATCATGGTGGGTAGTTAGCGACTGCTTTTTACTGTAAGCGCACCACATGTCTACACATGTGAAAGCAGTTCGACTTTGCACTTACAAATTTGCCAGAGCCCCGTTTGGTTACTTGCACTCGCTGGTGGGGTTGGACTTTTGCAAGAATCGGGGGGCCATTGGAGCATTTTTTTTTTTTTTAAACAGAAAAAAGTGTCCAATGCGGGGATCGAACCCGGGTCGTAGTGGTCGTAAACCAAACGGTTTAACCAGCCTTCCACCGACCCCCCTCAAGTATGTGTAATTATTTGGATGTGGTTTTAACTTATAAATAACTTCTAATTTATAAATCAAATTGTATCTTATCAATAGGCTAGGCAACGTCTGTGAAACAGTTAACAATCATCCAACTTGCATGTCAATCAAGGTAGTTCTATCGTGAGAATTTGTCCCGTACAATCCCAGCTCCATACAAAGTCCTAGTTTAGGAAGAGGGTGGATAGGAGGGGATTGGTGTTATTCAAGTTTTCAAGTATGTGATATTATTTGTATCAATTATTTGGATGTGGTTTTACCTTTTACCCTGTGAAACAGTTAACAATCCATCTTGCATGTTAATCAAGCTAGTTCTTTCGTGAGAATTTGCTCTGTACCATCCAAGCTCCATACAATATGACACAAAGTCCTAGTTTAGGAGGATGGTGGATAGGAGGATTGGTGTTATTCAAGTTTTCAAGTATGTGATATTATTTGTTAAGTTATTTGGTCTTATTACCTTGTAATTTATAATTCAATTTGTGTTCTATCAATAGGCTAGGCAAGGTCTGTGAAACAGTTAACAATCATCCATCTTGCATGTTATTCAAGCTGGTTCTTTTGTGAGAATTTGTCCCGCACATTCCCAGCTCCATACAGTATGATACAAAGTCACAAGGTAATAAGACCAAATCTAAATAAATAAAGTGTGTGACCTTTCGGTAACAGCGTTGTTACCATCTTTAGACCAAAGTACTGAATGAGAAATTTTACGACAGCATTTAAATAATGGTGCCAAACATGCTGTGATAAAAAAAAATTCTATTCAGTACTTTTGTCTGAAGATGGTAGCAACACTGTTACCAAAACGTCACACACTATTTTATTTATTTGGATTTGGTCTTATTACCTTGTGTTTATAATCTATAAACCAAATTGTGCCTTATCATGAAACAAAGTCCTAGTTAAAGAGGATGGTGTTTAGAGATTACTGCTGTTGGGGAAGATTTTCTCAACATCCAAGATATTTATAAATAAGACTGGGAAATTTTGGGGGGAGGGGGTTCAAGAAGAGAAAGAGAGAATCCATAAGGGTGATTGTGCTAAAAAAATATCATCCTGGTCGTGCTAGAAATAAGCCTACATAAATGAACATCAAGTTTGGTACACATTTTTTTAATACCTCCTTACAAAATTCACAACCTCAATTGTATATAGGGAATTGTGCTATTTATTGAATAAATATTTTTGTAGTTTTTAAATGTATTTTGATGGGAGGATATTGATCTATAAAGATAAAGGTCACCTCTCCCATCAAAATAGACATCAAAACTAGATGCCATCTATTGACCATCGCTGTAAACTAGTGGCATTATATCGGTGACAAAGCCACAACACCAGCTTTGGCAAACTGAGAAGCGTCCACCTGTAGACCATGGTTTCGGGCTAATGGCCCTCATCAGTCTAGGGCAGACTTTATTCCATGAGATCCACAAAGAATCTAATATAATATTCACAATCAGCCAAAATATTTTGGCCATAGATTTGGCCCAGCGACTTTGCCAGCTAAACACCTCTTTGGCGGATTGTGAAGATATCATTTAATCCCATGTGGATCTCATGGAATAAAGTCCACCCTAGATTAACGAGGGCCATTAGCCTGATGCCATGGTCTCTAGGTGGACACATCTCAGTGTGTTAAAGTTGGTGTTGTAGCTTTGTCACCAATCTGAGGCCGCTGGTTTGTGGAACAGTCAATAGATGGCGTCTAGTTTTGAAAAGAGAGATGGCCTCTATATCTTTATATATATATATTTTTTTTAAGTGAAAAGACTTTTAGAAAAGAAATTCTGTAGACTTACCTCTGGAGAATCAAAGGGATATTTGGGACTGAATTTAAACTGTAGCTGAAACTTCTCTCCCTCGTAGAGTGTGCCCGCGGCCCCTTCCATGTTAACCACCCACCTGGACAGACAGTAAATGTGGGGGAGCTTGTTGTGGACCCTTTATTTACAACTTGAGTGGCAACAGGGGAGTAGAAACACCTCATGTTATTATTGGTTGGTAGGGACACACAGCAGGGTATTTACAGTGATGTAAAACCCCAATAGGTGACTGGATCCTGCCTCCAGCTACAAGATGGCTGTAGAAATAGCTGGGGCTCATAAAGTCACATACAAAAACTGTACTTATTTATTAAATAGGCATTTCGGCCACAAAATGATTTATAAAACTTTTTCTGGTCGAATTATCTATTATTTAAGAAAAATGAATGCCGGCCAGGCAACCTCTATCTTCAATATAAACTGTAGTGTTGGAGGAAGGTTTGAATAAAAAGGAACTGTGAGGATGTAAAAGAGAGAAGAGAAGGTTCAAAATACAGAGAAGCTAGGTCTGATGAGACTACAATGTCTGAGGCAATATTTTGCCATCTTACACAATCCTGGGGGGTGGATGTCCTGGATTCAATGGTTGTGGGGTAGATCTCTCACTGTGGGGGGACCTTCCCTTAACTTACTCCTCACAGTGCGCACCTCGACTGCTTCATATTCACCACATGGGTGTCATTAGAAATAGAATGCATTCTTGTCTGTTAATGCCATCCCAAAAACGACAGATACAGATAACAACCATGTATAATGGGGTTGTGTGGAAGGATGGTCTAAAACATTGGTTTATGACAGCTACGACCCGCATTAGGCACTTTTTTTTTTTTTTAAATACTCCAATGGGCCCCGATTCTTGCAAAATTCCAACCCCACCAGTGAGTGCAAGTAACCAAATGGGGCTCTGGCACATTTGTAAGCACAAAGTTGAACTGCTTTTCACATGTGTAGACATGTGGTGCACTTACAGTAAAAGCAGTTGCCTACTTCTACCCACCATGATTATCATGGCCTGTACCACGTGTACTGGGGATAAGCAAAAAAAAAAAGGATAATGGCCATGATCCCAGCTCTTGGGTATAAAAACTGGGTATGTAAAACCCATAAAAATAATACTCAACACTTTTTCATTGGGACTACAGGAAAAGCAAAATTACACCAAATTAGCAGTAGCCCAATTACCAAAAGTTTATGCCATTTAGTAAGAGTATTATAGACTCTTGTTAATTAGGCACCCAGTGATAATTAGGGGCAATATTTGCAGCAAGTAGTTGCAATTAATCAGAGTTGGTCTATAAGCCTCGTGTAAGTTTTGCGTAAGATGAAATCCTTCTGAACATAGAATCAAACTCCCCTGGATCACCCAGTTTCTGGAGAGACTGCACAACTGCCTTCAACAGGTATTCCATGGTTCTGTGAGTTTATTATGGTAGAACCTCCCTTTAGCGGACACCTCTCTACAAAGGACAGTTTTCATTTGCAAAATTACCATATTTACAATTTAACAACAACTCCGCCTTTGCCGGCCCCAAGCCCGGATGAAAAAGGAGGAGGGGGAGCAGTAACAAGCTCACTAAAACACCTGGGCTCAGCTGGTTCAGCTGATAGTACCCTGTAAGGGCTGCTAATCCAGGGATACAGGATGGGAAGCGTTTGTACTCCATGTTAGGAGCGGCTGCACTTGGTGTCTTTTGAAGCTAAGTCAGCCTGCCACTGAGTAGTGCTCCCAGCCTTAATGACAAAGGCAGACGCATTCTACTTCACCCAGTCATGATGGTTGTCAAGTCTCAAGCTCTACAAGCTTGATAGACTAATATGATTGAATGGAGATAAGAAAGAAGAAGAAGAAGAAGAATTTAGCAACTCTCCAGTAAGAGGACACCTCTCCCTAAAGAACACTTTGGCTCGGCAATTAGGTGTTGCTCTTTAGAGGTAGGTTCTACTGTATAGTGTTTCCCTCTTTCTGCCTAGTTTCCTGTTCTTGTGTCAACCCCATGTTACCACATTCTTATATGACCCGGGATCGAATCCACAGCATTGGGCACTTTTTTCTAATAATAAAAAAAAAAAAAGCTCCAATGACCCCTGATTCTTGCAAAAGTCAAACTCCACCACCGAGTGGAAGTAACCAAACGGGGCTCTGGCACATTTTTAAGTGCAAAGTCGAACTGCTTTTCACATGTGTAGACAAGTGGTTCACTTACAGTAAAAGCAGTCGTCAACTTCTACCCACCATGATCATCATGGCCTGTACCATGTGTACTAGGGATAAAAAAAACACTGCTACATAGTACAGTAGGACATCCCTTTAGCGGACACCTCTCAATAGAGGACAGTTTTTATTTGAAAAAATTACCATTTTTAAAATTTAGCAAATCTCCGGTAAGTGGGCACCTCTCCCTAAAGGACACTTTGGCTCTGCAATTAGGTGTCCTTTACAGGGAGGTAGTTCTAATGTACTACATTGAGAGGTCCCAACTTGGGACATGGAAGCCACAAAAAATATATATTTAAATGTAGTTATTTTGTAACTATAATTATTTGTTTCCAGACACCACAGTTATCAGAGTTGGTGGGTGAGATGTACTTGCTGTGACATGGACTTCCTATGTGGCAGTCAATCCAACCTCACTACAAAGAGGTGAGACTGGCTACAAGGCAACCATTGAACAAACCTTCAATATTATCAATCAATAAATCAACTAATCCCTTGACTCCCTATGGCTTACTTCCATAACAATCCAGTAAATTACTCACTATTTTTTTTTTGCTTATTCCTAGTACATGTGGTACAGGCCATGATAATCATGGTGGGTAGTAGTAAGTGACTGATTTTACTGTAAGTGCACCACATGTCTATACATGTGAAAAGCAGTTTGACTTTTTACTTACAATTGTGCCAGAGCCCCTTTTGGTTACTTGCACTCGCTGGTGGGGTTGGACTTTTGAAAGAATTGGGGTCCATTAGAGCATTTTTTTTAAATCAGAAAAAATGTGCCCAATGCAGGATTCGACCCTGGGTTGTAGCGGTCGAAAACCAACAGTTAGACCATCCTTCCACCGACCCCCAAATCAAAAGATTCATTGTTGTAATGCATTTTTTTTTTCACACATGAATATCAATTCTACCATACTTTATTTTGTCAAGTTTTTTTTCAAGGTCATTGTGTGTTTTCTTTCAGGCAGGAATATCATTTTACAAAGGAATGTGTCTCAGGATACCTCCATCTTTTTGATAAGGCACAATTTAGTTTATAGATTAGAACTACAAGATAATAAGACCAATGCTGTTACCGTCACACACTATTTATTTATTTGGATTTGGTCTTATTACCTTGTACCTCCATCTTTATTGTAGGGCCACCATTGCAAGAATTGGGGGCGATTAGCACTTTTTTTTTTAATCAGAAAAAAAGTACCCAATGCGGGATTCGATCCCAGGTCTTAGTGGTTGAAAACCAACGGTTTAGACCATCCTTCCACCCACTCCCTTAAACCTCACTAAAGCAACCCCAAGGGAGCTGAACTTTTGATTCACAATAGTGCTAGTTCACTTATAGTACATTAGAACCTTACTCCAAAGGACAACATCTAGTTGCAGAGTCAATGTGCCTTTCAGAAAGAGAGAATTGTCTTCTTACTGGAAAGCAACTAATTGGTAAAAATGGTCATCTTCACAATGAAAATTATCTTGTCTTCTAACACGAGTATCCTCTCATGGAATTTCTACTGTAATACATATACAGTTTAACCTGTCTATAATGCCCCCTCTAAATAGGGCCTTCTTCTCTATAGCACCCCCCTCTCTATAGCACCCTATTTTGGTGAGTACCAAGGCCCTTATGACAGGTTTAACCCTTAATTACTCGCGTCGAGACACAGGTCTCACCTAAAATTTTAATCGAAAAAATAAATACGATTTTCGAGTCCAAATAATTTGTAAGTTTTTGTAGCTTAAGATAGCATCGAAATAAATATTTTAGACCATTTGTTCTATCGCTTGGCCCCTAGAAGGAAGAAAAATAAAACAAAAAAGCCACCGCCGAGACAAACGTCTCGACGCGAGTACTGGCGTAATAATTTTGGTTTAGGTTTCATTTTCCGGCTGGCTCTATCTTCGTAAAACAGTAAGTTATTGTTCTTCTTCTAAGTATGTTTTTTGTTCCTAAATTATTAAAATTCTCTCTCTCTGTCTCTCTTAGGTATTTAGAATTTATTTATTTTTATTCAATATTTTAATACTAAATAAATTTCCTAAAATATATACACCTATCCCCGATTTACACGGTAGATACGTTCCTGAGAAAAACGTGTAAATCGGGGGATAGGTGTACACAGAAATAAAAATAAAATGCATTGACAGGTTAAAATATGTAGTCAGCACATAAGCTCGGGATTCCTCGTGAGATGTGTGAACAGCGCATGTGTTCAATCACAGTAGCATTTAGTATAGTGCGATAAAAACAAAAAAAAAAACTTATTTGGAAAACCGTGTAAAAAAGTACCGTGTAAATCGGGGGATAGGTGTATTATTTTTTTAAACATGGAAACTTTCTCCTTGAATTATAAATACTATAGAATAAAGCGTTAGGAGAAAATAATTTTTAATAATCGACTACACGAGCTTTCGGGCAGTCACGCCCTTCAACTGGTAATGATACATGATGGCAATAGGCCTTAAATAGGATTCTGTTTTTTAAGATATATTTACATATGAGAAAAATAATATAGGACGGCTAAAAAACAATTTAGTTAAAAAATATTTGCAAATCTAAGCTATTGTATAATATATTTATGTAACTATGCTAATCCTGTAATGCCGGTTGACAAATAAATGGTAGGTTAGTAATTGGCTAAAACATGTGACTATATAATGAAGAGAGACTATTATTAGGATATCGACTGTTCAACCCGCCATCAGCGGCCATATTGGAACTATACTGGGGGGGGTTAACGGTTATTCAAGCTATTACATATATCCTGATATTGTGCAGGTAAATCTATATGTCGGTTAATGCTATTTTTTGATATGGATACAATGGCCTCTATGATCAGTCTTTGGTATTTATTGGAGATGTTATTGTATAAGGTGGTGGGTGAAGTTAAATCGAAAGAGTGGCCTGTGTCAAGAATATGGTTGTAGATGAGGGATTTGTTGTCTTTGTTATTGACGCACCTGCCATGCTCAACCATCCTGATGGCCACGGACCTACCAGTCTCACCTATATAGGTTGCACTACAATCGTTGCAAGAGACTGAGTAGACCGAGCCACCCGATGATTGAACACTGGCAGGTCTCGGCAATCGGGTAATAGGATGTCTAAGAATGGTGGCCAGGCTTTTATTGTTTGTATAGTAGGTGTTGATGCCGTGAGGCTTAAGAAGGTGAGATATGGCAGCGGATTGTGTTGAGTACGGTAAGATGCAGGTATTTCTATGGGGTAACTTGGGTTTCATATGGGCCGGGTTGTATTGATATTTATATATGAAATGGTGTGGATATTGGGAGAGGGCAAGTTGTTTCTTAATGTTAGAGAACTCTATTGATCTGAATATGGGCAGGGAGCAATGTGTAACCAATCTCTTGGTAAGCGTTCTAACTGTATTAATTTTATGGGATAAGGGACAGAAAGACTTGAAATTAGTGTAGAAAGTTGGGTTATTGATTTTATGGTATACTGTTGTGTGGTAGTGTGATGGGGTACGGATGATCAGTATGTCAAGGAAAGGTATTACATTATTGGCTTCTGATTCAAAACTGAAGGAAATGTCTGGGTGGAAGGAGTTTAGAACAGATAAGATACTGTTCTCCTGTCCGGTTTCACATATACAGAGGATATCATCAATATATCTCCTCCATATGTGAATGCCCGGTGTGAATTGCTGTTGGATCCAGGTATCAAGTGTAGACATGACTATCTCGGCCAAGGGTGATGATAACGGGCTGCCCATGGGTGAGCCCCTAATCTGTTTATAAAATAGGTTATTAAAGGTAAAATCTGTAGTGTTTAAGCATATGGAGGTGAGCGCTACTATTGTGGCAACTGTGTCATATTCCAATTGGGCGTCCTGCAGGAATTTTGTAAGCTGTGAAATGATCAGTTGATGGGGAAGTGATAAATACATTGAATTTACATCGTAGGAAACCATGGTTGAGTTCTGAATTGGGGTGAGAGATTGGATGAACTGTATGAAGGCCGGGATGTCTGTCATGGAATAAGACTGTGGCCGGGTTTTAACAAGGGGTGTTAAGTAGGATGAAAGGTACTTGGAAAGTTTGTATGCCGGGGAGAGGTGATAGGCTATGATGGGGCGAAGGGGAACGGTAGGTTTATGGATTTTGGGCAGTCCGTAGATGTAGGGCGTATTGGTTATATCTGAAGTGAATGTGTGATACTGCTCAGCTGTAATAGAGCCGGACTTTTTTAGACGCAACAGCTTTAATCTGAATGTTCTGGTGGAGGAGGTCAAATCTAGTCTGGTAATGGGCATGAAAGTTGTTTGGTCATTGAGAATGTCCATCATCTTGGTGATGTAATCATCCGTATCCAAGATGACGGTTTGGGATCCCTTATCTGATCTGGTAACTATAATGTGTGGGTTCTGTCTAAGTGATCGGAGTGAGCGGTACTTACCAAGAGATAGGTTCAACTGGGGGGCTGGTTTTCGTAGGACTTGGGTTACTGATTGCCATATGGTGTGTTGGGTGGCGTGGGGAAGCGGGCTGATGGCGGGCTCAACCCCTGCGATGATCCTAGGAATATCTGCTCTGGTTGGAGGTCTGTATTTGAGGCCATAGGATAGGATCTCCCTTTGGTTGGGAGATGGCACAAAAGTGGTTAGGTTAATGAACGTGGGAGCGTGGGGTTTGCAGGGCAGGTATTCAGCGGGGAAGCCATACTTGGTGGTCCAGTGGATTAATTTAGAAAGGTGTCGGGTTCTGCAAATGCCATCTTGGCGCTTGACATCTGCCGTGGTGAGAGTCAGGAATGAAGTCATAACAGGCTGGGGGACAACGGCAACCCATTCGTTCCTGCTCAATCTTCGACAATCCAATATTCTCAGCCCAGATAACTTCAAATACTTGGTTCTCATTAGAAGAAAGTCTCTCCAATTGGCTAAATGGAGAACACACCAAAATTTCAACAAAATATGCGAAAGAGCTCAATTCATCCCACCAGCGCTAAGAATTGGTGATCCGGTCAGAAACGCATACTCGAAGAAGACTGTAGACAGAGCCCAGAAGCAATTACTGAATGCCAGAACACAGGGATGTTACTCGCAGATCCGGAAGCTTTCTAAGACCATCAAGAGCATCATCGCCATAGTTGCCGCCGTTGTCCCCCAGCCTGTTATGACTTCATTCCTGACTCTCACCACGGCAGATGTCAAGCGCCAAGATGGCATTTGCAGAACCCGACACCTTTCTAAATTAATCCACTGGACCACCAAGTATGGCTTCCCCGCTGAATACCTGTCCTGCAAACCCCACGCTCCCACGTTCATTAACCTAACCACTTTTGTGCCATCTCCCAACCAAAAGGAGATCCTATCCTATGGCCTCAAATACAGACCTCCAACCAGAGCAGATATTCCTAGGATCATCGCAGGGGTTGAGCCCGCCATCAGCCCGCTTCCCCACACCACCCAACACACCATACGGCAATCAGTAACCCAAGTCCTACGAAAACCAGCCCCCCAGTTGAACCTATCTCTTGGTAAGTACCGCTCACTCCGATCACTTAGACAGAACCCACACATTATAGTTACCAGATCAGATAAGGGATCCCAAACCGTCATCTTGGATACGGATGATTACATCACCAAGATGATGGACATTCTCAATGACCAAACAACTTTCATGCCCATTACCAGACTAGATTTGACCTCCTCCACCAGAACATTCAGATTAAAGCTGTTGCGTCTAAAAAAGTCCGGCTCTATTACAGCTGAGCAGTATCACACATTCACTTCAGATATAACCAATACGCCCTACATCTACGGACTGCCCAAAATCCATAAACCTACCATTCCCCTTCGCCCCATCATAGCCTATCACCTCTCCCCGGCATACAAACTTTCCAAGTACCTTTCATCCTACTTAACACCCCTTGTTAAAACCCGGCCACAGTCTTATTCCATAACAGACATCCCGGCCTTCATACAGTTCATCCAATCTCTCACCCCAATTCAGAACTCAACCATGGTTTCCTACGATGTAAATTCAATGTATTTATCACTTCCCCATCAACTGATCATTTCACAGCTTACAAAATTCCTGCAGGACGCCCAATTGGAATCTGACACAGTTGCCACAATAGTAGCGCTCACCTCCATATGCTTAAACACTACAGATTTTACCTTTAATAACCTATTTTATAAACAGATTAGGGGCTCACCCATGGGCAGCCCGTTATCATCACCCTTGGCCGAGATAGTCATGTCTACACTTGATACCTGGATCCAACAGCAATTCACACCGGGCATTCACATATGGAGGAGATATATTGATGATATCCTCTGTATATGTGAAACCGGACAGGAGAACAGTATCTTATCTGTTCTAAACTCCTTCCACCCAGACATTTCCTTCAGTTTTGAATCAGAAGCCAATAATGTAATACCTTTCCTTGACATACTGATCATCCGTACCCCATCACACTACCACACAACAGTATACCATAAAATCAATAACCCAACTTTCTACACTAATTTCAAGTCTTTCTGTCCCTTATCCCATAAAATTAATACAGTTAGAACGCTTACCAAGAGATTGGTTACACATTGCTCCCTGCCCATATTCAGATCAATAGAGTTCTCTAACATTAAGAAACAACTTGCCCTCTCCCAATATCCACACCATTTCATATATAAATATCAATACAACCCGGCCCATATGAAACCCAAGTTACCCCATAGAAATACCTGCATCTTACCGTACTCAACACAATCCGCTGCCATATCTCACCTTCTTAAGCCTCACGGCATCAACACCTACTATACAAACAATAAAAGCCTGGCCACCATTCTTAGACATCCTATTACCCGATTGCCGAGACCTGCCAGTGTTCAATCATCGGGTGGCTCGGTCTACTCAGTCTCTTGCAACGATTGTAGTGCAACCTATATAGGTGAGACTGGTAGGTCCGTGGCCATCAGGATGGTTGAGCATGGCAGGTGCGTCAATAACAAAGACAACAAATCCCTCATCTACAACCATATTCTTGACACAGGCCACTCTTTCGATTTAACTTCACCCACCACCTTATACAATAACATCTCCAATAAATACCAAAGACTGATCATAGAGGCCATTGTATCCATATCAAAAAATAGCATTAACCGACATATAGATTTACCTGCACAATATCAGGATATATGTAATAGCTTGAATAACCGTTAACCCCCCCCAGTATAGTTCCAATATGGCCGCTGATGGCGGGTTGAACAGTCGATATCCTAATAATAGTCTCTCTTCATTATATAGTCACATGTTTTAGCCAATTACTAACCTACCATTTATTTGTCAACCGGCATTACAGGATTAGCATAGTTACATAAATATATTATACAATAGCTTAGATTTGCAAATATTTTTTAACTAAATTGTTTTTTAGCCGTCCTATATTATTTTTCTCATATGTAAATATATCTTAAAAAACGGAATCCTTTTTAAGGCCTATTGCCATCATGTATCATTACCAGTTGAAGGGCGTGACTGCCCGAAAGCTCGTGTAGTCGATTATTAAAAATTATTTTCTCCTAACGCTTTATTCTATAGTATAGGTGTATTATATTATAAAAAATGGCTAGTACTTCTGAGAGGAATCAGAGTGAATCCGACATGGATTGCGATGAAATAATTTGTGATTTATCCGCTACTTCTGATACCGAAATTTATAGTTATCATGACACAGACTCTGAACAGAATTCAGAGGCGGATGAAGAATTACCAAATGATGATTCTGAATTTTATTTTGGAAAGGATGGTGTCACAAAATGGAAAAAGACAATGTGGCAGAAAACCCAGATTCGTACAAGAAGTGTAAATATAATTTCTCAATTGCCAGGGCCTAAATCTGAAGCAAAATCGATAGAATCTGAATCGGATGCATTTACAAAAATAATTGATAATGATATGGTACAAAAAATTGTAGATTGTACGAATGCTTATATAAGCAATATCAAAGAACATTTCTCTAGAGAAAGAGATGCCAAATTAACTACTGTAACAGAAATCCTAGCTTTATTTGGACTTTTGATAATGTCAGGTGTCAAAAGAGCTGCTCATTTAACTTATAAAGAGCTATGGGCGGTGGATGGCTCAGGAGTAGAAATTGTGAGAGCAATTATGTCACAAGAATGTTTTTTTATTTCTTCTACGTTGCCTGAGATTTGATGATATTACAACAAGGAAAGAACAAAAAAAGCTGGACAAACTTGCTCCAATTAGAGAATTTGTAGAAGCCTTTGTATATAACTGTAAAAAGCTCTATACTCCAGGTGAATATAATACAATTGATGAGAAGCTCATTCCATTTCGTGGCAGGTGTGGCTTTAGACAGTATATGCCCAACAAACCTGCAAAATATGGGCTCAAAATTTATACCATTAGTGATGCAAGAACATTTTATACCTTTAATTTTGAAATATATTGTGGAAAACAACCCGATGGTCCATATAAAAAAAGTAATTCACCCGATGATATCGTAAAAAGATTGATCACTCCAATATCTGGGACAAGCCGAAACATAACAACAGACAATTGGTACACTAGTTATAAATTATCCCAAGATCTTCTTACAGAACATAAACTCACTTTAGTTGGTACTTTGAAAAAAAAAATAAATAAAAAGGAAATCCCTAAAATATTTCTGCCCAATAGGAATAGACCAAAATATAATAGTATATTTGGCTTCACTCAGATACCACCCTTGTATAAGAGCAAGGCTGTTCTATTGCTCTCAACAATGCACTCAACTCCCACAATTGACGAAGAAAGTGGATTCAAATTAAAACCTGAAATTGTAACATTTTATAATTTGACTAAAGGCGGGGTTGACATGGTGAACCAAATGTGTGGAACTTATTCTGTTGGCCGTCAAACCAACAGATGGCCTCTATGCCTATTTTTCGACCTACTAAATGTTGCAGGCATAAATTCAGAAATAATTTTCAAGTCTTTAAATATAAATTCACCTCGAGTTCCAAGAATAATCTTTTTGAAAAATATTTCCTTACAATTATTCCAGGATCATTTAAAAATTCGATTCCAATTGAAAAACTTGCCAAGAAGTCTCCATGACCTGATAATATTGCATTGCAAGAAAGCTGAAAGTCCAGAGGTAAGTTATATATATGTTCGTGGCTTGGATGTTCAGTAAATGATACTAAGAAGCACTTTGCCACTTGTCTTGAATTATTTTATTGTCTTTTGGTTTTAGAGTTATGAGTAGCTACCACATGAATTTAGAATACATGAAATTGACTTAGATTTTGATACTAGTGGTAGAGAGAGAGAGAAAAAAACAAAAAACTATTAATTAACCAAACTAGAAATTTACATACATGTTGATTGCTTTAAAATTTACATATTAAAGATTTATATTGTACAATTGAATTTAGAATATTTTGGCTTAATTTTCATATATAAAATTGAATTTAAGGAAATTATTAACTATAGGATCCAACATACTCCCCCGGCTGGGAAGAGATGACCAGAAAATAAAAAAAAATAAAAATAAAAAAAAAAGAGTTCCAATAGTATAGATGCTGGACTAATTGATTCCGACTATGTAGCTAAGATTACAATTCTCATTTTTTGAAAGGTAATGGAATCAGCTTCCATCTTTGAGTATCCGATTGAGGTGAATCTTGGATGAGATTTTCAGATTCGTTGGCCAGTTCTCTTTCGGGAACTGCTGGATTATCAGACTCTGCGGCTGCTAAGTCGGATTCAATAGGATCTTCCCAAGTTTTTGATTCAGCTTTTATGCATGAGCCTTGTTCGGTCGATTCCTCTAAATGTTCTTTGGAGAGTTGTCGACTTTCTGCCGCCTTCTCAAAATCTTCCAGATTGACTGCCTTTTCTAAAGCTTCGGGTCTTAAGACTTCTTTCTTCAAGATTTCTGGCCATTCTATATATGCAGATGAACTGTAATTTTCATCGTCGTCTTCAGATTCCTTGACGTCTTCTAAGCATAGAGAATCGATGGGCTTCCAGCGGGATAATTTTGCCTTTTCACCGCTCTGTAGATAATCCTTTGTTGATGTATCCACAATTTCAAAAGATACAACTTTCTCTTTGCTTGACGATTCATTAGCTTCTGTATAAACATTGATTATGCCACTGGTAGCCTCTTTAGGTCGATTAAGATCAGCTTCAACTACATTGAGGTGAGCTGAGTCATCATGGCACAGTTCTTTCTTATCCAGAGCTTCTACACTGACCACTGGTTCTTTCGAATATTTGCCTTCCGATTTATCAATAACCGAAACTTCGGAGATTTCAATCTTTGGAGTCCCGATATCTTTGTTAGACTCTTCGTCTTCAATGACAAAAGTGGTTTCTAAAATTGAAGAATCTTCTTGATTCTCATCAATAGCCTCAGGAATGTCGGCATTCTCAGTTAAGAGATTTTTGATAAGTGATTCCTGGCGTGGGGATTTTGGTTGTAAGAGAGGGAATTTTTGATTTTCATTTAAATAGGAATACTTGAGTCTACCTCCAACTCTTAGAAGTCCTTGAGTGTCTAAGAAGGGATTTAGAGAAGTTAGCTTGTTGGACAGAGGTAGTTGCTTGTTTGACTTCAGTAATTTTATTTCCGTGCAGAATTCAACTTGCTGAATTGATTTGACTAAGACTTGAATTGCCTTTGTTAATTCTCTTGTTGTCAAAGGTCCTTTCTGACGAATTGGATCAAAGAGGAGGCAATTGTCGTAGAATCTCCAACACCAAGCTGTGATTCGGATCAATTTGGTCATTGTGGAATACCTTACAATGAATTCTAGATTTAACATAGTTTCTGAATTTTGAATTAAGGTTGTTTGATCCAACACTTGACCCTCACGGACTTCTTCTTGAATGATATTGAGATTTACTTGGGTTGGTGAAGAAGGAATATATCGAACATTATTTTCTTGAAGCCAAATAGGACCCCGCCACCAAATTCTATGATTGACCAAGTCTTGAGGCATGATTCCTCTTGATGCGCAATCAGCTGGATTATCTTGACTGGATACATGGAACCAATCAGTGATTTGAGTCAAATTTTGAATTGACGACACTCTGTTCGAAACAAAGGCTTTCCATCTGCTGGCATCTGATCTTATCCAATCTATGCAGATTTGTGAATCAGTCCACAAAAAGGTTTTGTCAGGTTGAAAAGGAAATGATTCAAGAATGACTTGATTCAGTTGAGCCAAAAGCAATGCTGCACTTAGTTCAAGTCTTGGAATTGTAATGGTCTTTAATGGTGCAACCTTAGTTTTTGAGGTTATCAGATTGATTTTGATCTTTTGAATTTTGAATCTAGTTTTCAAGTAAAAAACTGCTGAATAAGCATTAAGGGATGCATCACAAAATCCATGTAGTTGTAATTCTTCTATTTCAGAAGATGAACTGTTCAGGTATCTTGGTATTTTGATTTCCTTTAGACACGATAGTTGAGTTTGGAATTTATTCCAATTTGACTTTATATCTGATTCAATTGGTTCATCCCATGAAGTTTTCTCAGCAGGAAGTTGACGTTTTCGCCTATAATAGGGTGGTGGCTTTATCTTAGGAATAATCGAAGTTTCTTTCTTAGATGAGAGTGGTTCACTTGACTGAGAAGCGAGAGGTTGTTCTGGAGTGGATGGTTGACTTGATTCAGAAGGAAGTAATTGGTTTTGTTTAGAAGTAATTTGTGGAGTTAACTTGGAGATACGTGACTTTTTAGATTTACTTGGAATTTCTTCAGATTTACTTGGATTATCTTCAGATTTACTTGGATTATCTTCGGATCTACTTAGATTTTCTTCAGATTTACTTGAATTATCTTCAGATTTACTTGGATTTTCCTGTAGCCCTTTTTCCAATGCTTGAGATCTTGAATCACCTAAATTGGGTGTTGATTTAAAAGGGAGATTGACTGAATATCTGCCCTCAATGTCTCTTTTGAGGTTTGACTTGAATAATATCTCACAGGCATTCTTTGTACCCAACTGGGCCTTAGAAATTGGGACATCTTCAAGTTCCCAGAATTTTCTTATGCTGGAATCAAGTTCAGTGGTACAGTGATTGATTACCGAAGTATTCGACTTAATAGTTGAATGGATTCTCCCAGAAACAAGCCAACCTAACTTGGTATTAAGTGCTATAGGATGGTGCTTTAAATCTGTTTTATGACCTAGAATTATTTCTACAAAGGTATCTGCACCCAAAATTAGGTCTATGGGCTTGGTGACATAGAATTCTGGGTCTGCCAAGAGCAAATTTTCTAAATGAGGAAAGTCTGCTGACTGAATTTGGAAGTTTGGAAGGTCTGCAGTTACCCTCCCAACCACAAATGCTCTGGCAGAAAATAATTGATCATTATGATGTGGGGTGAACTCTATTTCAACCTGCGATGTTGTCCTGTTGACAACAATGTCACCTACACCTTTTAGTGTATAAGAATTTTTCCTTTTTTCAAGTCCCAACTTGTGGCAACATTGTTCTGAAATTAGGCTTATTTGGGACCCATTGTCCACTAATGCTCTACATAGCACAAATGAGCCATCCTTCGCCTTGACTTTAATAAGGGCTGTTGACAGTAGAATATTTGTTTCCGTTTCCAAAGGCATCGCATTACAGATGGTATTTGTTGAAATCAACATCTCTTGAGAGGTTGTTGGTTGTGAAATGGATGGTTCAGAGTTGTATTGATGCAGAAGAGTATGATGGTTCTGCTTGCAGTTTTTGCATCTTGATGTGATGAGACATTTGGATATCTCATGATTTGCTCTAAGGCAATTTTGACAAAGTTTATGTTTTTTAACTAATTCCCATTTTTTAGGCAAGGGAAGATTTATGAATCTATGGCAGTCATTTAGTTTATGAATTTGATGACATAAAATACAATTTTGACCTTTGTTGACATAAAGGCCGTGAGCCATCATATTTTTGCTAGAGGTTTTTTGTTCCTGGAACAAAGGAATTCTCATACCTTGCAGGCTTCTAGCATGTTTTTCTAAAAAATTCACAAAGTTTTCAAATGTTGGATATTCTTCATTTTGAAGGGTTAATTCCCATTCTTTCCTGAGGGCTTCACCAATTCTTTTTTCAAAAAAATTGATCAGGATTAGATCTGTTAATGTGTTTTTCTCAAGTCCTAGCACTGAGAGATTTCTAATGCCTTCATTGCAAACATCAAGGATTTCATAGAGAGAACCAGCCGAAATAGATTTTAATGGCCTTATGGAGAATATTTTGTTGATTTGTGAAAAAGCCAATTCTCTTCTGTTATTAAATCTATTGCATAAGGTATCCCATGCTTGCTGGCAGTTTTTGTCAGAAATGGGAAAACCCCGAATCAACTTTTCCGCAGGACCCTTAACAGATGCATTTAGATATTGAAATTTTTGTATTTCCGTTAGTGTTTGATTTGAATTAATGGTGGAGTTAAATATTTCTCTAAAACTAAGCCAATTGGCTGAATCACCATTGAAAATGGGTAAATTTATCTTAGGTAAATTGACATTGGATTCGGGCAGTTGTTTATCACTATGAGTATTTTCTTTGGTTTCAATCAAAGATAAAGCTTCTTCAATAGACACCAACATATTAAAAATATCCCCTTTGGCCTTTGAATAATCCTCATATTGTGTCTCATCTAACTCTGATTCTAATAATGTGTTGATAACTTGATTTAGGCTAATTTTCCTTTCATTAACTTCTTGTTGGAATAGCTTTAATCTATGTATGTTTTTGGATTCTACAATAGCTTTATTCTTTGATTCCAGATCCTTTATTTCCTGAATAATAAAGTTGAATTTGTGCCGAATTTTAACTTCTGATTTGGGCATGACTTTATTTTAAGAATTTTAAGTTTTCAAATGGCTTACCTTAATTTTTTAAAGTATCCGGCTCGAGGGACCATAATGTTTGTGGCATGAATTTTACTTAGATTTTGATACTAGTGGTAGAGAGAGAGAGAGAAAAACAAAAAACTATTAATTAACCAAACTAGAAATTTACATACATGTTGATTGCTTTAAAATTTACATATTAAAGATTTATATTGTACAATTGAATTTAGAATATTTTGGCTTAATTTTCATATATAAAATTGAATTTAAGGAAATTATTAACTATAGGATCCAACAATATATTTCATAAAATTATTTAAAATGATAAACATAACAATATTTTGTTTACCACAGATCGAAATGAGTGTAGAGTCACAACCTAAGAAGCGAAAACGGTGCTATGTTTGCCCAAGTACCAAAGGTAGTATGACACAAATTATTTGCTACAAATGCAGGAGACACATCTGTCAACGTATTTCTTCGAATATTTGCAAAGATTGCGAATAATATCCGTCTGCAACTTTTAATAGTAGCCTATTTGTAAAACTTTGTCAAACATTCATTGTTTTTACTATAGTCATTGTTTCAATAAAAATAAATAAATATAAAAATATTTTTTGCCTTAATTCACACGTGTCATAAACTACACACAATTACGAATATAATGCAGCCTAATTTTCAATCCAAATATTAAAATTTAACATATATTTCGGTTTTTTAAAAGTGAGACCTGGATCTCAACGCGAGTACTTACGTAACAAATATAGGCGCGAGTAATTAAGGGTTAACTGTATTAGGGATTATTTTAGGTTAATTGTGAAATGAGGTTCACAATATCCCCAGTTCATTTTAGTTATGTTCTACTGGATACAGAATATATATATTTACATTGCAGCATTACACATGAGGCAGAGAAATTTGGTTTGTTTGAAGTCTCCATTCAACTGTACAATAAAATCTTGCTAAAATGAACCAGAGACATATAGAACTCCACCTTTGCCTGTCCCAAGCCCGGATGAAAAAGGAAGAGAGGGAGCAGTAACAAGCTTGCTAAAAACCTGGGCTCAGCTGGCCCAGCTGATAGTACCCTGTAAGGTCTCCTGATCCAAAAATACAGGATGAGTAGTGTCTCTACTCCATGTTAGGAGCGGCTGCACATGGCGTCTGTTCCTCATGTCAGAGGCGGCCATTTCATATTGGAGCTAAGTCAGTGGGCTGCCACCGAGTAGTGCTCCAGTCTTAATGACAAAGGAAGACACATTCTACTTCACCCAATCATGATGGATGTCAATTGACTGTATTGACTGATCCATTGATGAGCTCTACTCCTCCCCAGCAGACACCATCAACAAGCTCTACAAGCTTGATACCTTGATATGATTGAGTGGAAATAAGAAAGAAGAAGACATTATTGACTTTAATGACTTTGATGAGCTCTACTTCTCCCTAGCAGACACCATCAACAAGCTCTACAAGCTTGATACCCTGATATGATTGAGTGGAGATAAGAAAGAAGAAGAAGAGATTATTGACTGTATTGACTCATCCATTGATAAGCTCTACTCATTCCCAGAAGACACCATCAACAAGCTCTACAAGCTTGATACCCTGATATGATTGAGTGGAGACAAGGAAGAAGAAGACATTATTGATTGTATTGACTCACCCATTGATGAGTTCTACTCCTCCCTAGCAGACACCATCAACAAGCTTGATACCCTGGTATGATTGAGTGGAGATATGAAAGAACAAGAATACATTATTGACTGTATTGACTCATCCATTGATGAGCTCTACTCCTCCCCAGCAGACACCATCAACAAGCTCTACTTATTACCCTGATATGATTGAGTGGAGAGATGAAAGAAGAAGAATACATTATTGACTGTATTGACTCATCCATTGATGAGCTCTACTCCTCCCCAGCAGACACCATCAACAAGCTCTACTTGATACCCTGATATGATTAAGTGGAGATAAGAAAGAAGAAGAGACTTATAGTAAACCTTCCCTTATAACAAACCTGATCTCCCCTAATATTTGTGATTCCATATTGTTAAACTGTGGCTCTAGTGACTCAAAAGTTCAGTCTCATTGAGGTTAACTATAGCAAGATCTTATAGCATAAAAAGAATAAAGTGTGAGCTAGTAGAAAGAGATGAGGAAGACGAGGTGTGAGAAGGAAGAGCAAACTCACTGGGTGAGGCTGGAACCAATGTTGTCTGGATCGATGCTGACACCAGGAGGGGGTTCTTTCTGAATGGCGAGTAGTTCCTTTTGTAGCCTTTTCTGGACACACATCCAGTCACTGGGTCACACACTGTCCAGACATCTCTACTCCTGCCATCATTTAAGAGCTCTGGTAGGGGGTTGGTGGAAGGATGTGTGGTCTAAACAGTTGGTTTTCAACCTCTACAACCGCCTTTGCCGGTCCCAAGCCCGGATGAAAAAGGAGGAGGGGGAGCAGTAACAAGCTCGCTAAAAAACCTGGGCTCAGCTGGCCCGGCTGATAGTACCCTGTAAGGGCTACTGATCCAGGGATACAGGATAAGCAGCGTTTGTACTCCATGTTAGGAGCGGCTGCACATGGCGTCTGTTCCTCATGTCAGAGGCACCCATTTCTTTTGGAACTAAGTCGGCCTGCCACTGATTAGTGCTCCCAGTCTTAATGACAAAGGCAGACGCATTTTACTTTACACAATCATGATGTTCGTCAAATCAGACACCATCAAAAATCTCAAGCTTTACAAGCTTGATACCTTAATATGATTGAGTGGAGATAAGAAAGAAGAAGAAGAAGAACCTCTACAACCAGGGTTTAATTCCCGCATTGGACATTTTTTTCTGATAAAAAAAAAATGCTCCAATGGCCTCCGATTCTTGCAAAAATCCAACCCCACCACCGAGTGCAGGTAACCAAATGAGGTTCATGGCACATTTGTAAATGCAAAGTCGAACTGCTTTTCACATGTGTAGACATGTGGTAAATTTATAGTGAAAGCAGTCGCCTACTTCAACCCACAATGATTATCATGGCCTGTACCATGTGTACTAGGGATAAGCAAAAAAAAAAAAACATGCATAAAGTTTACCCCAACTTGGATGGCCCCACCTACCATAAACAGAAAGCCCCAATAAAATGAACCAAGGATAAAACAAACCTTCCCCTTAAAATGAGCCTAAGGTAATACCCATTTCCTTTCCATTGAAAATTCCATTGTTATAAAGAACTTTGAGATAAAAACAAGGTAATAAGACCAAATGCAAATAAATAAAAAGTGTGTGGCATTTTGGTAACAACGCTGTTACGAAAACGTCACACACTATTTATTTATTTGGATTTGGTCTTATTACCTTGTGTTTATATTCTATAATCCAAATTGTGCCTTATCTTTTTTACTATTTAAGCACAAGATGATAAGACCAAATCCAAGTAAATAAATAGTGTGACGTTTTGGTAACAACGCTGTTTTGGAAACATCACACACTATTTATTTATTTGGATTTGGTCTTATTACCTTGTGTTTATAATCTATAATCCAAATCTTTTTTACTATTTTGAATCATCAGAAACTATTACAGGTTTCTACATACACATTGTTAATTATTTCTCTATCAATAAATACAAAAAAGTTCCATAAAAATGAAACTTTATTTAAAAGATCCATAAGGGGAAAGAGTGTCATCACACAAACACACTGTATATATGAAGAATTATAAGAAATGTACATTTGGATATTTTTCAGGAGAAATTGAACTTGGGAAATCAATAAATCAAGAATGGGTATTTGGCCAATTATTGAATAATTAAAAATCAACAAAAAGTTGATATTTATTCCGATAGATAGCTCAAGCCATCAGCAACTTTCATTTGCACAATAAGAAGATACCCCCATTTCTTTTTTATTAATTTATGCACCTTATCCCAGTACAATATCACATTTGTACTATTTTTTCTTTTTGATTTAATGATTTGATTTAAATCTCCTGGACATTAATTAAATAATTTAAAAAGGTTTCCAGAGATAGGTTTCTTTTTATTTCAAATACCATCTAAAGCTTTCAGGCATCTCTGCCCTTCAACAGGAGAACATATACAATGGATAAAATGCTGCCTTTAGCATCAGGCGATGTTTTACCCATTGTATATGTTCTCCTGTGGAAGGGCAGAGATGTCCGAAAGCTTGAAATGGTATTTGAAATAAAAAGAAACCCATCTCAGGAAACCTTTTTTAATTAAACACAAGGTAATAAGACCAAATCCAAATAAATAAATAGTGTGTGACGTTTCGGTAACAGCGTTGTTACCATCTTCAGACAAAAGTACTTAATGAGAAATTTTACCACAGCATAATTAATTTTGATTTATTGTTGTTTCAATTTAAAAACAAGGTGAACAAATGTTGCTTGATGGAACAGCCAGTCTGCCACACCTGGCAGCCAACTTGTGGAACAGCCTGAGCTGTGTATGTATTGGCAGACACTGGCAAAAGAATCATACACGTCTATAATAGTTTTGAATATTCATAACAGACGGCGCGCTGATGCATCATAATATAAACACAAGGTAATAAGACCACATCCAAATAAATAAATAAATAGTGTGTGACGTTTCCGTAACAGCGTTGTTACGGAAACGTCACACACTATTTATTTATTTGGATTTGGTCTTATTACCTTGTGTTTATAATCTATAATCCAAATTGTGCTTTAGCATCATAATATAATTGTTCAAAATTGATAAAGCACAATTTGGACTATAGATTATAATAAAATAAGACCTAATCCAAATAATTTATTAGTGTGTGACGTTTCGGCAACAACATTGTCACCATCAACAGACAAAAAAAATAAATTCTTTCTTAATTTATAATAAATTTATTTAATATCTATATATATATATAAAAATAAATGTTTGTGTGTTTGTTTGTATGTCCGGTATACAAATTCGCAGTAGTTCACTAATTCAAACCAAAATTTCCATACATAGGTAAAAAATAACGGGGAAGACGATAGGCTACTTTAAAAAATATATAAATCAATTATTAAAACTATATATTCAAATTATTTTACTTAGCTCATGAACAGCGCCCTCTATCAAGTACAAAAAGGTTATAAATACGTTTAAAATCTAAATCTTCTCAATATTTTATTAATAATAATTTGCTTAATAACACATATAATATAAATATTTATATAATAACTGCTCTAATTTGAAATATTTGGTAGGTTTTATTTATTTATATATTTTCATTTTTAGATATTACTGATCTAATTCGCCGTTTAAAATAACTGCTCTTGAAATATTTGGTATGTTTTATTTATTTATATATTTTCATTTTTGGATATAACTGATCTAATTCGCCGTTTAAAATAACTGCTCTAATTCGAAATATTTGGTATGTTTTATTTGTGTTCACTCTATTTCTATTTATTTGAAGTATTATAATTTCCATGTTTCAAAAACCTATTTCAAAAAGGTCGTTAGAAATATGTAAGGCCTGAAATAGCTTTACATGCGAATATTTATGATGCCAAGCGTAGCTTAATGGTTAGGTGTGCGGCTTCGATTTCCACAACCTTGGTTCGAAACTTAGCCTGGGTGTTTTTTTTTTTATATTGTTGAAGCAAAGTTTTTTTTTTTACAGTAACAAAATTTCCATACATAGGTAAAAAAAATAAATACGAGGAAAACGATAGGCTATTTTAAATATATATATAAATTAAATATTAAAACTATATATTCGAATTATTCTGTTTAGCTCACGAACAGAGCCCTATATCAAGGTTATAAATACGTTTAAAATCGAAATCTTCTCAAAATTTTATTAATAATAGTGTTCGCTTAATAATTAGAATACTTGATCTAAATCGAAATATTTATAGACGCTCGCTCGATTTGAAGATTTATATCGTAACTAATCTGACTGTAAAGTTTGGAGCGGGACGTTTCACAAGAGTGACATCCACGGCGCCAATTTATAATTGTAACGAATAGTGTTTGAATAAAACATTTAATCGGGTAAACCCGGGTCATTTGTCTAGTATATTTATATATTATATAATATATGTCACAACACTACACTAAAACCTTGTTAATTTGACACACAATAATTCAAACATTTTTTCATGTCCCGACCTCCAGCCTAATAAATTATGAATATTAACCAAATGATAATTTGACACCAAAAATTTGAGGGGGTTGGTGGAAGGGTGGTTTAAGCCATTGGTTTTTGACCGCTACAACCCAGGATTGAATCCTGTATTGGGCACTTTATTATTAGGCACTTTTTTTGTAATTATAAAAAAAAAAATCTCCAATGGCTCACGATTCTTGAAAAAGTCCAACCCCACCAGTGAGTGTACGTAATTAAACAGGGCTCTGGCATATTTGTAAGTGCAAAGTCAAACTGCTTTTCACATGTGTATACATGTGGTGCACTTACAGTAAAAGTAGTAGCTAACTACCCACCATGATTATCATGGCCTGTACTACATGTACTAGGGATAATAATAAAAAATAATAATAATGATAATAAATAAATAATTTGAAAGATTTTTTTTAATCAAATTTTGACAACATTAGATAATTCTTGTTTAAATACAATTTTATTGCTAAAAATTCATTTGTTTGGCACGCAGGGCACAATGGAAATAGTTAGTGTTCGGTACACTTTTTGAATGGTACACTATGACAGGTTCGTTTGGTATTGAAAGAATGATTCAATTAATCATCCTTGATATTTTAAATTTTATTCAGGATAAATATAGATATAAATATTATGTTACAAATTAATTTTAGTAATTAAAGAAGTTAAAAAATGTTCGATTGAAAAGGATGGATTGGGAAGGAAGTCAGTCCGTGTTGGCCGTCAGAATTTGAAGGGCCCACTACCGTGCTTCCCACGTGACCGCCGCCGCCGCGCATGCGCGCCGACCGTGACGTCGCCACCGTCCGTGGCGGGTGGTGTTGGTTGAAAACTGTTCTTCTCTTCGTCGCGCGGGCGTGCCTTTCACTAACATTCCTCCCACCAATTTAATTGATAAATTAAATTCTAATACTATATTTTCTTGGCTATAGTAGAGGCCAATCTAAATTTGTTTTATTTCTAATGGAAAAAGTCGCTGTACTGGACGAAGAAAAACTCCCGATGATGTCTTCACTCTTGCGACTCGAACTTGTCCATCGGCCCCAGGTAGCACCTCCTCCACTTTTCCTAATGGCCATGAAATCCTTCTCCCCCTATTTTTTTTTCCTTTTCTGTTGAAGGGTGTGACGACTGCCTTTCTCAGTTCACTATTGACTTCTTCGATTGACTCCTTTTCTGCAGACTGTGTCCAAAATTGTTCTTCTTTCTTAAGCCTAACTGGTCTCTCCCACCATCTAGTAGTAATCAATTGCGAGATTGAAGCTCCACGTGAGGGGATGTCTGCAGGATTTTCTTTACCAGGAACGTGCCTCCAATCAGTTATGCTTGAATTTTGTCGAATCTTCTTTACTCTTCCTGCGACAAACACTGACCAGTTCATATCACGTTTAATCCCTGCTAAAGCAGTAGTAGATTCAAGTTTCTTCTCCGAAATTAGCTTGTAATTAGGGAGTGGTGGGTGTTCTCCTATCCAAGGTAAATTGACAGAATATCGACCATCTTCATTCTGTTTCACTGTTTGGTTGAAATGTTCCAACGCTGCAACTGACAATTCTTCTTTGCTCTTTTCCTTCATGGGTTCCATGATACTGATAACATCTAATCTCCGAAGATCTTGTATTGTTGCATCACGGACTAAGCATGACAGAACTGATGATTGAGATTTAGTTGTTTGAACATTTCCCAAAACCTTTCCACTAACAGTCCAGCCCAGCTTCGTTTCGAGAGCGACGGGACCAGATTCCAATTCTATTTTCTTTCCTGTTAGTAGCTTGGCGTATACGTCTGCTCCTAGTAGTAGTTCAATCTCCGTGTTCGACCTATAGACATCCAAGTCAATTCCCTTTGATCGAAGTTCCGTCATCCATTCGGTAGGTTGAGCGGAAGGCATTGCACTACAAATCGTTGAGCAGTCTTGTACTTCAAAATTGCAGTTGTACTTGGAGTCCACATCAGAAATGTAGATTCGATACCGCTTGTGCTGCTGTGGTCTCGATTTCACTCCACCAAATAGTAAGTGTACAACTTCCTTTTTCCCGAGCATAGTGAGTCCAACTTCGGAAGCAGTTTGTTCCAATACATATGAGTTCTGGGATCCACTATCTAACATTGCTCGAACAACTTTTGATTTATTTTCGCCATTAATCTTTACCATGATTGTTTGAAGTAAGACATCTTGGCACCGAATTTGATTCGACATGTCCACGGATGCATTTATGTTCTTACTTCTCTCTTCAATCCCATCAGATTTTTGGCTGCCTTTTGAAACTGGACATAAGATTGCCCTGTGTTTTTTACTACAGATGACACATTTCACAACGTTTCTGCAATACTTGGAAAAGTGTCCGGGCTTCAAGCAAGAATAACAACACTGTTTCTCTTGAATTATTTTCCTTCTTGCTTCAAGAGACATTGACATGGCTTTACAGCATTGTTCACTCCAATGTTTTCCATCACAAAATACACATTTATAAGCGTTATTTGACTTCCCATCAGCAACTACCAGACTTGCAGCGGTGGCGACAGATGTCTTCGGCTTGGGCGGCTTATCTCGATTAAATTGTGATGGATACGAACTCGAAAACGGTTGACGAGCCAAATGCATTCTTTCACTTCCCTCAACTTCGTGTTTTAGGAATTCCATAAGCTTCTCCAGGAGGGCTTCACTTGAATTATGCTTTCCATCTTCATCAGGCTTGTGATGATGACGAGTCCTTTCCCACGCGACGAAGAGATCTTCAGGTAAAGCTGATTCCACCATGGGGTACAGAATAGCAGCGCATTTATCTGTTGTGACTCCTAAAGATCCCAACGCTCGTAGTTGGGATGATAACCGAACGTATACAGTCGAAAAAGGTGTCGTGTTCCTTCCATGAGCATTTTCCAAAGTGATAGCAATCAAATCCCTTACGTACACTTCCACCAACATGTCTTCACGGCCAAAACGTTCCTTAAGAGTGCTGATGGCAAGTGGATAATTTGCCGCTGAGTTTGGAAAGGATGAAACTATTTCCTCCGACACCGATCCCTTTATCATGCAATTTTGTAGGTATTGGAACTTGACACAGGCCGAAATGGAGTCATCATCGTGGACGCTTTGAAAGGCTGACCAGAACTGCAGCCACTCCCGTGCTTCTCCTCCAAATTTCGGTAGTTCCAACTTCGGAAGTCGATGAAGATTTGACTTTCCTTCGTTCCCCCCGGAAACTATTGATTCTCGGTCTACTGTTGGTTTTGCTAGTAATTGTTCCATTTTTTGCAAAACGCCTTCAGACCTTCCAAATAGATTCGCTTGAACGATATCGACATCTTCAATTTCTTCATCTTCTCTATCCGCCTTTATCAGTTGTTCGATGAGACAATCACTGGCAATTAAGAACCTGTCTTTACATCTGAGGAGCTTTGGTCGTAGAGACATCAACATTTCTAGGCTTGGTTCTTGCTTTCCAAGTTCGCCATCTGCTTCTGCAATAACACTTTCCAAAGTCCTCTTTTTCGTCTCACAAGCTTTCTTGAGTTTGTCCATCTTAAATCCTTGGCAGGGCTCGCCACAATGTTCGGTACACTTTTTGAATGGTACACTATGACAGGTTCGTTTGGTATTGAAAGAATGATTCAATTAATCATCCTTGATATTTTAAATTTTATTCAGGATAAATATAGATATAAATATTATGTTACAAATTAATTTTAGTAATTAAAGAAGTTAAAAAATGTTCGATTGAAAAGGATGGATTGGGAAGGAAGTCAGTCCGTGTTGGCCGTCAGAATTTGAAGGGCCCACTACCGTGCTTCCCACGTGACCGCCGCCGCCGCGCATGCGCACCGACCGTGACGTCGCCACCGTCCGTGGCGGGTGGTGTTGGTTGAAAACTGTTCTTCTCTTCGTCGCGCGGGCGTGCCTTTCACTAACAGTTAGCATGTACACCGTGCTCAAATTTGTATTTGGTATATGTATTTGGTTATCCTAGAATGTGATTTTTTTTTTTTGCTTATCCCTAGTACACGTGGTACAGGCCATGATAATCATGGTGGGTAGAGGTAGGCGTTGCTTTTACTGTAAGGGCACCACATGTCTACACATGTGAAAAGCAGTTCGATTTTGCACTTACAAATGTTACAGAGCCCCGTGAATGTAGTGATGAAATCATCTAACTAACTAACTTTAATTCAACATTGATAAAGGACAATTTGGATTTATAATTTAAAAAAAAAAAAAGACCTAATCCAAATAATTTATTAGTGTGTGACGCTTCGGCAACATTGTCACCATCATCAGACAAAAGAATAAATGAGAAAAAATATCACAGCAAATTCTTAAACACTTGATAACAGTACTATTTAAGAACTTGCGCTGTGATATTTTTTCTCATTTATTCTTTTGTCTGATGATATGGTGACAATGTTGTTGCCAAAACGTCACACACTAATAAATTATTTGGATTAGGTCTTATTTTCTTTTAATTTAATTCAACACTTACTTGAGGTGTCAAATTAGAAAGGTCAGACTGTATATAACTACAAGGTAATAAGGCCAAATATATCTAATTAAATAGTTTATATAAAAGAGCATACCTGGATCTGTTAAGAAAAAAAAAGCATTTTTTTCTCAAAATATTTCAAGGGATTCCTCCCTCTTTATCAATTTATTGCACAGTAAACTTAATTTACAAATTCTTGTATATTACATGGAAACAACTTTGTCATTGGTCAAAAAACAATGATAGTAATAATACATTTAAAATTAAAATTGAAAATAATAATAAAATAACATTTTTATATGAAAATTAAGGGCTTTTGTAAAATTAGTAAGGCAGTATTTTATATAATGTATTTTGAAACAAAATGTAAAGAAATAAAAAATAGAAACAAATGAAGTTGACTGCGATTATTAGAAGAAAAAAATTAGGTTAAAAGAGACACATAAGGTTCGGGGATTTCTTCATATTGTCATCAATCTTAATGTCGTGGTCACCATCCTTTTCTGAGTGATTAATGAAGTCCTTGAAGGTGTTCCAAAAGACCATCGAAAGCTCTTCAAGACAATACATCAAGATTTAATAAATAGTGTGTGACATTTCAGTAACAAAAGCTGTTACCAAAATGTCACACTATTTATTTGGTCTCATCACCTTGAGTCTCACATAAATTGTACCTTACTAACTATAAGAATACTCTAGTCTAAGGATGTTAACAAAATTTCTGAAAGCTTGTGAGCATCTTTTCATATGACAAGGACTGAGCTCAAACTAAAAATCGCTATACAAAGAGATAGTGAACTTTTGTTTAGAAAAAAAAAAAAGATGTTTCAATAGTTCCCTGCTTTGAACAATGGGGTTTAGAAATTACTTATGGAGATGATATAGAACTTAGCATTATGTGACAGAAGGAATGAGACCAGCTGTGTTGAATATCTCCCAGCTGGGAGTAGAGGAAGTGTTTCCTTCAATGTATGATACTCTCCCAGTTAAATGGCAGCATCAAAATGAACAACTCGCATCACAAGGTGGTTATAACACCAGATCTCGATGAGAGGACAACCTGCTAGAGGACACCTCCCTACAAAGGGGACTTTGTCTCTGCAATTAGGTGCTGTCCTTTACTGAGAAGTTCTACTGTAACACCTGTAGTGGCTCCCAAATATTAACTTTTCATATTTTCATTATAAGTTTTAATTTGTTTAATAACTATTTAATTCAAATATTAAATTAAATTATATTTTAAATATTTAATGCTCATAAAATATACTTTATTAAAATTATATGAATTAACATTAATATCATATTAAGTGTTGTCATATCGATATAATAAAATAATTATACATCATTCTAAATATAAATCATAAATCATATAAAATGTAAATATTTATCTATAATATATCAAACACATATATCTAACATTTTATAATCTAGAAATGATATTTGACCACACACAGACAGATACAAAAATAACTTCAACATGTAGTATACAACAATTTAACCCCTTCTGATAATTTGTATTAAATAAATGTAATTAAAAGTTGAGTTTGCAATAAATAATTTGTTATCTGATGCCGCCTAGAATTCCATGCCATCCACACACCAGATCTCCAAATATTTATTTAAGAGTGTGTTACATTTCGGCAACATTGTTGTTACCATCATCAAACAAAAGTATTGAATGAGAATTTTTCCTTTTCAAAAATAAAAATGTAACAATGGGTAGATGAAAGTTGGAAGAAAAGGTTGTTTTTTTTTTTAAGTAAATGCAAAATTTCATTTTAAAAATAATTACTCCAATTGAAAATATAATTTATATTTATTTATTCACATCTGTTAAGAAATACAGTAATATAAAGTAATAGCGCGGCATCTATACATAGTAAATGGAAACATTAAGGCATGAATGTTTATTAAAATATATAGAACAAACTTCTACTGCCCTTACTGTGATGTAAAAATATTGGGAGGGCTTGGCTCATCAGTGGTGAACCCTCCCAGCAGTTTCACCAATTTAATCTACCAGATGTAATTCCATTTGTAATTCTACTGTCCTAAAAGCTATGTCCATAGTTTGCTTGAATACCATCTCTGACATTCCACCCTTCAGTGTAGAATATATAAGCAAAATCGTCTGGTAGATTAAATTGGAGAAACCATTGGTAGGGTTCACCAATGATAAGCCAAGCCTTCCCAATATATTTTTTTTCATTGCAGTAATCTGTTTCCCCACTATGTACCAAGTTTTCAACCTGCAACCACATTATTGACTGTATTGGCTCATCCATTGATGATCTCTACTCATCCCCAGCAGACACCATCAACAAGCTCTACAAGCTTGATACCCTGATATGGTTAAATGGAGATAAGAAAGAAGAAGACTCATCCCCAGCAGACACCATCAACAAGCTCTACAAGCTTGACACCCTGATATGATTGTTGAGTGGAGATAAGAAAGAAGAAGACTCATCCCCAGCAGACACCATCAACAAGCTCTACAAGCTTGATAGCCTGATATGTTTGTTGAGTGGAGATAAGAAAGATGTTCTAAACCAGAATGAAGCTTCATCCGAACATTCAAACCTCACTCTGTAGTGTCCACCAGGATTGTCTGTCAGTCTGGTGAACAATCCGTGGAAAACTACAACTAGGACTGCCTACTTTTACACAATCTCAGCCAGAGTGGTCGTTAGAGACAAGGTCAGCTGTAAATCTTAAATGTCAACAATAACACAATAGAGATCTCCTTCACTTAAAAATGTTTAAAGTGTGTGTCTTTTGGGGGTCGGTGGAAGGATGGTCTAAACCGTTGGTTTTCGACCACTAAGACCCGGGATCGAATCCCGCATTGGGCACTTTTTTCTGATTTAAAAAAAATGCTCTAATGCCTCTTTATTCTTGCAAAAGTCCAACCCACCAGCAAATGCAAGTACCCAAACGAGGCTCTGGCACATTTTTAAGTGCAAAGTCGAACTGCTCTTCATATGTGTAGACATGTGGTGCACTTACAGTAAAAGCAGTCGCCTACTTCTACCCACCATGATTATCATGGCCAGTACCACGTATACTAGCGATAAGCAAAAAAAAAGTGTCTTTTAAAAGAGCCAAAACCATTCTTAATAAAAGAAAGCAGCAGTAGTTTAAAATAAGGAGAGAGGTGAGATGAATAGGAGGACAAAAATAAGACTTTGTCTCTGTTTGTTCCTTTATTTAGTGCGTGAGTCAGTTGTACCACAGCAGGAAAGAATCAATTTCCCTTTGTGATAACTTGACTGGGCTTCATCACTTCTCTTGACTTCTTTTTATATCTTGTTCCCTGCTGCAATCTCTATTGGATAACGGAGAGAGAGCAGGTTTTTAGCATTTCACTTGAATCAAATAGCTTGTAGTCCTATGTGCACATTGAAAGGAATTGTCTTCAAACAAGATTTAGCAAACTGTTTTATATGAATACAAGAAAATAAGCCCCTAATCCAAATAATTAATAGTGTGACATTTCAGCAACAGCATTGTTACCATCATCAGAACTCAGCCTTTGCCGGTCCCATGCCCAGGTGAAAAAGGAGGAGGGGGAGCAGTAACAAGCTCAGTAAAAAACCTGGGCTCAGCTGGCCCAGCTGATAGTACCCTGTAAGAGCTCCTAATCCAGGGATACAGGATGAGCAGCGTTTGTACTCCATGTTAGGAATGGCTGCACATGGCTTCTGTTCCTCATGTCAGAGGCGGCCATTTCTTTTGGAGCTAAGTCAGCCTGCCACTGAGTAGTGCTCCCAGTCTTAATGACAAAAGCAGACGCATTCTACTTCACCCAGTCATGATGGTTGTCAAGCTTTACAAGCTTGATACCTTAATATGATTAAGTGGAGATAAGAAAGAAGAAGACCATCATCTGACAAAAGAATAAAAATTGTTTTTATTATTTTGTCTGATGATGGTAACAATGCTGTTGATGAAATGTCATACACTATTAAATTATTTGGAATAGGTCTTATTTTTTTGTATCTATAATCCAAATTGTGCTTTATCATGTTTTATATGAAGATAGAATAGTCTGCAGACCAATCACCTATGGTTATCCTTGACAAGTATTGGAATACAACCTAACACAAAACATGGGGGGTTGAGTTACTGAAAGAGAAAAAATAACAACAAAAAAAAAGGATGATTGTAAAGACACGGCTCTTAAACAAGGAGGAGTAACAGAAAGAGAGAGAGACAACTTGTGTTGCCCTTGGTTTAAAAAAAGGAAAAATCAATACAGCAAAGAGATAAAGCAGGTCTGCGTGTTGCTTATCTCACCTTCTGACCATCCCAGGATTTCTTACCCCACACCTCCAATCCTGTTAGATTGATTCAATGACAGTCATTTATTTAAAACATCTAACAGACACTTATTGTTTTTCTCCTCTCTGAAGCACAATTAAGGTATTGTAGTTAGAAAGGTTGGTTGAGTATGGAACTTTTTTGGCAAATAGGATACATTGGGCTTTTTTTTTCTCTGGAGTGTGTGATCATCCTAGGAATGATGGTACTTTATTAAAGATGGAAGTATTTTGATCAGCAGCACATTCCTTTGTAGGGTGTAGGTGTTAATAAATGATACTTCTCCAGGCATATTGAAGTTTGGGTGTGGAAGGCAAAGAATCCACCAGCAATGAATAAAACCTGCAAGTCACTAAAAACTTAAAAGATGGAGGAGCCAAGGTGATAAAGAAGATAATGGAGGTGTCTTGTCCATGGAGCAGATCGGTCCATACACCCTGATCACAATACCCGCCAACAAAGAAAATGACAATAAAACTACTGATAAAAAAAAAGATAGTTTAAGATGGTTAATACCCTCCCAAAGTTTACGGGCCATCAATATTCTCTATCCAGATAAGAGTCAAGGTTAAATAAAAAACTTAATTCAATTTAAAACACACAAAAAAACACCTGGCGGCACACACACACACCATCAGTTACTGAGGCGAGGAGAGAGGGGGAAAAATGACAACTAAAGATAGACAAATGATTTCCAAGGAATGCTAAGGTCAACAGCCTCAAGGTTATTGCTAACCACCACGATGAGATTACACAAGCAATGGATGAATATTAATGAGGAAAGAACCATCTAACTGACCATTTAGGGCCTGCCACACCAATGAATCATATGGATGGACACATTTCTTTCCCTACAGAGCAAAGTGGAAAAATCAAAACATTCCCCAAATGTGATTCCCAGCCTGCCAGTCCTGAACATCTATTAAATTGCATCAAATCCTCCAAAAAAGACCGCTGGGAAAAATCCCACGACTATGATAGAAAAGCTGAGACAATGGGACCTAATGGAGATTGTTTAAACGACTTGAGGAATAAGCAACAACAGGGCAAAGTGCCACCTGTGTGTTCATATATACAGTAGAACCTCCATGAGAGGACACCTCTCTACAACGGACAGTTTTCATCTGCAAAATTACCAATTTTTACTATTTAGTAACCTGCCCAAAATGTTCCTCTACGTGGCGGGTGGGAGAAGCAGCACAAGTAAGGGACTGCCCTGTAGGGCGAAGTACGGTGTTGTGAGCCCTGAGCCGCTACGGTACCTGTGAACAGGGAACTCTGAATTGTAGCTGACTAATGGGGCAATGGCACCCTCCCCTTTCCATTGGACAAGACACCACCACCATTATTTAACAACTCTCCAGTAAGTGGATACCTCTCCCTAAAGGACACTTTGGCTCTGTAATTAGTTGTCCTTTAAAGGGAGGTAGTTCTACTGTATTACTATATTGCAGCATATTCGAATACAGTAAAACCCCGCTAAGACGAACCATGGATATAACGAACCTTCCCTTATAACGAACCCATCGAAAATCCCAATTCCATTCCATTAAAATTACCATCGTTATAACGAACTTTTCACTTTTCAAACTAGCAAACTATCGCTATAACGAACCCAATTTTGGTCCCAAAATATTAAATTCTATCAAAAATACCATGCTTATAACGAACTTTTAATTTTAATTCTAAAATTCCAAAATTATAATTTTCAAAACTAATTAAAATTTTGTGTAAGCTCTAGCTCACAGATCGCAATTCGAAACAAAGAATTTAGCGACATTGGGTGTTTTTATTCACGTTCTATTTTTATACTGCACACTTTTATAAATTTTTCATGCCTTATTGAAAACTAAATTTCTTAACTCTACATTAGGAAAATTCCTTAAAACATGATTTAAATTATTAAAACCAGTGTTAAAAGATAATGGAAGTGCCAAAGAAAAAGTCGCTCGTACCAAGATATCACTTGAAAAGAAATTAACCATCATAAAAGCTATTGAGAGTGGTACATCGCAAGCGGAACTTCGGAAGAAAATGAAAATGAGCAAAAGTAGCATTTCTACGATATGGGGCAAAAAAGAAGACTATAAAAAAAAAATGCTACAAAGAGGAATCAATCCCAACTATTGCCGCTATCGTCAGTGTCATTATCCACTTTTAGAAGCCTTGTATACATGGTTAGTACAAGCTAGGATTCATTTTAAAAAATGAAGATTTCTTTGCTAGATATGAAACCAAATTTTTGAGGAATATGTTAAAGCAGAAAAAAATAACAGATTTCTTCAAGTAAGCCTTTGTATCCTATATTGTAATATAATATTTATTTATATAAAATATATTTTTATACCTTTTAAAATTTATTAATAAAGTTTTTATTTAATTTTTATATATAAGGTATACTTTTCTTGGATTTTTTTGACATATGGGGGGTAGGTTGCATTTATACTAATTAAATTATCAGAGGAACTGATCAAAAAGGCAATATTTTCACATGAGTTTGTTTTTATTTTAATATACAGCTTTAATATATAGAAATAGGTTAATTTTTAGGGGGAAATAAGCAGCCAATATTAAGAGGTAGCCTTTTTTTTTTTTTTTGCGCATGCCCTTTAATTATATCCTCAAAAAAATTTAAATACCCAAACCGTGGCTATAGTGAACCAAAAGTCCCGTCCCAATGGGGTTCACTATAGAGGGGTTTTACTGTATATTGTGACACACCAGCAATTATGAGGTTTGTTCTTGTAAGCATTTTTTGTTCTTTTTTCTGGTTGTGATGAAAACTCTTACAAAATTGAGAGAGGGAGAGAATTGTGTCATATATACAGTTTCTGTTTAAAGGGGGGGGGGGGGGGGGGGGGGGTCGGTGGAAGGATGGTCTAAACCGTTGGTTTTCGACTGCTACGACCCGGATTCGATTCCCGCATTAGGCACTTTTTCAGATGAAAAAAAAAATGCTCCAATGGCCCCCGATTCTTGCAAAAGTCCAACCCCACCAGCGAGTGCAAGTAACCGAATGGGGCTCTGGCATATTTGTAAGTGCAAAGTCAAACTGCTTTTTACATGTGGTGCACTAACAGTAAAAGCAGTCGCCTACCTCTACCCACCATGATTATCATGGCCTGTACCATGTGTACTAGGGAGAAGCAAAAAAAAACTGTTTAAAGATATTTATAGAGAGAACTGATTAATATAGTCCACACACTTCCTTTCTTCTTGATAAGACACAATTTGGATTATGGATTATAAAAACATGGTAATGAGACCAAATCCAAATAAATAAATAGTGTGTGACCATCATCAGACAGAAGAATAAAATCCATTTTATTAATATATATATAATTTCTAAATATAAAAAAAAATATTTTATTCTTTTGTCTGATGCTGGTAACAATGCTGTTACAGAAACGCCACACACTATTAATTTATTTGGATTTGGTCTTATTACCTTGTAGTTCTAATCTATAATCCAAATTGTATCCTTTCATAATGAATTCTGTTGTTATGTTGTATGTTGAAACACTATAAATACAAGGTAAAAGGGCCAAATCCAAATAAATATTTATTTATTTAGATTTAGTCTTATTACCTTGTGTTTATAATCTACTAGCCGAATGACCCGGGCAACGCCCGTGTTTTATTTTAGACACGTGGACCTGTTGGATCATTAACGCCCGTGTTTTACCCGATTGAATGTTTTTATTCAAATACTATTTGTTACAATTATGAATTGGCGCCTTAAATTAATGCATATATTAGTTAATAACTATAGCCTATGTGCTTGCTTCCGTAGGCGTCTCTTACTGGGAAAAAGAAAGAGAGGATTCCATTTAGTTATTAACTAATATATGCATTTATTTAAGGAGCGACCAGCTCCAACACAATAGTTACAAAAACCAAAAAGCGAGTGGGGGGGGCAAAGTCAAAAACAAAGTGTCTCGCGCAGTGGCGGCGCCATCGTAGCGAACCAATAGGAGAGCGCCATTCCAAAAAAAAAGCAAACGGTGACAGAGATGAAGAACGCATGACGCTCGTAACTGTATATTAAATAATCCAAATTGTGCCTTATCGTTAAAACACTATCTCAAGCTCTACAAGCTTGACAACCTGATATGATTGAATGGAGATAAGAAAGAAGAAGCTAAAACTCTATTGGTTGGTCAGACAGAATACCGGGTCTAGTAGAGGCTGTATAATATCCATTTATTTCACAAGGTAATAAAACCAAATCCAAATAAATAAATAGTGTGCGGCGTTTCGGTAACAACGCTGTTACCGAAACATCACACACTATATATTTATTTGGATTTGGTCTTATTACCTTGTGTTTATAATCTATAATCTAAATTGTGCCTTATCATCCATTTCCTTATTTCAACCATTTTTCCTAAAACAACAAGATTTGACCAGGTGTGAAGCATCCACATTAACTATTAATATGTTGCAACCTCTATTTTATTCCTCTTTCCTAGATTTTTGATTAAAAACTTTCTTTCCATACATTGATGAGGCACAATTTGGATTGTAGATTATAAACACAAGGTAATAAGACCAAATCCAAATAAATAAATAGTGTGTGACGTTTCGGTAACAGCGTTGTTACCATCTTCAGACAAAAGTACTGAAGTCTGAAGATGGTAACAACGCTGTTACTGAAACGTTACACACTATTTATTTATTTGGATTTGGTCTTATTACCTTGTGTTCTTTCCATACAGTCCTGTATAACACTAGTGCCTCTCTTTCACTATGGTGGGGGACCCTGGGTGACCAGTAAAGTTTTACTGTTGTGAGTAAAGCCACAAAATAATCTACCTAGTTCATATTTTCAATATACAGTAAAACCTCCATAGGAGGACACTCGTGTTAGAGGACACCTTTCTACAAAGGACAGTTTTCATTTGCAAATTTACCATTTTTACTATTTAGTAACTCTCCAGTAAAAGGACACCTCTCCCTAAAAGACACTTTGGCTCCGTCATTAGGTGTCCTTTACCGGGAGGTTCTACTGTATATCCAAAATGCCATTCAATCCTAAAAGGGCAAAGTATGGATAACACCTCAGTAGCAGTAGTGCTGTCTACATTCCAAGAGTACTGTTTCTTTCAGACCATCTAAAGCCATTGAAGATAGAAAATAATAACAAAATCTACTCCACTTGCCCAAAATGTAGCTTGGCACCTGCAGCTCCAGAACATATTTTGGCTTGCATCAGATGTACTAAACAGGACCTTTGGGAGAGGCTGCTGCTTATCATAAAACAACTCAAGGAGCATGAACTCATGGAATTCGGGTAATATTTACATAAGGGGATAGGAAACAGCAACAACTGTTTCTTTGTATGTGTAGGCTATAGATAGCAGAGAGAATATTTCTTTATAGTTCAGTTCACCTTGCCACAAACAAACAAGCAGCAAATGAAAAGTGTTAAAGAGAGAAAGAAAGGAAGAGCATGGAAAGACAAAGAAATGTGGGAGTAACAAGTATTTGAAGGTTAATAGAAGAGAAGTTCAGCCAGGCAGAACCAAACAAGAAAGGGTCCCAGAGGAAGGTAAACATGGGGTACCTCCAAGACAGCTTCACTCAGCAGCTGTCATCAACACCTTCTGACACATTGATGGACTCATCAATTTCTTTTGTTGCTCTGTCCCCTGGTAAAATGTTTACCAACTCCATGTGAACAAGTTCATCAAATAACCTTGGCTGTTTTTTTTTTTATTATTATTATCCCTAGGACATGTGGTACAGGCCATGATAATCATGGCGGGTAGAAGTTGCCAAATGCTTTTACTGTAAGTGCACTACATATCTACACATGTGAAAAGCAGTTCGACTGTTGCACTTACAAATGTGGCAGAGTCCGGTTTGATTTCTTGCACTCATTGGTGAGGTTTAACTTTTTCAAGAATCAGGGGCCATTGGAGCATTTTTTTTTTAATATATAAAAAAAAAAGCCCAATGTGAGATTCGATCTCTGGTCATAGAGGTCGAAAACCAAAGGGACCTTGGGTGATTATCTCACATTAGATTCACCAAGTACATTATTAGAGTGAAAACACTTGGACGGAGGTGAACATCTATCTGACGTTAGATCAGAACAAATCCTTTTGACAAAAGTGGCTGTTGGGAGGTGTCACTGTATGTTAGCTAATCCCAACACTGTGAAAATGTCAACCTATTGACACCAGCATGAGACTTCTCTGGTCACATTTAATAGGGAGAGACAAAAAGATGTGTTAAAATAAAAACATAAAAGCCTCCAGGGAAAAGATTCTTTTAAAAATATTTTTATTTAAAAATATCTCGAGCTTTCGGGCAAGTAAGCCCTTCTACGGGAGAAATATTTTGCATGATTAATACGCCAATAAAATAAGATTTAAAATTAAATAAAGTCCTTTGATTGTTTACATTTGTTTCAAGGCATAATCAACGCGGGCTTCTGTTGTGCGTGCTTGGGGGTTATGGGGTGGGCTCAGGGAATATAATGTTATAAACTTCCAGAATATCTATTCTTCTTTAATTAAAAAGGCATGATAAATGATATTTTGATCCAATTTATGCCTTTTTAATTAAAGATTTATCTATGGATTGCTCTATTTTCAAATCTATTCTTCTGTTAATATGCTATTGTGCTTTCTAGATATGATGGATTCTATTCTAAGTCCCTGTAGTCTATTGGGGATGTTGGAGTAATGGGTCTTTGGTTCTGATAGGGAGAAGGAATGGCCTGTTTCTCTTATATGTTGGTATACTAAAGATCTACTGTCTTGATTATCGCTATTTCGTTTATGTTCTGATGTTTTTATATTTAAATGTCTGCCAGTTTCATCTACATATTTGGTTTTGCATTCGTGCCTTCTATGGGGTATATGGCATTCTTAATATTGGAAGGATAATCAATGGTATTGTTCTTTGTTATGGGATTAAAAAGATGTGTGATGATGTGAAATGACTTAGAATTAGAGATAGAAACAAAAAATGACAGAGTTAACTCTATTGAAATGTTGGAATTTGTGTCTCTAGTCAAATGAGGAAAATCATTTACCTCACAAGTTTGTAAAATCTTGCATCCAAAATGATGTGCCAGTATTAACACTTACTGCTGTCCTGGTTACAATGGGGCAAAGATAATTGTTGAAAGGTTTTTAAATTCAGATACTCTGTCTCTTTGTCCATCATCATTGGAATGTAGGCAACCCATATTCCATCCATGGTTATTTATTTATTACAAAACATGCACTGCTATATCCTTTATTTGTGGGTAAACTATTTTATGTACATAATTTCAAAATATATATATACAGAGTAGAACCTCCCTGTAAATGACAGCAGTTGCAGAGCCAAAGTGTCCTTTAGAGAGAAGTGTCCTCTTACCGAAGAGTTTCTAAATAGTAAACATGGTAATCTTGGCGATGAAAACTGTCCATTGTAGAGAGGTGTCCTCTAGCCTGGGTGTCCTCTCATGGAGGTTCAAATGTATATATGAACACACAGGTGGCACTTTGCCCTGTTGTTGTTGCTTATTCCTCAAGTCATTTAAACGATCTCCATTCGGTCCCATTGTCTCAGCTTTTCTATTATAGTCCTGGGGTTTTCCCAGAGGTCTTTTCTGGAGGATTTGATACAATAGATGTTCAGGACTGGCAGGCTAGGAATCACATTTGGGGCATTTTGGGAATGTTTTGATTTTTCCACTTTGCTCTGTAGGGAAAGAAATGTGTCCATCCATATGATTCATTGGGGTGGCCGGCCCTAAATGGTCAGTTAGATGGTTGTTCCTCATTAATATTCATCCATTGCTTGCATTAATATTCATCCATTGCTTGTGTAACCAGGTTCTACTGTACAAATTATTTCTAGTTTTAGAGAGAGTGAAAATTATTTAAATTTACATTTTAGAGCAATATTTATCCAAGTTGATGGCAGTACAGTGAAAATCTCCCATGAACCTCCCCTAGTGACCACAAACCTGATTCCAGGAACATCCAAGTTTTATGATCACATATCTCCTGGCAGATGCAGTGTGTAATCATTACTTGGCTAGTCCAATTTATTTGTCTAGTATAATAAGTTTTATGGGGGGTCGGTGGAAGGGTGGTCTAAACCCTTGGTTTTCGACTGCTATGACTCGGGTTTGATTCCCGCATTGGGCACTTTTTTCTGATTTAAAAAAAAATAAGGCTCCAATGACCCCTGATTCTTGCAAAAGTCCAACTCCACCAGTGAGTGCAAGTAACCAAACGGGTCTCTGGCACATTTGTAAGTGCAAAGTCAAACTGATTTTCACATGTGAAGACATGTGGTGCATTTACTGTAAAAGCAGTCGGCAACTTCTACCCACTATTGATTATCATGGCCTGACCACATGTACTAGAGATGAGCAAAAATCTTCTTTCTAATCTCCACTCAATCATATTAGGGTATCAAGCTTGTAGAGCTGAGATTTTTTATGGTGTATGCTGGGGATGAGTAGAGCTCATCAATGGATGAGTCAATACAGTCAATAATGTGTTTTGGGGTTGCAGGTTGAGAATTGCTTTTCGTACATAGTGGGAAAACATAAGCAAAAATCTTCTTTCTTATCTCCACTCAATCATATTAGGGTGTCAAGCTTGTAAAGCTTGAGACTTTTGATGGTTTCTGTTGACAACCATCATGATAAGCAAAAATGATAATAATAAATAAGTTTGTCACCTACAGTGTGGGAAACAACCTGTGAGCACCTAACCCACACAGCAATTACTCCAGCCAATTACAATTAACCATAAAAAAATTAAGCTAGAGATATATAATGAAGGTCACTGCACCATTACTGCTGTGTAGCGAGATATTTTTAAATCCCATCCTCTCTCTGACTTGTTTTTATAGAATCTTTCAAGGTGAGAAATCTCTTTGAGGAAATAAGTTTAAAATAAGTGTTGTAGCAGGGGAGAATGGCCAGTTATATAACTATTGTAAACTTCCCCAGTCGAGGAGAGATACCCATCTTTATTAGAACAATGGACAACAATGGAGAAGAAAGTAAAAGACACACTTTGAGCAACAATTGGTTACCAGTTTAATAAATGCTTATCACACATGGCAACAAAGATTTGATTTAGTACGGGGAGGCAACTTTCTCAAATCCAAATGTGACTACACTACAATCAGCCGGCCCACTCATTAATTTATCATTGCAGTAAGAGGCAAGTGGATTATTAACTTTATTTTAAAAAAGAATCATACGCGTCAAAAATAATTTCAATTTCTTATAATGCTATTTGCTGCTAATTTGCTATAATGCATCATATTATAATTTTTCTGAAAAAAAAAAACTAGATGTCTGCGGAAAAGCAATTGCTTGAAGCATATTATATACAGTAGAATTCCCTTTAGCGGACACCCCGCTAGCAGACACTTCTCCACAAAGGTCAGTTTTCATTTGCAAAATTACTATTTTAACAATCTAGCAACTCTCTGGTAAGAGGACACCTCTCCTTAAACGACACTTTGGCTCTGCAATTAGGTGTTGTCCTTTACAGGAAGATTATAATTATATGTATTTCTACTGTCCCCCCCCCCTCAAAGCTTATGTTCATTTAAAATACCTTTTACAAGAGGTCAGCTTCAATATCTGTATAAAAGCAAAACAGCTCAATACAATATTACAGCAGTATGGTAGATTAAACTGGTGAAATTGCTGGGAAGGTTCACCACTGATGAGCCATGCCCTCCCATTATTTTATCATTGCAGTAAGGGCAGCATAAAAGCTTATGTCCATAGTTTGCTTAAATACCATTTCTAAGATTCCATCCTTCAGTGTAGCATATAAAAGTAGAATTATCCAATACAGTATTAGAGTTCTGAAGAAGTGGTCTGGTAGATTAAATTGGTGAAACCGCTGGGAGGGTTCACCGCTGATAAGCCAAGCCCTCCCAATATTTTTCATCGCAGTAAAGACAGTAGAAGTTTGATTTATTTGTGAAAAGAAACATTCATGTTTTGGTGTTTTCATTTTATATATAAGGATAACGCGTTATTGCTATGTATAAAATTATTTTATTTAAAAAAAGAATCATATGCGTCAAAAAATAGTTTCAATTTCTTATTACAATCTCTGCTTGTGTGACCATCATGACTTGAAGGACACATCTAAGGAGTGACCATCTCACCTAACAACCACTTTGTCCTCATCAAATCCAACCACCAAGGACCTCCAGGAGTAGTGAGCGATGTCTCTGGGCTGGGGTTTCTTGTGGGAGGGTCTGATGTAGTAATTTCTTGGGGGTAAAGAAAGTTGCTTCCTTTTAGTGGCAATCAAACAAACTCACTATCATGCCCAATTAACAAAATATCTCTTCTTTCATATCTCCACTGGGTTATATTATAGATTATAGCTACAAGAAAATAAGACCTAATCCAAATAAATTAATAGTGTGTGACGTTTTGGCAACAGCATTGTTACTGAAACCTCACATACTATTAATTTATTTGGATTAGGTCTTAGTTTCTTGTAGTTATCTCCACTCAATCATATTAGGGTATCAAGTGTGTAGAGCTTTAGACTTTTGATGATGTCTGCTGGGGATGAGTAGAGCTCATCAATAAATGAGTCAATACAGTCAATGATGGGGTTGCAGGTTGACACTTAGTACATAGTGTGAAAACCTTGCAACCATTCTGGAAAGTCATTGTCCAATGACCAGACTTAAGTATGGAAATCAAAGACTGTTGTTCTCTTGGGAAGACAGAATTAGTAACCAAATATAAATGAAACCACCTTGGGATTATGTAGTTGCAACATAACTTTGATTTGTGGTGCTTGTGTAACACAAGCTGATGAACTTTCTATCCCTTTTTGAGGAACATTGAACTGGGGTAATGGTACTTGTGCCTACCACCTTAATACAGCTTCTAAGGTAGAGAAACCTGGCAGTACCACACTTATTGCAATATACTCAAAGGAAAATAACTTGTGATGCTGAATAAAAAAAAAAAAAAGAATGTGTACAGTGTAACCTTAATCATCCAACCTTATATATACAATAAAACCTTTTAAAACAAACCTGGGATATAACAAACCTTGACCTTTAACAAACCTGAAATATAATCCTCATTTTTATTTTATATCTAGCCGATTAAATGTTTTTATTCAAATACTATACGTTACAATTATAAATTGGCGCCGTGGATGTCACTTTTGTGAAACGTCCCGCTCCAAACTTTGTGTGTTTCTAAAATTTAAAAAAATTGTAAATTTTCACAACGATATTTGAAAATTCTATTATTTTGATTTTTATATGAATGTATTTTAAATTTGATATATACATAAAATGACGATAGCAAGTGATTTCTTGCCCCTACGCCGTCATTATGTCACTCAAGGTCACTTATGAAATGTCCCACTCCACCAATCCCCATCGCCCCACGTGGTCCATCCTTCCCCAACTTTACTCCTCGCAGTTGCCGCAGTGAGGCACTGGTTGCGAGTGAAATAGGGAAAATTTGTCAATAACTCCAAGGATATTTGAGATAAAAGCCTGAAAATGTGCCTATATGTTTTTTCCAGATTCAACTCTATATACTGTTAAAATTTCAGCCAGATTATTTACATATTGTGGATGTGTATAGCCAACAAACATACATACATCCAGTGACTTTTATATATATATATATAGGGATACAGTAAAACATGGCCATAATAAACCATGGCTCAGTCCCATTGGGGTATATTATAGAGAAGTTTTACTGTATATATATATAAATATTCAACACTTATTATAATTAACTAGTTTAAGAAATACATTTTATTTCAACCCATCTCAACCTTACAACAATAACTCTCTAAAAAGTAAAAAAAAAAAAGAGAGAATATAAATTACTGATTAAATCTAGCAATCACACCTTTTCATGGCTAGGAGAAATCACTGAGAGGACACTACAAGGTTACATATGATGGCTTTTACACATCCTTTCTGCCAACTGGTGGAGTTCCATGACCTTGAAACCATCAGACTGTTTGTAAATTCTGCCGGAGTGCTCTGGATGGATTTGTAAATTGGTCTTTTATGATTAAAAAAAAAAATTTAACATGGTAAGAAAACAAAGGGTAATAAGACCACAAATCCAAATAAATAGTGTGTGACATTTCCGTAACAGCGTTGTTACTGGAATGTCACACACTATTTATTTGGATTTGGTCTTTTTTTTTTATTGCTTATCCCTAGTACACGTGGTACAGGACATGATGATTATCATAATCATGGTGGGTAGAAGTGGGCGACCGCTTTTACTGTAAGTGCACCACATATCTACACATGTGAAAAGCAGTTCAACTTTGCACTTACAAATGTGCCAGAGCGCCGTTTGGTTACTTGCACTCGCTGGTGGGGTTGGACTTTTGCAAGAATCGGGGGTCATTGGAGCATTTTTTTTTAATCAGAAAAAAGTTCCCGATGCGGGAATCTAAACCGATTTGGTCTTTATTACCTTATGTTTATAATTTATAATCCAAATTATGTGCCTTATCATAACATGGTAAGGTTATGTGTAAAAAGAGAGATGTTATAATTCAACCAATTTTTTCCCAATCCCAACCAATTCCACTACAAATTTTGAATCACCAATCACTTGCCATACAATCAACCCCACACAGACACACACCTACCATTTTATTTTACGAACTTAGAATTTAACAGACTTCCTTGAATAGTTTCCCCACAGTTCTGGAGCACAAGGTCCACTACAGCTGGGATGAATTAATTCATGATAAGGCACGATTTGGATTATAGATTATAAACACAAGGTAATAGGACCAAATCCAAATAAATAGTGTGTGATGTTTCAGTAATAGGGTTGTTACCATCAGATAAATACACTTTTGTCTGATGATAGTAACAACATTTATGGAAACGTCACACACTATTTATTTGAATTTGGTCATATTACCTTGTGTTTATAATCTATAATCCAAATTGTACCCATCATTTATTTGAAAAAAAATAATTTTAAAGTATCAGAAGAAGACAAGAATAATAAGGCACAATTTGGATTATTATAGAATACAGTTATCAGCGTCATGCGTTCTTAATTCTGTCACCGTTTGCTTTTGGTTCAGTGGTAGAATGCTCGCCTGCCACGCGGGCGCCCCGGGTTCGATTCCCGACCGATGCATTTTTTTTTTTTTACAATTTTTAAAACTCATTTATATATTATACAAGAATGACATCCACGGCGCCAATTTATAATTGTAGCGAATAGTATTTGAATAAAAGCATTTAATCGGGTAAACCCCGGGCGTTGCCCGGGTCATTCGGCTAGTAGAGTATAAACACAAGGTAATAAGACCAAATCCAAATAAATAAATAGTGTGTGACATTTCGGTAACAGCATTGTTACCATCTTCAGACAAAAGTACTGAAATTCAGTTCAATCATCTAATACTTTTGTCTGAAGATGGTAACAATGCTGTTACCGAAACGTCACACACTATTTATTTGGATTTGGGAATATTACCTTGTGTTTAAGAAGAAATATGCAAATCCAGGGAACAAGTAGAGTGTTCTTCTTCTTTTTTATCTTCATGACTGGGAGCACTACTCAGTGACAGGCCGACTTAGCTCCAAAAGAAATGGCCGCCTCTGACATGAGGACAGAGTGTTCTTAAAACTGTGGGAGCAAACACCTTTTCATGGATGAGGGGATTCCCTTACAAGCCACCCTTCGTCCCTCCATTTATTAAACAAACATTTGATTAATCGGAAAGGATGTTTGGCTAATATTTTATTCAGAAATAACCCAATTTGTTCTTATTTTTTCTGACAGATGGCTGTAGTTGCATATATATCTTATTATATGCATATATCTCTTACTCTATAAGTAAGATTTTTTACGCTTAAGAAAATACAGTTAAACTTGTCTATAACGCCCTCTCTTGGGACTCACCAAAATAGGGTGCTATAAATAGGGGGTGCTATAGACAGGTCACTTTTAATGTAAATCGCATCGTACTACGTATTTAAAATCGGGCGCTATAGAGAGGTAGGCGCTATTTAGAGGGGGGCTATAGACAGGTTTAACTGTATATGCTAATGATAAGGCACAATTTGGATTATAGATTATAAACACAAGGTAATAAGACCAAATCCAAATAAATAAATAGTTTGTGATGTTTCCGTAACAGCATTGTTACCATCATCAAACACACTTTTTGTCTGATAGTAACAACAATTACGGAAATGTCACACACTATTTATTTGGATTTGGTCTTATTACCTTGTGTTTAAAATATATGTTAGTTAACTGCATATTAAACACAAGATAATAAGATCAAATCCAAATGAATAAATAGTGTGTGAAGTTTCTGTAACAGTGTTGTTACCATCATCAACTACACTTTTTGTCTGATAGTAACAACACTATTACAGAAATGTCACACACTATTTAAATGGATTTGGTGTATTATCTTGTGTTTCTAATCTATAATCTAAATTGTGCTTTATCATTAAATGCTTATTGTTGTATGTGAAACATTAGACAAATACACTTTTTGTCTGATAGTAACAACACTGTTACAGAAATGTCACACACTATTTATATGGATTTGGTGTATTACCTTGTGTTTCTAATCTATAATCTAAATTGTGCTTTATCATTAAATGCCCCTTGTTGTATGTGAAACATTAGACAAATACACTTTTTGTCTGATAGTAACAACACTGTTACAGAAATGTCACACACTATTTATATGGATTTGGTGTATTACCTTGTGTTTCTAATCTATAATCTAAATTGTGCTTTATCATTAAATGCTTATTGTTGTATGTGAAACATTAGACAAATACACTTTTTGTCTGATAGTAACAACACTGTTAAGGAAATGTCTCGCACTATTTATATGGATTTGGTGTTTTACCTTGTGTTTATAATCTATAATCTAAATTATGTCATATCATTAAATGCTTAAAGGGGGGTCGGTGGAAGGCTGGTTAAACCGTTTGGTTTACGACCACTACGACCCGGGTTCGATCCCCGCATTGGACACTTTTTTTCTGTTTAAAAAAAAAAAAATGCTCCAATGGCCCCCCGATTCTTGCAAAAGTCCAACCCCACCAGCGAGTGCAAGTAACCAAACGGGGCTCTGGCACATTTGTAAGTGCAAAGTCGAACTGCTTTCACATGTGTAGACATGTGGTGCGCTTACAGTAAAAAGCAGTCGCTAACTACCCACCATGATTATCATGGCCTGTACCACGTGTACTAGGAATAAGCAAAAAAAAAAAAAAATTAAATGCTAATTGTTGTGTGTAAACAAGTAAAAAATCCATATATAAAAAATTTACAGCTTATATATAAAACATTTCACATTGCCCTTGTCTCCTGACATGTCAACCACAAAACAATAGCCAATTTTAATTTGATAATTACATATAAAGTAACACACACATTTCAGAAATATCTTATTACCTTAAAATTTTTACCTTTGATTGATTTTACCTTTGCCAAAGACATTTTTATTTGTTCTCTACCCTTGTTATAAAATATTTTAACTGAGAAAACATTTTGAAGTTACATAATCAAAAACTAAACCAGAATTTAAAAAAAAAAACTGTGAGGCTAACTATAATTACCAATTTTAAAAAAATCCATATAAATATATTTAAACCTTATGTATTCAATCTCTTTCTAGTTTGCTATAGTCCTTTTGCATAACTTGATTTTGAATGCATTCTGTTAATTATATAAAAACATTTATATATGAGGATATTTTTAAAAATTGTTTTGAATATATTTTTTGTTCTTTATATAGACAATATAGTGTCAAATATATAAGTATAAACCCAGGAGCTTGGGTTACCTTTATGTTACTACTATAAGTATAAAATTAAGTGATTCCAATATGGTAGTTGATACTTTAGTTTTTAATAGCAAAAGATTGTGTTAAATAATTATCACTAAGGATAAGTGTATTTTAAAATAAAATGGTCGTGTGTTTCGCTTTTAACTACTATCGTTAACCTTAATTTAATCAATTACTCAAGTTTTATTGCGAGAATTAAATCGATGTCAAATGACAGTGTAAATCTCTTTAATTGTAAGCTCTAATTTACAGAGATACTATGCTTTAACTATACTTCTATTTCGCACACCGGTGTATTTCAAACTGTGTGTGTAAAATATATATTTTATTTAAAAAATAAATTTAAAAAGTTGTCAGTTTGAAAAAGGTTTCATCGTATCACAAAAATTAAAATTCGGTGCTTCCTAAAAATGCCTTGTGAAATCGGTAAAAATTGGCTTTCATTTTCCTTAAAGCTGTTTCTAAAATATTAGTCGAAAGAGAAAACATAAACACAGTAAATTCAAATACCTGCATCGACGCCATTACTATTTTCTAATGTTTATAGTGTTGCCAATATTCGAATATCTTCACAAAACAAAGCTGAAATCCTTCGGCAAGTCAAGGTAGAATTTTTTTGTTTTTCATTTAATTTATCTGGACCACCTTTAATTTATAAAGTTGAATTTTAATAAGAAATTCGGGAGTTTAAAGAAAAATGCTGTATTTATATTTTGCTAAGATCTGCTATATAGCAACAACCTCGTAGAAACAATTGTGTAAATAGAAGAAATATGACATCAAAATCACAAATTAATTCTCCACCCAACAATCAAATAACGGAAAGTTACTTCGACACAAATACATGTAAATTCGATTTTCAAGACGCTGACAATGCAATTTTTTCTGAAAATTCGCGAGACATCGCGGAAAAAATAATATGTTGGAATATAAATGGTTTCTATAGGATTCTTTCGATATTTCCACTCCTCGAGCACATAAAGAATTACGAAATATTTGCTCTACTTGAAACATGGTGCCTGAAAATTCAGAAAAGGATGGCACTTGGTTATCTATTTTCTTATCAACAAACACAAGAGCCCTCCAACATGTTATCTGTTTGATATTTGTATACCTTCCTCCAAACCAAATACAGCTGCATAACTTAGATAAACTGTCTCCATATATTCAAAAGCAAATAGCAGATGAAAATTTTTTAGAGAAAACCACACCAAGATGCTCTGCGGTGAGGACCCGATTTGTACCTTCTGTAATTCAAAACTAAAAAATGAAATCACTCACTATATTTTTGATTGCTATGCTCTGAAAGAAGAAAGAAGAACTCTTATGCTCAAAACTAGGCAACTCTGTGCTTCACTTCCATCAATAATTGACAATATGACCCAGAATAAGTATATTGCTACGGCGTTTTATGGTTTCCACAAGTCCATATCTCAGAAGAAGGCCAAGTGACACTCACTCCTCACTTTCTTACTGCTACTCTTTTTGTGTTGTTTTTCTTGCTTCCCTCTTTCTCTTTCTTGTTTTTTTTCCTTTTCTTCTGTATATATCGCTATTTCCTTTGTCTCACTGCTTTGTTCTTATGCATACCTCTGGTGAATCCTGTATAGGGTCAGTGACCCTGAATAAAGGCTTTTTGTTGTTGTATATTTTGCTAAGATACCATTTTTGAGTAGTTTGGTACTTTAATTGACAATTTTCTGGCATCAATCCATTCCCGACATTATATATATTTTTTTGAAATCAGTTTATAAGGTCATTTTAAAAAGTTGTCCCCTTGTATATTAAAATTGATATTAACTTAACTTCTCATATAAAATATGGCCAATATATTTTATTTGTAAAAAATAATTCCAATATATAGCTTGTGAATAAAAGTTTTATAATATTTTCAGAAAGAAAAAAATTACATTATAATACAAATTATGAATTTGGTTCTCTTGGAAACGATATATGATCAAAAAAAATTTTAAAGCTATCTAGAAATTCCGTTTCTCTCTAAAGCTTGTCTAAATGTCCTCACTTTATCTGACTTCTTTTGAATTTGATTCTTTTTATCTGGAAACGCGACAATTAAAACTTAAAAAAAAATCTAAAATGCATTCAATAATTACATGATATGCAAGTAATTCTCTTTTTAAAACACAATACAGTGGACCCTCGGTTTACGAGCATAATCCGTTCCAGAGCCATGCTCGTACTCCAAAACGCTCGTAGTGCGAAACTAATTTCTTATTTTTAATAATTGAAACTCGGGCAATTCTTCTTGCTACGAACAATTGCACAGTTTCCCACATTTTACATATTTCCCGAATCTGATCTGAAGGGAGGGATCCCAGTGAATTTTCATCCATCACGATTACGGGCAACCATCACGAGTTGCTCGTAATGCGAAATTTCACTCGTAATCCGAGGCAAAATTTTTCAAAAAATTTTGCTCGTACTGCGAAAAGCTCGTACTCCAAGGTGCTCGTAAACCGAGGGTCCACTGTATAGTGTAATTTGTAATGGTAGAGAAAAAATGAAATACTAAAATACTGAAATGTTATAATTCAAGAACGCTTAATTAAAAAAAAAGAACAAGAAGAAGCAAAATATATTTCAAGAATTTCAGAAACTTATTAACAAGGTCATAAGAACCGTTCATATAGAGGATCATTTCGACACTACAGGCAGCCTGATCTTATGGAATTGGAGCAGTTATATTTCACTTAGAGATTTGGGTAAACAGGGCTCAGAACAATTTTCTCTGTCAGTTCTTGAATTTACTTATATATACTTCCAGTTATATTCTGTACATGAAATGTGGACGAAAGTCAGTATGTCACTGGAGTTATGGTGTTGAAATTAAAACTTAGGTTCTGGCTTAGAATCTTGAAAATGAACAATAGTCTACTTCCCCATATATGTCTAACTCAACTATTGGAGATATCTCTCAAGAATAGGAAATATATATATTATAATAAACATTGATTTAGCCTGTTCCCTGATATTTGGCCAACCCAATTTCTTGATAAATCAAGAAAAGCCATCCACGAACGCGTTTCGCGCTGTAAGCGCTCGTCAGCGTGAAGCCAGCTGTAACACTGCCACCAAAAATATTTTTTTGTCCCAGTGGCTTCTTGAGAAACCAAGAAATGGGTATTTAAGGCCAAACTTGCGTGAATACGCTTAACACATGAAAAAACAATAGAAAAAATAAAAATAAAAAGATCAGGTGTTGATATTAAAGTGGTACAGCCTGCTCCACTCTGACGAGCGCCAACAGCGCGAAACACGTTCGTGGATGGCTTTTCTTGATTTATCAAGAAATTGGGTTGGCAAAATATCAGGGAACAGGATAAATCAATGTTTAGTTGATTTCTGTTCCACCAGATGGCGCTCTGCCTTCTGTACAGATTTTCTTGGTTAGTTCACTGCAATGATATAAGCATGGTCCAAATGGAAATGCCATCAATAGTCAAGATAGCGACAGAGCAATCTATTCAAAGTGATCAGGTTAAAATGGAAATTTATAAATTCTATTTTTACTATAAGTACATACATTGTTCATTTTGACTGAAAGCTATTTACTTAGCGACCTTCCACTCCCAGTAAAATGCTATATTGTACAACAGAGAATATTCCATTAGTTTTTTCAGGAAAACCATACCAAAATCTTAGGTGAGGGAGATACAATATGTCATCTTTTTGCAAAGAAAAATCAGAAATTGAAATATTTCATTACATCTTTGGGTGCCAATATATTAGTATAGAGACACTCTTCTCAAAAGTAAACGACAGCCAACTTACCTCAGTGCAAAGTATTTTAACCAGCGTTATATCAAGTTGAATGGTTGCTCGGTTCCTATACAACTTTTACAAAGCAGTAAGTAGGAAAAGGAACGTGGATTTATCGTTTTCTCATCCACTGATGGATCATTGTGATTAATCCTCGTGAGGATATCGTTGCAAGCCACAGCAATGATGAAAAACATTCCCCCATTGCTCGCTTCATTCTGCTCTGATATCACCTTCTTACTGAGCGCGTCATTCTTCAGACTGCTTCCTCCTTGGCCTATCTTCTCTAGAAGGTCACGCGTGTCTGCTCCTTTACATTAAAAGCTATAGACAAGCTATTTTTGGCTATATGGAAACTTTTGTGAAAGTATTTCAATTAATTCAGAATCTCTACTCAAATTCTGTGAATTACGAATTAATTTTAGTTCTCAACCCAAAATAGGAACACGTTCTAAGGAAGTTTATATTTCTCCTACAGAAGATTTGTCCTCTCTTTATTAACATTCCATTTTGTGAATATTTTATAGCTCTAGACTTCCAAGTTATTCTAATTGCATTCCAACTATTTGAGGGATTATACAAACAACCCTATAAACAGTTCTAAAAAATATATGCTTATTGATCGTTTTCAAGTTAACAATATTGTTGATGTTATATGATTTTGAAATATATCATCAAATTCAATTTGTCTGTTGAGTAATGCTGAGTAATCTTAAAGTAGTGAGTTGGCCTCTAACTCATATCTTGACTCATCAATTGTCATTTGAGATCATCGTCCCTAGTAAGTTGTTCATTGATTTTATTGAACATATATTTGGTTGTATAAGAAGTAAAATAGTACAATCATAATAAAATTCTGGAGATATAGGGAAGAAATATGGTCTCAATTGTAGGTCCTAGCGATTAATTATGGCTTACTCATTATAATGCTTTGCAATTCTTCATAAATTTATCTTTTTATTCTCTCCTCTTTATTTAGATTACTATTAGGTAAAATATATAATGTGTTATTTATTATGCCTTCATGATGAGAATGTAATATTCAGATTAAGGATAATGACTAAGTTTTGGGTTTTAAAGTAATATCATTGAATGGATGGTCTAAGCTTAAGTGTTGACTCTCTGGGCTGTTAAAAAAAATTGTGATGAAGGAGCTATAATCATACTGATATATTCTTTCAGAATTCCTGTAAAGCCCTATCAACCAAGTTTTATTCTTTTCAATATAATTATTTTACGTATACATGTTAATCATGGTAAGAGAAGTTTGCAACCTGTATGATGTATGTGTATACACTTTAAACTTACAGGTGTACTGGAGTCTCATTTGATTATTCTCTTTCATTTGTGGGGGGAACTCCGTCTTTGCCGGTTCCAAGCCCGAATGAAAAAGGAGGAGGAGGAGCAGTAACAAGCTCACTAAAAAACCTGGGCTCAGCTGGCCCGGCTGATAGTACCCTGTAAGGGCTCCTAATCCAGGGATACAGGATGAGCAGCGTTTGTACTCCATGTTAGGAGCGGCTCTACATGGTGTCTATTCCTCATGTCAGAGGTGGCCATTTCTTTTGGAGCTAAGTCGGCCTGTCAATGAGTAGTGCTCCCAGTCTTGATGACAAAGGCAGACGCATTCTACTTCACCTCATCCATTGATGTGCTCTACTCAGCCCCGACAGACACCATCAACAGTCTCAAAAGAAGAAGAAGAAGATAATTTACAGTAGCTATATATAAAAATGATGCTACGTTTTATTAAGTGACATTCATTTGTGATTGAAATTTTGGAAAAAAAAAATTCAGGAAAAATATGAATCGAACAAAAAAAAAAAGCCTAAAAACCTTATCAAAGTTTAAAAAGAGTCCCATGAAAAGTTTGATGAGAATTGAGTAGGTTAGGAGCTTATAGTGAAGAGTTCGGCTTTTATAGAGATTTATAGAAATTGTTCAGTCTTGAAAATTTTGCATATATACCTTTATATGGAACGCTTCACTATTTTACGTGTCATCCTTGCACAGGGGCCATGCTAATCTTCTCTGTATTGTTCAGATTGTAGTAGTTGTACCGTCGAACAAGTATCACAGGGGCCATGCTAATCTTCTCTGTATCGTTCTTATTATGTAATTGTACCGCCGAACAACTATCACAGGGGCCATGCTAATCTTCTCTGTATCGTTCTTATTGTAATAGTTGTACCGTCGAACTGGTATCACAGGGGCCATGCTAATATTCTCTGTATCGTTCTTATTATGTAATTGTACCGCCGAACAACTATCACAGGGGCCATGCTAATCTTCTCTATATCGTTCTTATTGTAATAGTTGTACCGTCGAACTGGTATCACAGGGACCATGCTAATCTTTTCTGTATCGTTCTTATTGTAGTAGTTGTACCGCCGAACTGGTATCACAGGGGCCATGTTAATCTTCTCTGTATCGTCTTATTGTAGTAGTTTTACCGCTGAACTGGTATCACAGGGGCCATGCTAATCTTCTCTGTATCGTCTTATTGTAGTAGTTGTACAGCCGAATTGGTATCACAGGGGCCATGCTAATCTTCTCTGTATCCTTCCTATTGTAGTAGTTGTACCGCCGAACTGGTATCACAGGGGTCATGCTAATCTTCTCTGTATCCTTCATATTGTAGTAGTTGTACCGTCGAACTGGTATCACAGGAGCGATGCTAATCTTCTCTGTATCCTTCCTATTGTAGTAGTTGTACTGTCGAACTGGTATCACAGGGGCCATGCTAATCTTCTCTGTATCCTTCCTATTGTAGTAGTTGTACCGCCAAACAACGAACTTTATTTACCTGTATATATGAAAATAAAGCAATCCATATTTAAATCATTAGATAATAAAAAGGCATATATTGGATCGAATAAAAGGTTTATTTACCAATATTTCGGTTGGCTGAACGCCAAACTTTGTCAAGGCATTACATTTTGTATAAACAAACTCAGCGCCGCATAGTGTCAGTATATGACAATATTTCTAAAAAAATATTTTTGATGTCATTTAATGACAGCTAAAATACTAAGCGGCGCTGAGTTTGTGTATACAAAAATTTAATGCCTTGACAAAGGTTGGCGTTCAGCCAACCGAAATATCGGCAAATAAATCTTTTATTCGATCCAATACATGTTTTTTTTATTATCTAAAAAGAGAGAGAATATGGTTTTACGGGCTACTAATCAAAGTGTATGATTTTCGAGTCCAAAAATGGATGTAGCAAGCAGACAAGCCGCAACGCACTATAGCAAAGTACCAAGGTGCTGCACGCAACCAAGGTTGTTAAAAAAGGTTAGATTCCCCAGGCCAGGGAAGATAAAAGAAAGACAGGTGTTTATAAGATTAAATATAACAGGAACTAGACGAATTGCCCGGGCAACGCCCGGGTTTTACCCGAGTGCGTATATATTTTAAAAACGTTTTAATTCAAATACTATTCGTTACAATTATAAATTGGCGCCATGGATGTCACTCTTGTGAAACGTCCCGTTCCAAACTGTGTGTTTTTAAAATGTTTTAATTAAAATACTATTCGTTACAATTATAAATTGGCGCCGTGCCGCCCCAAACTGTGTGTGTCTTGAAAATATAAAAATAAAAATGTTAATTTTCATAAAGATTTCATCATGTCGATTTTTTTTTTGCATTTCACCTACTAAATCGATAGAGATAATTACATTTGCAACATGAACTTAGGTATATTGACTAAATAGAAAACTGCATAGTAATAAAGATCATTTTTAAAGGCACCATATCGTTTTTTTTTTCAATAAAATCGAAACAAAAAAAATGACCCTATAACTTTCCGCAAGGTTCTAAATGGTCACACGGCCAGTGAATATATAAGTAAATAGATAAATATATAGATATATATTCTAAACTGCGGTAAAAGTTTTTTTGAATGACCCCATATCATAAATATGCAATGAAAACAACAATTAAAAATTACTAAAGCAATTTTTAATTGTTATTTTCATTGCATATGTAGCCTAGTGGTCATGGCATCTGCCCGGTAAGCGGAAGGTCGTGGGTTCGATTCCCATCCCTTGACACTTTTTTTATTTTATCCATTCTGACTAAAATCTATCCGTGAACTTCACACAGTGAACTTCACACAGACAGAATAAGGCAATTATATAAGTAGATAATTCAATAAGTGCTGGGAAAAGAAAGATGTTCTTTTTGTAAAAATAAAAATAGAAAATGTTTTAGGTAACAAAAAATTGTTAATAAAACACTTTGGCTATATATATGAAAAATCGAAGCTGAGATCTTATATGAAGGATTACTAGTGAGAGTACCAGAAGACAACCAACCACAAAAGTACACCAGAGATTGCATAGCGCGTTCAAATGGGTCGCTGCGTAAGTCGATTTCTCGATCAGCCTGCGCCGTCGAATCATCAAACCATTTGCCCTCTGTTGTGGGGTTACAGAGACAAAATTATCTAAAAATATGATAATATATGCATATATCCCTTTACATATGGAAATAGGAGCATATATACTTCGAATGATCCAACATGTGAATGCTGTCTAGCTGTTGAAACACCAGAGCATCTTTTGTTGGCTTGCCCTCTGACTAACCAAATTGCTTACTTTGACATAATGCCAAATCATCTTTCTGTATATAATCAATCTTAGGAACACTTTGGCAAGTTTAGAGCAATTTGTACACAGATTTATTAATCACTACTAATACATCGTGTAAATAATTCTAATATAGCACAATAGTCTGATAGACTTCGTGCTTCTGTAATAATAAAATAAAAAATATATACTTTATTTATTTGCTAGAAATGATTAGAATACTTACTATACTTGAATTTGCCATTAAAATGAATGAGTAACAAGTATGTATATATGTATTGATTTATTATATTCCCTCTATTTATGCAATTATTGTAGCAGAAGTTTTATTATTGATAAGGCTTTTAGTAATTAGCGAATATGGTTTTTTGTTTATTATAAAAAAAAAAAAATTCTATTCTACGGTCAATTGTCAAAATATTTTATATAGAAAACTCTATTTAAATATATTTAAAATATTGAATTATATTCAGTTCTTTATTTTTTAGACATATAGTACAAATCTCTACAATTCTCAGTTTTACTAATTGTAGAAAAATCGTCCTATATGTAAAAAAAAGCGATGAATAATTCCAATCTCAACATACAGATGGCGCAATGAATGTTATGTTTAATAATATGAAATATTTGCGCAAAAATATTTGTTCAAGAAAAAATGTATTTCTAATAAAATATTTATTAAAAAATAGTAAAAAAAAAAGTTATATTGTAATGGTATCACAGGTGGCTAAATAAGGAAATAAATCCCACTACCATTGAGAAAATACCCAGATCTATGGCCAGCCTTCCAGCCTCAACCTCGGCATGGAACTTCCTGGTCAACTGGTTCAACTCAGCAATCAAAAAAAAGGACGCGAGTAAAAGCGTTCAACACTAGTCCATGCTGGTGAGCTGGACTCCTCGGGTAGTTGGCGTTCTGCGCTCCCTGGGTTGTAAATATCTCTCTCTCTCTTGAGAGAACAATTAGATTTATTAAAAACAAAGAAGGCATATCCTGACCACGCTCACATGAGCATTTTCAAGATGACAGTAACTCCGCCTTTGCCGGTCCCAAGCCCGGATGAAAAAGGAGAAGGGGGAGAAGTAACAACCTCACTAAAAAACCTAGGCTCAGCTGGCCCGGCTGATAGAACCCTGTAAGGGCTCCTGATCCAGGTATACAGGATGGGCAGCGTTTGTACTCCATGTTAGGAGCGGCTGCACATGGCGTCTGTTCCTCATGTCAGAGGCGGCCATTTCTTTTGGAGCTAAGTCGGCCTGCCACTGAGTAGTGCTCCCAGTCTTAATGACAAAGGCAGACGCATTCTACTTCACCCAGTGTGGAGATAAGAAAGAAGAAGAAGAAAAAGATGACAGTATAGAAAACGCGCTCATGTGAGCGGTCAGGATATGCCTTCTTTGTTTTAATATCAACACCTAACCTTTTTATATTTTTAAAAATTATTATTTTTTTCAAATTAGATTTATATGAGGCAAAAAAAAAAATCGGCGCGGGACACTAATTGTATATTGAGTGAAGAGGTAAAATATTAAGAGAAACATAAAAACTTGATTAGTTGCTTTATATTAACGCAAATTAAGATTGAAATTCATGATGATTCTAATTTTTCAATGGCGGTAGCTAAAATATTTATTTTCACTTTTTAGCGCATTTTAATAAAAATTTTTAAAAATATTTTATTGATTACTAGCCGAATGACCCGGGCAACGCCCGGGTTTTTCCCGATTAAATGTTTTTATTCAAATAATATTCGTTACAATTATAAATTGTCACCGTGGATGTCACTTTTGTGAAACGTCCCGCTCTAAACTTTGTGTCTGAGAAGCGATATTTTTATAGAAAGATGATCTGGCTTTTGTTTTCTGCTCGAATGAATGTTTTTCTGTTAGAATTTTGTTCCTGCGTACAAAATAATGAACTGGTTTCACCCGTGGTCTCTGCTTTTTGGAATTTTTCCCGATATAACTATGTATCTGATAATCAAACATGATACAGCAATATCGTCATCATCATTTTCTGACTAAAATATATAGTTTTAATAATTGATTTATATATTTTTAAAAATAGCCTATCGTCTTCCCCGTATTTTTTTACCTATGTATGGAAATTTTGGTTTGAATTAGTGAACTACTGCGAATTTGTATACCGGACATACAAACAGACAGACATACAAACATTCATTTATATATATATATAGAGATATATTTAATTTTTTTGTCATGAATTCGAAATTTGAGAATTTTTCATAGCCATATGATTTCTAAATTTACAAAAAGCATTTTAATCATGAGTTAAAAAATATACAAATCTAAACAAAATATTCAAATATATTCGTAGATATTGAAGAGATTATTATTTTAAAAAATTTCACACACACAACATACTGTGTCCATAGTCTTGTGAACATCCCCCTTCTCACAGATTATATTGAATATAAAATAATTAAATATGATTTGGCTCATCTTTCGATAGAGGATCAAAATTCTTATAGGCCACATTCTCCAAGTATAATTAGATCATTTTTAAGTGCAAAAATGGATGAATTATTTTTAAAAACAAATGAAAATATTTAGTATTAAGTATGTTGTTTTGAAAATAGAGCAATCCATAAATAAATCTTTAATTTAAAAAGCATATATTGGATCAAAATATCATTTATTTTACCAATATTATGTGGCGCTGAGTTTGTTGTTGACACACATTAAAAATTTATAGTACCTTGATAAAGGTTGACGTTACTATATATACTAAATATACCGGCCTCGAAACACTTGGTGAACTGGTTCACTAAGACTACCAAGACCACAGGACAGCCTGGGTAGTTGGCGATCTATGGATATGCTCCAGGAGCCTGGGTTACCTTTATGTTACTACTACACTGAATATTTATATAAATAATTATAAATAATAGATGGAGATTTTTCTCTTGGTGAATCATGATCAAATAAAAATCAAATTCTGTAAATAGATCTATGATTTTCTCTCTTGGTTAAAAAAACCGTAATTGCCAAACTATGTATATATTTTTTTGTGTTTGTTTCATTAGCTGGTTGTAAATTCAAGCATGATTTTAATGCCCTTTCCTTTATTGTCTTCTTTAAACACTACTTAAACCATGTAATTATTCAATTATTTATGTAATATAGTATCTAAGTTTAGTGTTGTTTCTTAACGCAAGCATCCCTTGTGGGGATATCGCGTCTGATTTGATGATAAATAAATAAATGATCAAAAAAAATAAAAATAAAATAAAGGTATTTTTTTCCGTCAAAAGCTAGAAGCCACCTATTGACCGTCTCCGCAAGATAGCGGACTCAGGTCGTTGACAAAGCCACAACCCCAGCTTTGGAAAACTGGGAAGCAACCACCAGGAGATCATGGTTTCTGGCTAATGGCCTTCGTCTGTCCAGGGCGGACTTTGATTTCATTGCTTGTTCCAAAATCACTTTATTAGGTACCGCTCAAAAGAGCAACCTAGTTTGTGACATTTGAAACAATGAATAATATATGAAGGTTATTCACATATTAAACAAGATGTTAACGCGGGATTCGATTCCGGTTCATGGCTGTCGGGAATTGAGGGTGTTACCCACTCGTCCACCGACTCTATAGCTTCCAGAGGGTTTTTGATTTCATGAGATCCACAAGGGATTTAATGAAACCTTAACAATCTGCCAAAGAGGCGTTTAGCTGGTAAATGTAGCTCGGCCATATCTATGGCCAAAATATAGCTGGGAATTTTGCCGTGAGGATAATAGTTTCGAATTTTCATAACAGATGACGCGCTAATGCATCATAATATAATGATCTATAATCATCTGTATTATTTTATTTATGAATATGAATATATTATAAAATTTTGGGATTGAATTTTTATTCTAGTAATTTTAAATGTTTATCTATATATCGGCAATACTAGCGGATGTGTACCCGGATTCGCCCGGGTTTTATCCGAGTGGAAGTTTTCCTAACGAATATTATTGATAATAATATTCCGAAACACACAGAATATTATGATAATAATGATAATAATATTCGTTACATTATATATTTATATAATATATTAAATATATTTTTTCATCAAGCATATCCACTCTCTCTACTGAATAGATTTTAAAAAGATATATATAAATAAAAATATCTAGATATATACTACATGATCTTAGCCAAAAGGCCTAGAAACGATATTTTATATATAGAGATGACCTGGCTTCGTGTGTCTTCTGCTCGAGTGAATGTTTCGCTGGTTGAATTTTGTTCCTGCCTTCTAAAAATTATTATCTGGTTTCGCACGTGGTCTGCTCTAGTGAATATTCCGCTAAAGAATTTTGTTTATGTCAATCAAGCATGATACAGCAATATTGTAATAATCATTTCTGACTAAAAATAATTGTTGCTCAGTACTTGGTTGATTATAATTTTTATTGGTTAAAAGTGCGACACAAAAAACTCTTCCAGATTTAACTCTCTTTCCTGTTCAAATTTCAGCGAGATTAGTTACATATTGAGGGCGTGCATAGCCGACAAACATATATAAATACTAGCCGAATGACCCGGGCAACGCCCGGGGTTTACCCGATTAAATGCTTTTATTCAAATACTATTCGTTACAATTATAAATTGGCGCCGTAGATGTCACTCTTGTGAAACGTCCCGCCCCAAACCATCGGCCGGGAATCGAACCCGAGGCGCCCGCGTGGCAGGCGAGCATTCTACCACTGAACCAAAGGCAAACGGTGACAGAAGTGTCTCGCGCATTGGCGGCACCAAATGATGGGGGGGGGGGGGGGGGGGGGGGGCAAAGGTGGCGTGATCGTAGCCGACCAATAGGAGGGCGCCGGCAAACCGTGACAGAGGCCATGACGCTCGTAACTGTATATAGAATGCTCCCGGTTTCGCCCGGTTTTTACCCGAGTAAGGGTTTGCCTAACGAACATTTGTTAAAACGATTCTAGCAAACATCCAATCCCTACTGAATCTATACTTGTCTATACTCTCGATAATTTAATTTTTTTTCTCGGTCCCTTTAAAAATACTCGATAAGTTAAATAAAATCAATATTAATTGGTCCACTCGGTAATTTGAAGTTGAAGGAATAGTATCTTGCCACAAACGAACATTTGTAAATAACTGTATTTAGCGAATATACCCGGCTTCGCCCGGTTTTTACCAGAGTAAAAGTTTGCCTAACGAACATTTGTTAAAACGATTCTAGAAAACATCAAATCCACCTATATATAGATTTATAAACGTATATAAATATTGTTATATGCGTTTAAATATATTTTTGAAACATAATTTTTTTAAAACAGATATTAAATTTTAAAAAGGATATTTTCTTTAAATATTTATTGATATTGAAATGCCAAGTTTTTTACAACGTCATTGGAATATTATATTACTAAATCATCAAATTAAATATTACATTTATTATACTTGGAATACATTTTAGTATTTTTACAATTTATAAATATAATTTCACAAGATTCCGCGAGAGGCGCTGCTTGCGAGTGAAAGTAGAAAATTTGCAAATAAAAATTGCGACGAATATTTATTTCAAATCAAATTCAAACCAGAAACCTTCCCAGTAGTATATAGTAAATAATTCCTAAAGTTTCACGGCGTTGGATAATAGGTAAAAGGTAACTTTTAAAAACATTAATCGTGTAAACAAACTAACAAACTACGTGTAAAATCATTAACCAATCAAATTCATTTATCGTCGCGACCAGTGCGGCGCCAAGCGGTAAAAGGCTGGAACTAACGCCTTTTGGTTTTACATAAAAAAAAAACACATTAATCTTTTTAGTTTTTTGAATAGCCCATATTCCAAACGAAATCTTCAGCTACCTACATGCGAAATTTCATAATGATTGATTCTGTAGATTTTTCGCAACGCGATAACAAACATCGATTTTGGATTTCATTTTTATAGATATAATATAAAATAAAGGAAAAAGGGGATAAAGGAATAAAGGAAAGAATATCTCCTCACACACATTGGTATATACATACTGCCGTCATATTTTTATGGAATATCAGCCGCTCATTACTTCATTGAAACTGAAATTTCCACAGAATTTTATTTCAAAGGAAATATACAAATTCTATTCTCTAGTCTATTCCCGATTACCACGGCCACCTAGAAGTCTGATATTTTGTACACTTGCAATGTTAGTTGGATTGAGCTATTCTATAAAATACCAAACCTCTAAGTGACCCGGAAGTATATTAAAAATTTAATACAAAATTTGAAAGTAAAAAATCGAAAAATTAGTCCATTAACGATCACCTAGAAGTTTCTAATTTTGTCAACTTGCATTGTCATCTGGATTTAGCAAGTGTACCGAATTTCAGACATGTATTGAGCTCTGTAAAAGTACATTAAAAATTGATTACAAGATTTGTGGACAGACGGACAGATATTGTAATGGCAGTCTATCATAATCAATTATTGTTGTAAATTATTAAATTACTTGACGAATGACCCGGCTTCGCCCGAGAATTCCCCCGAGTGCAATTTCCTTCATACTGAAAGTACATCAATAACAAATAGTAGAGTTCTTCAAATGGAAAAATAAATAACCAAAAATACTAATCAAAATTTAACCGAAAATTTTCTTCAGGTTTATAAAAAGCGACATGCAAAATTTGGTGGCAATTGATTCAATAGTTTTTGAGTTTATCGCGAAACAGACAACAGACATTGACTTTTATATATAAGAAGATTATTTATCAGTGAAAGAGCAAATTATTATCACTGTTGGTACTTTGCTGAGTTGTAGATTTGTTTATATAAATCCAGGTCAGCATATGACAATGTATAATATATTATGAAAAAGGCATCTCCTTATCGTGCAACTGAAAGCTGCTGATGGCTTGCGCCATCTATCTGAATAAATATAAACTATTCTCGTTGATTTTTCAATTATTACAGAATTGGCCAAATACCCATTCTTGATTAATCAAGTAAAGCTAATCACGGATAACACCACACATAAGGAGATGCATTTTTCATAATTTATGCACCTTATCCCAGTACAATATCACATTTGTACTATTTTTTTACAATGTATAATATGTCGGGTTGCGAAAATAAGCAGTTTTAATTTAAACTTCCTATTTAATTCTTGCTGTCTAACGTCAAAACAAACACTAGGACTTTACATGGTGGCAGCAGCGTCTCGAACACAACGCAACATGATAAGAACAATTTATGATCTTCCAAATTCTTGAAGTATTTTCAGAACATCTCAAGTTTGCATGTTAAAATAAATTTCAAATTGCACAATAGAGTACAAAAATAATTTAATTTCTAAGTAAAAAGAAAAAAAAAATTGATTTTTTTCAACAATTATTAGTAACAGCGAGACATGGCAGAAAATGCAATTCGACCGCCAAAGCAAATAGGTGAAAATGGAATAAAAAGAGAGCTGGGAATCTTGGTTTAGATGGTATGAAATCGCTACTTAATTAAGCAACAAAGTACCAGGTCGCTATCTTTATGATTGCAATAAGACCATCAAGCAATTAAAATCTTTTAACTTAAATGATGCAGCTAAAAATAATATGAGGATTGCAAAAGATAAGTTTAACAGCCATTTTGTTCCAAAGCTGAACACTACAATTGAAAGATTTAAATTTAATCAGATGAAACAGAAAGAAGATGAATCATTCAACAACTTCCTGACTAGGATAAAATTAGAGATAGCAAACTGCAAATATGCTGTCGTATCTGATGTGAATTGCTAAAAGATCAAATAGTAGTAGGAATCCTCAACAACGAAATGAGAGAAATACTTCTTAGTAAGGCCGATCTTAATCTGGAACGAGCCAAGACAAATCTGCAGAGCCTGTGAAAATTCCACAAACCAAATGAAACATGTAATAGCCGTCTCAGACAAACAAGTTGCTGGGACAAAAATGAAATAAATGGGAAGATATAAAAGAGCCGAGAAAATAAATTTCGACTAACTAAATTAACAAAGTCATAGAAAACTGCATAAGTTGCGATAGATCACAAAAAAATCAACCAACGTCCAGCATATCAGATGAGATATAACAAATGCAAGAAACTCGACCATTATGCAAATATTTGCAGACAGGAATAAAAATTTAAATTGTCAGACAAATTGTTGGTTCACTAGAACCTGAAACGGTTCAAGAACCGTTGTGTTTGAAGACACCAACCTGACCGATATTGGTATGAGGAAGTCGAACTCAAAGGCAGGAAGATAAACATGAAATTAGACACAGTTGCACAGTGTAACAGTTGCCACACAGCCCCTGGCAAAGAGACTAAATTTAGAAATAGAAAATACTCCAGTAAAAAATTCAATTTTCTTTTCAGTAAATATAATTCCCGTCGAAGGACCAAGTCTTGCAATGTGCGTGGTGAAGAATAGAACTGCGAACGTACGTTTCATCATATCCAGAGATAACAATTGTCCCATCCTAGGCAGACAGACCTGTTCCAATTTAGGTCTTGCCAAGCGAGTAAACACCTGTTAAACAATTACACAGGAACACCAAGCAGTATTTGAAGGGATTGGATGTTCCAAAGGATATGAATACGAGGCAAGGTTTCACACAGACTTCCGACATGAACCTGCAAGTAAGACAACCCAGACCTATTCCTCTGTCGATTAAAGAAAGAGTAAAGAAAGAACTTTAGGAAATGGAAGACAATGGGATTATCAAGAAAGTAAACAACCCTACACCCATATCCAGTCAGATGGTTATAGCAAAACAGAAGTGGGAAGAATATGTATATGCATTGGCCATCGGACATCAATAAAGTAATCCTAAGAAGTCATTTCCCATTACGGATTTTTGATCAGATTCAAGTATACCTACATGGTTCAAGATACTTCACAAATTTGGATCTGAAGAAAGGGTACTGGCAGATCAAAGTAGCTCCCAACTCACAACGTTACTTTACCTTCAGCATTCCTTGGGGAAGATATGTAAATGTTCTTGAGAGTTCCTTTTGGAATCAAACCTGCCCCTGAAATATTCCAGAAAATAATGGCAGACTTACTCCAAGACCTTGAGGGTACGGAAAATTCAATGGACGATATCCTAATCCATTCTCTGGATACACAGACCCTGGAAATAAGGACAAAAGCCATACTTCAGAGGCTTAAAGAAAATGGAATCAAACTTAATAGAGAGAAATGCAAATTTAAAATTCGAGAAGTCCAATTTTTAGGCCATATGGTCACAACAGAAGACATCAAAGTATGTGTGCGATAGGAGAAATTAAGTCACCGAGCAACAAGAACTACAGCGTCTCTTAGGCATGATACATTATCTGAGCGAGTTCATCCCCAACCTTGCAGATAAAACTAAAAGCAAGGATTATTTTGAAAAAAGATACACATTTGTGTGGCTCCGGGACAAATTCCTTGAATCTAATCTCTTAGAGATAAAGACTTTGATCACAACTTACCAACTCTGGAATTATTTAATCACAAGGTAAATCTGACACTTTCAGTAGACGCCAGTTCATATGCCCTTGGAGCTGTTCTATTACAGAACAGAAAGCCTATCGCCTACGCCTCATCAGCTCTAAACTCCACTCAGCAGAAATACGCTCAGATAGAGAAGGAAGCACTTGCCATCAAATTTGGATGTGACAAATTCCATCAACTCATTTACGGCAAAACTGTTGACGTCGAGACGGACCATCATCCCTTAGAAACCATATTCAAGAAACCATTAAGCAAAACACCCTCTAGGCTACATATATTATTTTACAGATACAAAAATATAATCTCAGGATTAAATATAAGAAAAGAAAATAACTGTTAACAGCTGATCTACTAAGTAGAGACTGCTCACAATGAGGACATCTAATTGGAAGAGAACTTCGGAGTACTGATGACCATCCCCACAAATAAGTCAAGCTATGAGGAACTTCAGGCTCTGACAAAAGAGTGTGTATCAAGAACTATAAGAACTGAAAATCAATCTTGAATAGCTGGGCAAACTACAAATCAGCAGCCCCAGAAAGCTGCAATATAGAGATGAAATTTCGACAAATGAAGATCCAAACTTTAAAGGTAGCAGAGTCTTCATTCTTCGAAAGGTGGGGAATGGAAAGAGAATATACTCAAGTTAATCCAAGTTGCTTGGTTTCAACCAAGCAACAGGACTTCCACACTAAGATTCTTCTCTTCAATAAAGACTTGTAACTTCAGCCTAGATTTAATCTTACTTTACGATTCAAATGACCACTAATGCTTTTAGTATATTTTATCGAGCTTACACAGAAAAAAAACACATTGCCAATTTTACCAATATCGGAAAAGTGCACTGATAGACCAGATTTTGTAGCTTGGTACAAAAGAGGGCAATAAATTATGGAAAACAGTTCACGCAGACATACGTCAACAGGATCTAAGAGACAAAATGAAAAATAATCAAGATATTTGTAGATCCAGAAGCTGACTACCACGTAACCATCCAAAGTACAAGACTTATACGACGGCTAAATTTTCGGTTGTGTCCTTAACAAATCCTACCAACTATAAAGATGAAGAATCTCCAAAATATTCAATTACATTTGTGACAATATTTTCTGGAGATATCGGTTTTGCTCTTCATTGGAAAATGTGCTGCTGCTGTGATAGAGACATCTAAGGCTCTCCATTGGACACGACAACAACAAATATACGGTATACACACCTAAGATAGTTAACATTGCTACTGCTGTGATAGAGATGCATGGATACATCTAAAGCTCTCCATTGGACACGACAACAACAATTATACGGTATACACACCTAAGATAGTGGACATTGCTACTGCTGTGATAGAGAGAGATGCATGGATACATCTAAGGCTCTTAATTGGACACGTCAACAACAAAAACAATATTTTCTAGCGTTACGTTTTACTCTTTTCTTTCTAAATCAGATGACTTCTGATTACCTCATGAACTTTTTTCACAGGTCTCAAATCTCAAACTATCTCCTTTAGATAAGGGATTAAATATTCTGTTATGATTTTATAAAGTACGCCAACCAGTTAACAAAGACAAAATTTTGTTGCAGCGGTAAACAAACTAAGCCTAACTCTTACTCATTTCTTTGTTCTCCAGGGGTACTGAATCCTTTCGGCGCGCTAACTTGATCATAGAAATAAATATATATATGTAGTATATTTTGAGTTAGATAGTTCACAACCTTCTTCTGGTGTTTATTATGGCCCCATATCTATATAAAAATATGTATCGACCTTGTGAAAATGGATGTAACAAATAAACAAAGAGGCAAAGGTAGACCAGACGGCGACAATGACCCGGCGCCAGGAAGTGGCGTGATTACAAGAACCAATCAGGACTCTCCGCCACATGCGGGAGTCCAGTATAAAAGGGCCCAGAAAATGAGACAAAGTAGTTGTTTTCAGAGTGACGCCGTTATACGGTCGGTCGGATCTCTCACCCCCTCTTCTACCCGCGAGTAGGCTTAGGGCATCCGCGGCGCCCGTGGTCCGACTGCCTCCGTCCCTGGTCTATCTCTACATCTTGGAGCTACCATCTAGACCTGCCTCTGTTCCTTGTTGTCCCCGTGCGGGAATCCCATCACGCACCCACGACCACGACTGCCCAGTACATTCCACGTCGGCTTGGTCGGGATTACTACAGAACCCGTTTAAGTCGACAGGATAACTGGGGACAAAAGCATGCAGAGGATGACGGAGGTCAGAGACGAACACTTCGCGGATGCCCTCACCAACATGCAACACCACTGCGAAGACTTAGTAAGCCGCCTAACAGACGCCATCTCTCCTTTCGACGGATCCTACGCAGCAAGCAACTCGAGCGGACGAGCGAGGGACCGCAAGATGACGCCACCCTACAAGCCCGGCTCCGCACGCTACTCAAAGGTGAGCCTCTCCCTCTACAACAAACTGAATCTGGCCTCTCTGCCATACAGCCAGGCAAAACAAACTCTCATGGACCTCTATCAATTGTGACAAAAATGCACCCAGCCAAACTTTAGCTCATTTTCCCCATTTATATTTATGACCCCCACTATATCCCTCTGAACATCAATGTAAAATATTTAATGATCCTTGTAATATATGTGTTAGGAATGATATCCCTTTAACTTTTATGAATATTATTAAGAATTACTCAAATATTTTTGACGTGACAACGTCTTAAATTAGGTTGCGGCTGGGAGTCACTTATGAAAAAGTGTAACGCCCGGTAACGTTACGATGAGTCACCGAACGAGAGTGCTGCGCGCGCAGCTGCGCGCGCAGCGCTAGAGAATTAGGCGCATTGAATCGGCGCATGCTTGTCTCTGTCTTTGTCTTTCTCGAACGTTCTTGGCGTTGGAAAAACAAGAAAGCGTCATAATACAAGTTCACACGTGTGGTTAAAGTATCGTCAGCTGTGTCTGTAGTGAAAATGTGGAGTGCTTAGATTCGTCATTTACAACAACTACAACAATAAAGGTAAATAATTGTACACTTATATATATTAAATTATCGTAAACTATGATTGATTGATTAATTGTTAGATTGACACAAAAGTTGAGAAACTGAGTTTATAGGTTATGTCATACTATTGAGAAATGTTGATAGTGTTAAGTAAATTATTAGTTTAAAATTAATTAATTAATTAATTATTATTTTACAAATTTTAAATAGTTTCAAATTTATTTAGCAAAAATTTGAACCTTCGATCTGAATAAATGTTTCGATTTTCGAATTGATTCTTTAAAATTACAAATATTAAGAAAAAGTGGCAGATATAAGAAAACTTTATTTAAACTGTGTTGAGCAAGAATTTTAACATCTAATATAAGTAAATGTTTTAATACAGCCATAATGGCTGTATAATGCAAGAACTTCAGACTCGGGCGTATATTCGGGCGTATGTTACTCGGATGTTATATTATAAATACACAATAATTTCCTTCGCATTGAGTTTCAACATAGAGGAAGTCCGCACGCTCACATTTTACTGTGGTTACACGATGATCCACATGATAATGCCATTGTTAAAGTACTGCAAGTTACTTGCTTCGCCGCTAATACTAGCTTCGAGTTTATACTCGGTGCTGTATATATTCATCCAGGAGCTAGTATGCAGGATATTGGAATGTTACTATGGCAAGGACTCGGTCCGTACATTCACAACAGCCAGTACGTGCCACCGTTCGTGCAAGTTGATTCTAGTATACCGATTCTTCTGTGTGGTGATTTTAACAAAAACGTAAAGCCTGACAACTCGTTTCTTAATTTCATGAAAAATACGTATAATCTTGATTGCGTATCAAACGTTTCTAAGTCAACTACGTTAAAAGGAACAACTATCGACTTGACTTTCGCAAGACACATTACAGCAGAAACACTTCCTTTCATTTCATATTTCTCCTATCATCGTCCTATCCTCAACAAAATCACTCAAATAGGAATTAGTTAAGTTTAAGTTTACATGTACAATGTTTTAGTAAACAAAATATATTTCTATAGTTAAAATTTGTGCAATTCTTATTTTCATTCAATTCCTTGTTCCTATTGTGCAATTTAATTATATTCATATCAATAAATATTCTACCGTTGTCACGTAAAATCTTCGCCCGTAAAACCGACTTTACAGGCAACCATTGTTTTGTTTCTACTAACAAATATAACATCCCAAAATTGAAAATTCCCCCTATCAATATTAGAACAAAACATCTTCGCCAATGCCATCCATCAAGCTATCACCTTTTTTATATTTGTATGCTATATGTCTTTATTTTATTTTTCTATACCTCAACCACTCAGCCATTATAAACCATCCAAGCCAACATTATTATATAGTTATTATTGTCATTGCTCATTATATCTTAGAATATTCAACCATCAGCAATCTTTTGAATCATTACTATTCGACTATTTTTTCATCTGTCAGCATATATAGATTCTAAAACTTTACAAATTCAAGCTTTTTAAACATCATTTGAGTTTTTTCATATAACATTTATATATTTTTAAAAATACCTTAAGATCGTCTTATTTCTGATATCATTGTTTTTTATTAGATTATTATTATTTTCTCATATTGACGCCTCTCTCTCTCAATCCTATCATCCCATCCTATACCACTTACTCACACCTCCTTAACCCATCTCCTCTCAACCTCATAGTCTCCCATAGGGTTCCTGTTGCCACCCATTTTATTATTTTTAAAAATTAATTCCTCTATTGGACCATCTTTCCTCGGTATACAATTCCCGATAACGAGTTCAGGAAATCCAAAGATTCTTTCTTTTTTTTTATCCATCATCCAACAACATCATTCATTACATTCAACTATGTCGGGTTGTTCAATCATCATTGGCAACAGTACCCTTTACCTTCCTTACCTTCCATATTTCCCGCAGTCAAGAGTCTCCTGCTCGCCAAACAAACTTTTATTTTTTTTTATTTTGGTTCAACCAGCTGGCTCAACCTTCCTCGCTGTACATTTCCCAACAGTGAGCTCAGGCGACCAGTTCGAGTTTTTTTTTTCTCAACGCTCGGATCATCATTACAACCATCATTTTAACCATTTTATCACTATTTTTTTTCAATTTTAATCCGAGCTCAATCATTGGCAACAGGGAACTCTTGACTCCACCTTTCCCATTTCTCCACTTTCAACTTACCTACCTCCCCTGTCTGATCTAATGTTGATTATGAAAAGTCTTGGCAGTTCGGTCAATGAAAACAATACCTCACTTACACAGGCACGTATTGCATTGCCGAACGCCATTGCAAAATTCAACTCAGACTTCCCCTCTTTTTACCACTGCGTCACTCTAAACCTTCAGATATCCATTATAAGTTTATTTGTAACTTTTTACTACTTTTGATAAGTTCGTTTTCCTTTTTCTCTCTCTCACCATGTGAGACGTCTCTGAAATTATAATTAAGAAAAGAAAAAAAAAAAAAACAAATCATAATGGCATTTCAATTTATTTACCACTTTTGACTTTTCCAAACATCGTCTAATTTGCGTTTATAAGCATTGCATCACGTGGGGAACACACTAACCTAAATACTTACTATATTTTAAAATCTTATTCATTTATATTTTTACGATCCTTGATGTGTGCCATTTTATATTTTAGAATCAATCCATATATTTTAGGATATTTCTTTTACATTAAGATATTTCTTTTCCTTCCATCCCTAAACAGTTAAAACCATTAGCCAACCTATATAAACATCACCTGAAACCTTATATTCTTTGACATCATTTGTTTTAATTTTCCATGGCCTACGTCTAAGCTAATTTAACTTAAAAATTTTGTTTTAACAGTGACGTCTTATACCAACTGTCCCTTCTTATATCTTGATCCTTCCAACTCTGCCTTCCATACTTCTCTCGTCTCTTGATCATTTCCCATTGGCCTTCTATGCCTTCGTTCTAACCACCCCTCGTCCATCGCAGAGTTCCTGTTTGCCGACTTTTTTAAAATTGATTTGTCCCAGTGGACTACTCCTTCCTCGCCATCCCATCCTGATGGTGTGTTCAGGAAAATCCATGGCTTATTATTTTTTTATTTACACCCGGGTCACCGTCCCAGCATTCTTTATTTCATTCTTTTTTCCTCAAACCCGGGTTCAATCAATCAATGGCAACAGTCGAGCCCTGTTTTCACAATCTACCTCCATCCTCTAACCTCTTCAACGGTTCCTGAGACTCCTGCTCGTCAACATTTTTTAATTTTTATTTTTTAATGATTCATAGACCTGGTACACTCTTCCTCCCCATGTTAACTCCACACGGAGAGCTTGGGTAACCAGCGAGATTTTTTTTCTCTAACGCTCGACCCAGGCCATCATCAGCACGATGCGCCCACTCATTTTTCGTTTACTTTTATTTTTCATCTGGTCGAGCTCAATCACCGACAGCAGCGCAGCTCTTGAGCCACCATCTCTTTTTAACCTCTCTCAGAAGAATTTTCTTTCCCATATTCTCCCATTACCTACCTCTCCTTCGATCTTCACGCCTTTTGCACATCTGATCTAATGCTACTTACAGAGCATCTTGAGATTGCTGAACCCTGAAAACAATACTTCGCTTCTAAGCTGGTATTGCAGGGCAGGACTCCTGAGATGTCCTTTGCAGAAACCAATTCAGACCTTCTTCCTTTATTCCTCACTGCGTCACTACCTATCGCAAACCTTTTGCTTAAGTCAATTTTCTTTTATATTTCATTTTACTTTTATTATATCTACTTCTCCTCCTTCCTGTATTACATCCCTGAAACTATGTTGTAAATACTCATGGCACCTTAAGTAACAAAAAACTGTAAATAGTATACCAACTTTCCCAAATATTTACTTTCGCTATTGTGTGTGTTTACTTTAAATTTATCCTTCCTATGTACTCCTCTAATATATTTTTTGTAGTTTTATAATATTATATCAGTGTGTCACCACTACTCTCCCCTTTATCTTTATTTTTATTCTAGTAACTAATTTGTGCCCCAAATTATTTCCATTTAATAGGTTTGCTAGCTTTTCGCTCAAATTTATTTCACTCCCCTAATCAAACCTTCATCACCGGGGGCACATTCTGTAGTATATTTTGAGTTAGATAGTTCACAACCTTCTTCTGGTGTTTATTATGGCCCCATATCTATATAAAAATATGTATCGACCTTGTGGAAATGGATGTAACAAATAAACAAAGAGGCAAAGGTAGACCAGACGGCGACAATGACCCGGCGCCAGGAAGTGGCGTGATTACAAGAACCAATCAGGACTCTCCGCCATATGCGGGGGTCCAGTATAAAAGGGCCCAGAAAATGAGACAAAGTAGTTGTTTTCAGAGTGACGCCGTTATACGGTCGGTCGGATCTCTCACCCCCTCTTCTACCCGCGAGTAGGCTTAGAGAATCCGCGGCGCCCGTGGTCCGACTGCCTCCGTCCGTGGTCTATCTCTACCTCTTGGAGCTACGATCTAGACCTGCCTCTGTTCCTTGTTGTCCCCGTGCGGGAATCCCATCACGCACCCACGACCACGACTGCCCAGTACATTCCAGGTCGGCTTGGTCGGGATTACTACATATATATATACATATATATTTATATATATATGTGATATGATCCTGTCGGCTTTCAGTGTGGCATTATGATAATAATGTGGGGAGAGAGAAATAAGGAAACAACAAGTTTGGAAGATGGGACCCAGCAAACAGAGAGAGAGAGAGAGAGGTAGCGCGTGGGGCTGTCACTGCGTAACGCCGTTTTGTGTGGCCACCACCCCCCCGACTATCTAAATATAGTCCGGCAGGGTTCCCAACAAAGCCCCCTCCGGCATGTGGTCAGTCGTTTAAAATGGCCGTAACTTAGCTTTCTATCGGGGTCTCTTTCTCGTTGACTGTAGGTTTACTTTATTATTCCTGGAAGAGCATATATTATGACATATGGCCCACGTTGAAGAAGGCTGAACATGGTTTGAGTATACTTAAAGCTGGTGAAGCCAGGGATAGAGAAGTAATTTTACAGTTGAAATTAATTAAGGTAATGGTGACATAGTTTTATGTAAATAAAATATTGTATAGTACACAAGTAAATATTATTTACAAGCAGTTTTACAACACCGGAGAGTTTGATATTTAAGGGAATTTTGGATAATATCAAAGCTACAAAAGGCTATATACAATAACATCTAATGTATTATAAGGGAAATGTTATTGAGGAGTGTGAACAAGGAGAAGAAGAGTCACATACATATGATGAAATTCTGAAGATCATTAAGACTGGGGAACTCTACACTTTAAGATATTTTTCAGGCGGACATGGCAAGGGGAAACTTGGCATGGGCTTTCTATGCTATAATTGTAGAGTACGAGAAATGAGGTTGAGGTTGGCAATTGTGTGAGCTCAGGACTGAGGTAAATATAAAACTACATACAATGTTAGAACCTTGGCGAACAGAGCGAGGGGAAACTTGCCCTGGGCCAATCTAACTTATCTATGCAGTTACTTGTGTAGAGAGTCCGAGGGGAAAAGTCCCGTGTGTAGGTGAGGAAGTCGAATGGACTTATATTTAATTTGCGGAAAGTATGCGCACACAGTGCCAAAAATTGGGACGAGGACGGCGTTGTCCGTTACAAGTGAGAAGCTGCTCGGACACGAGGTGTTTGAACCTTCGTGGGAGCTTGTGCAAGGCGATGATTTCGCGGTGGGTTGAAAGTAAGACCCATGTCTGCGCGAAATGATGACGGACCGGACAGAATCAGCGACGATGTTTAACGTACCTCCGTGGGAAATATCGGAGGTAGGCTATATCGTGCTGGTTTGGACAATGGACAAACATAGATTTGAAGACAGGGTCCGTGTGGCGAACGTGTGGCGCGAGGAGAAGAGGCGAACTGTGTCGCTCGATGCAGATTGTTCAAGTGCGAACAAAAAGGAGTTGATAAATATCAAACAGTTAGTCAACCTGCATCCTGTGACGAACACACCATTGGCTAGATGGTGTGGGTCGGCGAATATGCTAGAGATGAACTGCGAAATATATTATCATAAATGAAGGGCGAAGCTTAGTATTTTGAAATGACAATATAGAAGTTCGATAATTGATTAATCAATAATTCTCTATAAAAGGTCCTGAGCTGGTATAAGGTTAACAAAGTTGTAAGAATGAGAGAGGCATTCAGGGGAAGATAGATAATAGTCACCAAGGGTTAGTTGTAAGCAAGGCTCACGTGATGGTTGAAATTCTTCGACGCCTGACTTACAGGGTGAATTTTGAGTCGTTTAGGGAAAGAAATTATTTTTCGTGAGCCGTGCTTACAAGTAGGAGAGGTCATATACAAATAGGTATACAAAAGTTTAGGTGCTGTGTGGAGGCATATTCTTATAAATAAATTGAATATGAAAAATCTATTGTTAATAGTAAAAATCGTAAAGCATTAATAGGTAGAATTCCAATTTTTTTTGAAGAGTTACGTTAAAATGGAAATTATTTAATTACAATGACGATTGTTAAATTCTACTGGTAAGGTAACTAATTAAATGAGTTACAAATATCTAGATAAATAGTATGGAGAATAAAATTATTGTTAATAGGCGTGAAGAGAATAAATGGAGCTAATTATGTAAATATTGGGATAATTTACAAGGAATGACTTATTTAAAGAATGAATGGTAGGAGTTAAAACAATTACACTCACGAGTTATGTTGGTTTAGGGTGCAGGTAAGTTCATTGAGCTTCGGGAGAGTTCTGTCTGTGACACTGTGCGTACCAGTGTTGTACATCACAGTAGCGGCAGGGACATGGCGGAGTCTTGTCCATGATGGAGGAAGGTGTCCTGCCCTGGCACGGTGGTCGTTCTTGGGCAGATCTAGTGCTGGAAGAAGTGCGTGGCAGCTCCATCTCCGTCGTAGGTGAATACTTCTTCGGGATCACGGTTCAAAAGTTGGCGAAGAAGGGGTTGAGGGCTCGAAGAGGAGTGGTTACAGTTGAGTTGGGTTTGGCCGATCATCGTGGCTTGGCTTCTTGTTTCTTCATACTCCGGTATATGAGGGATTTGCTTCCCGGCCAGGTCTTATCCTGTCGACTCTTCTGTGATATGATCCTGTCGACTTTCAGTGTGGCATTATGATAATAATGTGGGGAGAGAGAAATAAGGAAACAACAAGTTTGGAAGATGGGACCCAGCAAACAGAGAGAGAGAGAGGTAGCGCGTGGGGCTGTCATTGCGTAACGCCGTCTTGTGTGGCCACCACCCCCCCCCCGACTATCTAAATATAGTCCGGCAGGGTTCCCAACAAAGCCCCCTCCGGCATGTGGTCAGTCGTTTAAAATGGCCGTAACTTAGCTTTCTATCGACGTCTCTCTCTCGTTGACTGTAGGTTTACTTTATTATTCCTGGAAGAGCATATATTATGACATATATATATAGCAGAATTAAATATAATTTATATGAAAGATAGTTGTAAATTAATGATGATTAAAACAAATTATTAACTATTATTATTTGGGTATCAAAAACTTTTAATTATTTACGTAACAATATAGGGTTATAACAAGTTCACGCTTATTACCTCGGCCGTTACGCGTCATTTAAGCAGAACATAGAAAAAAGGGAGAATTGAAGATATTAGGGTAGGAAAAAGAGCAAAGACAGAACCATGCAATCTTTTTATCGAACAATTCATATTTATTAAGAAAGAAAATTTTTATTATTTTTTAAAGTAATATTTTGTGTAATTTTATATATATATGTGATAAGATCCTGTCGACTCTTCTGAGATATGATCCTGTCGATTCTTCTGTGATATGATCCTGTCGACTTTCAGTGTGGCATTATGATAATAATGTGGAGAGAGAGAAATAAGGAAACAACAAGTTTGGAAGATGGGACCCAGCAAACAGCGAGAGAGAGAGGTAGCGCGTGGGGCTGTCACTGCGTAACGCCGTCTTGTGTGGCCACCACCCCCCCCCCCCCCGACTATCTAAAAATAGTCCGGCAGGGTTCCCAACAAAGCCCCCTCCGGCATGTGGTCAGTGGTTTAAAATGGCCGTAACTTAGCTTTCTATCGACGTCTCTCTCTCGTTGTCGGTAGGTTTACTTTATTATTCCTGGAAGAGCATATATTATGACATATATATATATAAATATTGTGTGGAAACACTTTTAATAATATTAACATTTTATTGTAAGATGGAATCAAATTTTATGTGTTGTTTTAATGGAAACCATAATGGTTCGACCAGGATGGAAAGAGATTGGTACCGGGCCGGGACTTGTCAAAACTAAACCCGGTGGGAGTTTCGTCCCTGTTAGTTGACTCACATACCAATCTCTTCGACCTATGAATATTTGGATTAAAATAAAAGAAAGAGTGGAAAAAGATTTTAAAATTTATAAAATTTTGCTTTTGATGTGGGTGGTTGGAATTATGACACTGTGTGTATGTTAGTTTTTATATGTGTGTGTTGTATGTGTATTAGTTTGTGTGTGTGTGTTTATTTGTATTTTCTAAAGATTAAGTTTGTGTATACATTCTTGTGTTTGTGACTTTTCCTCATTGTAATCATAATTAAGGGCTTTTCTCAAAAGGAGCAAATATGTGTGATTATTTCATGTGTACTCTTAAACATTAGTATATATGTCCAATGACAAGTTTCAAGCAGTTCGAATTATAATCAACAAATATTAACAAGGTGTATATTTATAATAAAACCTATCAATATGTCTCTTTTTTAAAATTAAATTATGAGTACATTTAAAAACCCATGTAATTATCAAGTCTATTTTAATATTACTACATTGGACGACGAACAAAACCAAAAATAACAATGTTATCCAAATTTCATCTTTCATCAATTACCTTTAGACATATTTATAAATAACTATAACATTGGGTTGATTGATTAAATAATTTTATTTATTTCTTTTAATAGTCATGTCTTTTAGGATCAAATAATTTAATTTAATGAAAACTTAGAAAGTTCAATTTTTTTGTTATTAAAAGAGAGAGAAAAAATAAGGGGGGGGGGGGGATATTTTAAACTGAAGCACTGAACAAAGAAATATATATCAATTGGATTATAGACCTGAATTATAAGGTAGTATCAATAAATTATATTAAAATATTTGTGTGTGACTCTTTGGCGTTAGTGTCGATAGACTAAGGCCAAAGATCTAAATACTTTAAATGGTTGATAGAATATGGTAATTATATTGTCATAGAAAATTCATATCAAAATACTTATTTGCCATAAGGAGTCGAGAGGAAAGATAACGAGGTTTACAAAATGCTTCGACCTATTTACGGTCTGCGATAATCAGGGCGGAATTGGAATTTAACACTCGATCATGCTTTACAAGAGATGGGATTTACACGACTAGAATCCTGTAATTGTATTTATACGTATTTGGATAAGGCAATTATTGCCGTTTATGTAGATGACCTGGCCTTATTTAGTGAGAATGAAGAGATTTTGCAGAATATAGAACAGAAAATTAATGAAAGGTTCTGAGTTAAAAATTTGGGAGTTATCAGGAATTTCTTGGGAGTTCAGATTGACTCTCCAGATGAGGAGACTGTAGTACTATCTCAAAGTACGCATGTTAAATCAATCTTACAAAAATTCAACATGATTGAATGTCGACCGGTATCCACACTGTTAGACATTAGTTTTCCAATCTCAAAAAGACACTACCCCACAGATGAAGAAGAGATAGAGAGGATGAAAGCTATTCCATATAGGGAACTAATCGGGTCGCTCCTTTATCTCGCGAATTGTACTAGGCCAGACTTATTGTTTTCTGCTACGAGATTAGCTCAATTCGCCAGCAACCCTGGACGTCGATATTGGCAACCTGCCAAACACGTCTTAAGATATAACGCCTGTGACTTCATGAACTGTTCCTTCGTCCAGCGCTTCGGTGAGGGAATGATGAGAGAAGCGTGGACACGGGCGCCGCTTGGTGGCGCTGCATGAAGATTAACTGACCAATGGGAACGGCCCACCTCAACCGTCAGTCTTCTTCTTTGTATATACCAAAAGACTGCCTTTGTTCAACTGCTATGTGCGGTAGCTATTCTTTTGTCAACATATGTATCCTTATATCTAATAATAATCATATATTTAGAAAATCACTTATTTGGCTGTTCTTTTTGTAACACTGACCTACAACAGTATCAAAATCTAATTACTCTAATATTGTATTTATCTCAAAAGAAAAATTATAAGAAATTTTTATTTTGAATTTGTAGAGTTCAGACTTCTGGCCCGACGATATATACTCTACTTTACTTAGTGGTGCATTAGATGGTGCATCTAATTCTGATGCACTTTAAAAAATTTACTGATAATGTCGGGGGAAATGGTAAAACATTAAGAATAATAAAACTATAAACGCAAAAATATATATATCTGTAATTATAAAAGTTCTAAACCAAACTGACAATAAAATACTACTAGATGAATTAAACAAATCAGGAGGTTTGAAATATTAGTAAAATTTACATACCGACACTAAGAGATCCAATTATAATAGTCAAAACGTATCCAAATTACAGATGCGGCGAACTTCGTCCAAACCGTATGCAAATTGAATTCTAATTTAGAAAATTCGGAAAGTTAAATAAAGGTTATATTTATATTGAGATCTAACTCTCCATACCACTACATGGTATTGAGGATAAACCCTAAAGTGAATAAAAAAAATTAAATTAATAATATGACATTTGATCTTTAATCCAAGGTTTCTTTAAAAACTCAACATATGAGAATCTAAGATTTGAGTAAAGGATATTGGGGCTGACTCGACTATCACCTTTACAACTTTGAATTCCTGTTGTAAGGTCACCACTTACGAACACAAAGAAACATCAAGATATGCATGTATATATATATTTATACTTATTTATTTAATAAACATCCTGGAATAAAGAAATGAGCTACTCAAGTTACTAATCATGTACATAAATTTTCTACATACATATACATATATACCTAGATGTTTGTTCATATACATATAAATAAACCAAAAAGGGCCTCAAATTAAAAAAAAAGGAAGAAAGACAATTAATAATACGTAAACTATAAATGTTTTATTTGAATCCAATGATGTATTTTGCACACTGTTAGTGAAAGGCACGCCCGCGCGACGAAGAGAAGAACAGTTTTCAACCAACACCACCGCCGAGGGACGGTGGCGACGTCACGGTCGGCGCGCATGCGCGGCGGCGGCGGTCACGTGGGAAGCACGGGTGTGGGCCCTTCGAATTCTGACGGCCAACACGGACTGACTTCCTTCCCAATCCATCCTTTTCAATCGAACATTTTTTAACTTCTTTAATTACTAAAATTAATTTGTAACATAATATTTATATCTATATTTATCCTGAATAAAATTTAAAATATCAAGGATGATTAATTGAATCATTCTTTCAATACCAAACGAACCTGTCATAGTGTACCATTCAAAAAGTGTACCGAACATTGTGGCGAGCCTGCCAGGATTTAAGATGGACAAACTCAAGAAAGCTTGTGAGACGAAAAAGAGGACTTTGGAAAGGGTTATTGCAGAAGCAGATGGCGAACTTGGAAAGCAAGAACCAAGCCTAGAAATGTTGATGTCTCTACGACCAAAGCTCCTCAGATGTAAAGACAGGTTCTTAATTGCCAGTGATTGTCTCATCGAACAACTGATAAAGGCGGATAGAGAAGATGAAGAAATTGAAGATGTCGATATCGTTCAAGCGAATCTATTTGGAAGGTCTGAAGGCGTTTTGCAAAAAATGGAACAATTACTAGCAAAACCAACAGTAGACCGAGAATCAATAGTTTCCGGGGGGAACGAAGGAAAGTCAAATCTTCATCGACTTCCGAAGTTGGAACTACCGAAATTTGGAGGAAAAGCACGGGAGTGGCTGCAGTTCTGGTCAGCCTTTCAAAGCGTCCACGATGATGACTCCATTTCGGCCTGTGTCAAGTTCCAATACCTACAAAATTGCATGATAAAGGGATCGGTGTCGGAGGAAATAGTTTCATCCTTTCCAAACTCAGCGGCAAATTATCCACTTGCCATCAGCACTCTTAAGGAACGTTTTGGCCGTGAAGACATGTTGGTGGAAGTGTACGTAAGGGATTTGATTGCTATCACTTTGGAAAATGCTCATGGAAGGAACACGACACCTTTTTCGACTGTATACGTTCGGTTATCATCACAACTACGAGCGTTGGGATCTTTAGGAGTCACAACAGATAAATGCGCTGCTATTCTGTACCCCATGGTGGAATCAGCTTTACCTGAAGATCTCTTCGTCGCGTGGGAAAGGACTCGTCATCATCACAAGCCTGATGAAGATGGAAAGCATAATTCAAGTGAAGCCCTCCTGGAGAAGCTTATGGAATTCCTAAAACACGAAGTTGAGGGAAGTGAAAGAATGCGTTTGGCTCGTCAACCGTTTTCGAGTTCGTATTCATCACAATTTAATCGAGATAAGCCGCCCAAGCCGAAGACATCTGTCGCCACCGCTGCAAGTCTGGTAGTTGCTGATGGGAAGTCAAATAACGCTTATAACTGTGTATTTTGTGATGGAAAACATTTGAGTGAACAATGCTGTAAAGCCATGTCAATGTCTCTTGAAGAAAGAAGGAAAATAATTCAAGAGAAACGGTGTTGTTATTCTTGCTTGAAGCCTGGACACCTTTCCAGGTATTGCAGAGACGTAGTGAAATGTGTCATCTGTAGTAAAAAACACTGGGCAATCTTATGTCCAGTTTCAAAGGGCAGCCAAAAATCTGATGGGATTGAAGAGAAAAGTAAGAACATAAATGCATCCGTGGACATGTCGAATCGAGTTCGGTGCCAAGATGTCTTACTTCAAACAATCATGGTAAAGATTAATGGCGAAAATAAATCAAAAGTTGTTCGAGCAATGTTAGATAGTGGATCCCAGAACTCATATGTATTGGAACAAACTGCTTCCGAAGTTGGACTCACTATGCTCGGGAAAAAGGAAGTTGTACACTTACTGTTTGGTGGAGTGAAATCGAGACCACAGCAGCACAAGCGGTATCGAATTTACATTTCTGATGTGGACTCCAAGTACAACTGCAATTTTGAAGTACAAGACTGCTCAACGATTTGTAGTGCAATGCCTTCCGCTCAACCTACCGAATGGATGACGGAACTTCGATCAAAGGGAATTGACTTGGATGTCTATAGGTCGAACACGGAGATTGAACTACTACTAGGAGCAGACGTATACGCCAAGCTACTAACAGGAAAGAAAATAGAATTGGAATCTGGTCCCGTCGCTCTCGAAACGAAGTTGGGCTGGACTGTTAGTGGAAAGGTTTTGGGAAATGTTCAAACAACTAAATCTCAATCATCAGTTCTGTCATGCTTAGTCCGTGATGCAACAATACAAGATCTTCGGAGATTAGATGTTATCAGTATCATGGAACCCATGAAGGAAAAGAGCAAAGAAGAGTTGTCAGTTGCAGCGTTGGAACATTTCAACCAAACAGTGAAACAGAATGAAGATGGTCGATATTCTGTCAATTTACCTTGGATAGGAGAACACCCACCACTCCCTAATTACAAGCTAATTTCGGAGAAGAAACTTGAATCTACTACTGCTTTAGCAGGGATTAAACGTGATATGAACTGGTCAGTGTTTGTCGCAGGAAGAGTAAAGAAGATTCGACAAAATTCAAGCATAACTGATTGGAGGCACGTTCCTGGTAAAGAAAATCCTGCAGACATCCCCTCACGTGGAGCTTCAATCTCGCAATTGATTACTACTAGATGGTGGGAGAGACCAGTTAGGCTTAAGAAAGAAGAACAATTTTGGACACAGTCTGCAGAAAAGGAGTCAATCGAAGAAGTCAATAGTGAACTGAGGAAGGCAGTCGTCACACCCTTCAACAGAAAAAGAAAAAAAAAAATTGGGGGAGAAGGATTTCATGGCCATTAGGAAAAGTGGAGGAGGTGCTACCTGGGGCCGATGGACAAGTTCGAGTCGCAAGAGTGAAGACATCATCGGGAGTTTTTTCTTCGACCAGTACAGCGACTTTTTCCGTTAGAAATAAAACAAATTTAGATTGGCCTCTACTATAGCCAAGAAAATATAGTATTAGAATTTAATTTATCAATTAAATTGGTGGGAGGAATGTTAGTGAAAGGCACGCCCGCGCGACGAAGAGAAGAACAGTTTTCAACCAACACCACCGCCGAGGGACGGTGGCGACGTCACGGTCGGCGCGCATGCGCGGCGGCGGCGGTGGTCACGTGGGAAGCACGGGTGTGGGCCCTTCGAATTCTGACGGCCAACACGGACTGACTTCCTTCCCAATCCATCCTTTTCAATCGAACATTTTTTAACTTCTTTAATTACTAAAATTAATTTGTAACATAATATTTATATCTATATTTATCCTGAATAAAATTTAAAATATCAAGGATGATTAATTGAATCATTCTTTCAATACCAAACGAACCTGTCATAGTGTACCATTCAAAAAGTGTACCGAACACACACAATTACAATATTCACATACATAAAAGATGATGTTGGCCTAAGTATATTGTCTAATAAAAAAAAACTAAACTAACAAAGCAAGAGAGAAATGTATAATTCTTAACTTCCTATTGATGACTTAAAAAAAAATTTCTTACTTACATTTGCAGTTGCTCCCATTGTGGGGGGGGGGGGGGGGGGGGGGGGGCCTTTGGCCAAAAGGCCCCCAGTTGTTCTCTCCTTCCCTGCTCTAAGACTGACTGACCCTGTCTATCCTCTCCCAGGGTGACCAAAAAATTATAACAGAAAAAAAAATAAATCTTTGACTGGTCACCCTCTGTGATAGGTCAAAAATAATAATAATAATAATAATATACCTAGGTGAAATATACATATAATTTTTATATATATATGTAGTATATTTTGAGTTAGATAGTTCACAGCCTTCTTCTGGTGTTTATTATGGCCCCATATCTATATAAAAATATGTATCGAGCTTGTGGAAATGGATGTAACAAATAAACAAAGAGGCGAAGGTAGACCAGACGGTGACAACGACCAATGGCGCCAGAAGGTGGCGTGATTACAGGAGCCAATCAGGACTCACCGCCATATGCGGGGGTCCAGTATAAAAGGGCCCAGAAAATAAGACAAAGGAGTTGTTTTCAGAGTGACGCCGTTATACGGTCGGTCGAATCTCTCACCCCTTCTTCTATCCGCGAGTAGGCTTAGGGCATCCGCGGCGCCCGTGGTCCGACTGCCTTCGTCCTTGGTCTATCTCTACCTCTTGGAGCTACCATCTAGACCTGCCTCTGTCCCTTGCTGTCCCCGTGCGGGAATCCCATCACGCCCCACCACCACGACTGCCCAGTACATTCCACGTCGGCTTAGTTGGGGTTACTACAGAACCCGTTTAAGTCGACAGGATAGCTAAGGACAGCAGCATGCAGAGGATGACGGAGGTCAGAGACGACTACTTCGCGGATGCCCTCACCAACATGCAACCCCACTGCGAAGACCTAGTAAGCCGCCTAACAGACGCCATTCGGGGAATAGCCGTTCCTCGTGCGGAAGAAGCCCTCATCTCTCCTTTCGACGGATCCTACGCAGCAAGCAACTTCATCCAGCAACTCGAGCGGACGAGCGAGGGACCGCAAGATGACGCCACCATGCAAGCCCGGCTCCGCACGCTACTCAAAGGTGAGCCCCTCTCCCTCTACACCGAACTGAATCTGGCCTCTCTGCCATACAGTCAGGCAAAACAAACTCTCATGGACCTCTACCAATTGTGACAAAAATGCACCCAGCCAAACTTTAGCTCATTTTCCCCATTTATATTTATTACCCCCACTATATCCCTCTGAACATCAATGCAAAATTTTTAATGATTCTTGTAATTTATGTGTTAGGAATGATATCCCTTTAGCTTTTATAAATATTATTAAGAATTACTCAAATATTTTTTTCTACTAACCACTGCAAATAACCCTCAAGCTAACGGATTATGCGAGCGTCTTAACGCGACACTCACCGGGAAGCTGAGGTTACTGAACTTAGAGAATCCAGGAACCTCCTGGACTAAGTTAATTAAGATAGTAACTAATAAATATAACGATACCCCCCATACGATAACTGGATTTCCCCCCGTATTTTTAATGTATAATATAATCCCCTCCGACTTAAATAACCACATAAACCCCTACCCCAATATAATAGAAAGTAGAAAACTAGCAATACAACGTACAAATGACAGGCACGACAAAGAGAAAATTAAATATGATAACAAACATAAGAACCCACACTTTGATACAGGAGATTTAGTATTAGTAAAGGCGTATCATCATCCAAATAGCGGTAAGTTAGTACCCTACTTTACAGGTCCATATAAAATTACGGAAATATTTTTCTGATAATGTCGTACGTATAATTAGACACAATAGGATTACAGGTAATGATAGCGATACTGTACATGTAAATAAATTACAATATTATAATGAAGAGGTCCTCTATATTTCACCACCCAAATTATATATAGAACCCCTAAAAATATATAGAATAATAGATCCTTTCCGACATTTAGATCCCAACTTGTTTAGTCCAATAGAAAAAAATATAGCTCATCGATTTTCCGAACCATTTAATCACTTGTCCCACCATCTATTCTCATAAAATTAGCGAAATCTAGGTCCTGAAAGTCTGGCGAACTCCTCGACGTAAATTAATCAATTAAATAATCATAGCATTCAGCACCATTTCATGATTACCTTTTCCTCCACCAATAATTTCTCTCCTTCAAATGTTATGACTATTTTTCTCTTTCTATTAGGCACACAACTGATTACTTAAGACTAACCCTCGGAATTGTTTGGACTGGAATAGCGCAATTCCGAGAATATAACTCATACACACACTGTATATAAAAACAAAGAAACATTATGTAATTATTTTTTATTATTCCAGTTAGCTTCTCTTTCTTAAATTATGATAATATATTCCCCAATAATTTCACAAAACCTATTCTCTTTATATGCCTCTACACCAACCCCTTGGTTCTGAATTACTTAAGCACCGATCCTCCCTAGAGGAAAAACATTTGGTACACAGGCGCCACTGAGTGGCAAACAATACATGTTACATAAATAGCTATTATATTACTGTCCTCCCAAAAACAAAACACAACGCCCGCCACCGCGGTGCTCAGTTTGATTATATAGGCTGCACGAGCTCGACTTTCTCGCGCCACTTTGGCGCCTGCCCGTTAGATTGTCGTCTGTTCAAACATACATTTTTATTTCGCACTTTTCTACATTGTTCACATCAATTTTAATTCCTCTCGCATATCCCATATTCCATTAACACATTTCGCATGATCATAACACATTTAGTTATACACTAGTTAATTAATTAATTCTTTTATAACCTACCTTTTCCCAATGAATTCACACCCACGATTTCGAATAAAAGATTAAATTTAATATCCTTCTAACAGAGGAACCTGCCAGATTAAAACGGATAGGAAAATTATATAAAATCCCTTTTATAACAAATCTTATTTTTATAATGTTATAGGATAGTTTATCGTTTTGTCAACCCCGTTTAAAAATTGAGTCCCCATCATCTCTAAAATCGATCCTGTACATGAGACCAAAGGAGACGCCATCTTGGCCTCCTAAAAGGACAATTAAATCCCCAAAATGGCGTCCATCGCCACGACAATATTCCAATCTTCATCCCAACGACAACCAGCTCAAGGACACACTGAACTCCCCCTAGTTTTTTTTCCTACTTCGTCTCTCCTTCCCTACTTCTAAAAGGGTGGAATGACCTTTGTATCCACCATTGGCAGAGATATTCCTTTCCACTTCAACACTCTTGCCTGTCAATCATTCAATTATAGGGCTCTTGGGTACAATTTAATACAAACATACACTACATTACCGGCTCCCTTGTTAGGAATCAAAAAGGTTTTAACTTTTCTTTTTCTTTTTTTTTTTTGTCAAATTAGTCGCCTCTCATTTCCCCATATGTAACGTAATGTTACATGGAGAAAAGACCTGTTAAGTTAATATTTTAAATGATGTTCCCCAAACGTAACAAGCCGGCGTTTGGGTAGGCTCAACTAAAAATTTTGCAGACCAACTGCATAAAACGCTCTGCAATCTTTTTAGCGCCTAAGACATGCACTACATACTACACGTATCTAAAGTCCTATCTTCCACTACAATGACATCATTTTAGGGATCAAGATCGCTCCCCATCTGGTCTCACATAATATAATCGGGAAGATCTGGCAAAGACCAACTTCTCAGACCGGACCAAAGCGACATAGGGCCACATTGCCTCCCCGTAGGCCAAACTAGAAAGACATCAGTAATATTGCACCTACACCTAGACATTGTGTGTAAATATGTTCCCTTTTTTCAGGAACGAATATTTTTGTTTTCTTTTAACTTTACTCTCATTTACTTGTAAATAGACTTACAGCTTTACTAGTTTTGTGGTGTTGGACTTTGTTTTTTAACTTACAGATGTAGATAAACCATTTCAATATTAATCGATAATATCACTTTGTTTATTAACCATCAACATTAATGCCATCAACTGCCAATCAACCCTTTATATATTATTACCTTTAATATTTTTATTTTCTTTTTTTTTCATCATGTTTAGACTTAGAATTTTACAACTTCAACTATTTTAGGCACCATTTAAAAAAAACCTACACCTAAAAATATTTATAATATTTCTTAAACAGATAAAGCATTTATCTTTTTTTTTTTCTTAATAGATTTTCAAAATGTTATTTTTGAAGCTTCCCTTACAACCTCTAACTCTATCCCATGAACCTTTCCTCCCAACTTTTTACATCCATCAAGAGATTATTGTTCGTCAGCCATTTTTTGATTAAACTAACTAGAAAACCCTTCCTCTTTATATCATTCCCAATAGTGAGCTCAGGAGACGCAGTTAGATTTTTTTTTCTCTCATCGTCCGGCTCATAATTTTTTCATTTTTCAACTTTTTCTTTTCACCACACAAGTCGGACACAATCAAAATTGACAGCAATAAATCTCTTACATCCACCTCTCCTTTTCCGCATTCTTCAAACCTCCAACTGCCTTCCAAGGGATCCCAGTTCGCCGAACTTTTTTTTCATTGCTTAATCCGACTGGAACAATCCTTCCTCGCTATACCATTCCCAATAGTGAGTTCAGGATATCCAGCGCGATATTTTATTTTCTTTTTCTCATCGCCCGACTCATCATTTCAATTCACCATTTTTTTTAATTTTCACTTTTTTTTTCATAATTCAACCGGGCACAATCATTATGGACAACAGGGATCCCTCTTACCTCTACCTCTCCCTTTTACATCCATCAATCTTCCCACCCCTTTTCACTGTCTGAGCTAATGATGCAGATGGAATGTCTTAGGCCTTCTGTTAATGAAAACAATTCCTCACTTAAACAAGTTCGCATTGCATTGCAGAATGTTTGGGATATTACTTTGCAGAAACATGCTCAGATACCCCCTTTCCCTTTTTCAACCTTAGCGTCACATTATACGTCAGTCAATAAATTAACTTCTTTTTTTTCTCTCATCTTTTATGCAATAAGATATTATTTTCCTTGTATGATTCATTTTACCATATTTACCATTTTGTATTATATACTTTCTCTTAATCTTTTATCATTCATTTTGTGCGTTTTTATTTTTATAACCTTGATTTTTATTTCATTGATACACCACCATTACAACATATTTCTCTTTTTAACTTGTAGCTTAATAATAATTTTAACTAATTTGTATACAAATTATTTCTTTTATTTTTTTATAATAGGTTTGTTAGGTCATCATTCATTACAAGTCATTCCCCCAACCAAACCTTCATCACCGGGGGCACATTCTGTATTATATTTTGAGTTAGATAGTTCACAGCCTTCTTCTGGTGTTTATTATGGCCCCATATCTATATAAAAATATGTATCGACCTTGTGGAAATGGATGTAACAAATAAACAAAGAGGCAAAGGTAGACCAGACGGCGACAACGACCAATGGCGCCAGAAGGTGGCGTGATTACAGGAGCCAATCAGACTCACCGCCATATGCGGGGGTCCTGTATAAAAGGGCCCAGAAAATGAGACAAAGGAGTTGTTTTCAGAGTGACGCCGTTATACGGTCGGTCGGATCTCTCACCCCTTCTTCTATCCGCGAGTAGGCTTAGGGCATCCGCGGCGCCCGTGGTCCGACTGCCTTCGTCCGTGGTCTATCTCTACCTCTTGGAGCTACCATCTAGACCTGCCTCTGTCCCTTGCTGTCCCCGTGCGGGAATCCCATCACGCACCCACCACCACGACTGCCCAGTACATTCCACGTCGGCTTAGTCGGGGTTACTACATATATATATGTGGCAATATAATAATGTGGGGAAAGAGAAATAATCACACCACAATTTGGTAGAGAAATCCTAGACAACCAGAGAGAGAGATGGAGAGAGCTGGGCCCGGCCGCCGCTGAGCGGCCGACCGTTCGTTTCGAACACAATCACCAACTGTCTCCAAAGTCCTGAGGTGTTAAGTGACGGGCCCCAGGAGCCCCTTGGAATGTCGCTGATGTCTAAAGTGACTGGACCTTAGCTGCTGTCTCTCTCTGGGTTGATTGTAGGTTTTCTTTATTATTCCTGGAAGAGCATATATTATGACATATGGCCCCCGTTGAAGAAGGCTGAACATGGTTTGAGTATACTTAAAGCTGGTGAAGCCAGGAATAGAGAAAATAATTTTACAGTTGAAATTAATTAAGGTTATGGTGACATAGTTTTATGTAAATAAAATATTGTATAGTACACAAGTAAATATTATTTACAAGTAGTTTTACAACACCGGAGAGTTTGATATTTAAGGGAAATTTTGAAATTATCAAAGTTATAAAAGGCTATATACAATAAATTCTAATGTATTATAAGGGAAATACTATTGAGAGGTATGAACAAGGAGAAGAAGAGCCACATACACATGATGAAAATATTGAGCCATTAAGACTGGGGAACTCTACACTTTAAGATATGTTTTCAGGCGGACATGGCAAGGGGAAGATTTGGCATGGGTTTTCTATGCTATAGATGTAGAGTACGAGAAATGAGGTTGAGGCTGGAAATTGCGTGAGCTCAGGACTGAGGTAAATATAGAACTACATACAATGTTAGAATTTTGGCGAACAGAGCGAGGGGAAACTTGCTTCGGGCCATTCTACCTTATCTATGCAGTTACTTGTGTAGCGAATCCGAGGGGAAAAGTCCCGTGTGTAGGTGAGGAAGTCGAATGGACTTATATTTAATTTGCGAAGATAGAATAGTTCGAGATACAAAGGTAGAATATATAGGCGAACAGAGCGAGGGTAAACTTGCTTTGGGCCTTTCCACCTTAATTATTTCGATACCATGAGACTTTAGTAGTTCTAACTAATTGGAGGAAAGTATGCGCGCACAGTGCCAAAAGTTGGGACGAGGACGGCGTTGTCCTTTACAAGTGACAAGCTGCTCGGACACGAGGTGTTTGAACCGTCGTGGGAGCTTGTGCGAGGCGATGATTTCGCGATGGGTTGAACGTAAAACCCATGTCTGCGCGAAATGATGACGGGCCGGACAGAATCAGCGACGATGTTTAACGTACCTCCGTGGGAAATATCGGAAGTAGGTTATATCGTGCTGGCTTGGACAAGGGAGAAACATAGATTTGAAGACAGGGTCCGTGTGGCGAACGTGTGGCGCGAGAAGAAGGAGCGAACTGTGCCGCTCGATGCAGATTGTTCAAGTGCGAACAAAAAGGAGTTGATAAAAATCTAGAAGTTAGTCAATCTGCATCCTGTGACGAACACACCAGTGGTTAGATGGTGTGGGTCGGTGGATATGCTAGAGAGAAACTACAAAATATATTATCGTAAATGAAGAGTGGAGATTAGTGGCAAAAGTAGTTCGATAAATGATGAATCAATAATTTCATAGAGGGTCATGGGCTGGCAAAAAGTTAACAAAGTTGTAAGAATGAGAGGGGCATTCAGGGGAAGATAGATAAGAGTCACCAAGGGTTGGTTGTAAGCAAGGCTCACGTGGTGGTTGGAATTCTTCGACGCCTGAATTACAGAGTGAATTTTGAGTCGGTTAGGGAAAGAAATTATTTTTCGTGAGCCGTGCGTACAATTAGAAGAAGTCATATACAAAGTGGAACAAATGGTTAGGTAGAGGAACACTATTTTTATACATAACTTGATTATGAAAATATATTGTTATTCTTAAAAATCGTAAAGTATGAATAGGTAGAAGTCCATTTTTAAGGGATGACTTTAAAATAAAAATATTTCGTTAAAATGTCTATTATTAATTCGATTGGTAAGGTACAAATTTAATGGGTTACAAATATCTAGATAAATAGTATTGAGAATAAAGTCATTGCTAATAGGCGTGGAGAGAATAAATTGAACTAAACTAATTATAGAAAATATTGGCATCAGGGTTTACAAGGAATGACTTCTTTAAAGAATGAATGGTAGAGATAAAACCAATTTCACTTACAAGTTATGTTGGTTTAGAGAGAAAGTAGATTCATTGAGTTCATTGAGGGAGTTCTGTCTGCTGTACGTGCCAGTGTTGTGGGCCACAGTAGCGGCAGGGGTATGGCGGAGTCCATGGTGGTGGAAGGTGTCCTGCTCTGGCGCGGCGATCGTTCTTGGGCAGATCTAGTGCTGGGAGAAGTGGGCGGCAGTTTCATCTCCGTCGTAGGTGATCACTTCTTCAGGGTAACGTTTCATAGGTTTGCGAGGAAGGGGGTGAGAGCTCGAAGTAAAGTGGCTACAGTTGAGTTGGGATTGGCCGATCATCGTGGCTTGGCTTCTTGTTTTCTTCATACTCTGGTATATGAGGGATTTGCTTCCCGGCCAGGTCTTATCCTGTCGACTCTTCTGTGATAAGATCCTGTCGACTTTCAATGTGGCAATATGATAATAATGTGGGGAAAGAGAAATAATCACACCACAATTTGGTAGAGAAATCCTAGACCACCAGAGAGAGATGGAGAGAGCTGGGCCCGGCCGCCGCTGAGCGGCCGACCGTTCGTTTCGAACACAATCACCAACTGTCTCCAAAGTCCCGAGGTGTTAAGTGACGGGCCCCAGGAGCCCCTTGGAATGTCGCTGATGTCTAAAGTGACTGGACTTTAGCTGCTGTCTCTCTCTGGGTTGACTTTAGGTTTTCTTTATTATTCCTGGAAGAGCATATATTATGACATATATATATATATATATATATATATATATATATATACTGAAATAAAATCTGAAATTATATCTCCATTACAAATTAATTAGATAATTCATGAGAATTAACTAAATTAATATATTCTAATTTAGAAAAGAATAATTAAATTTATCAATTCCCATGAATCATAAAACCAATTTGCAGAATGATTTTAAAATTATTTAATAAATAATTCAGATGAATTATTAAGAATCTACCCCTACTATTAAACAAAAAATATATAGCCTAGGCCAACACGAAAAATATATATACATAAAAGAACAAATAAGGCATGCGTTAGAAATTTGTATGTTGTAATTTGACGTTCCTCAGGCCTATAAAAGGTTTTCCTCAGGCTGTAGGATGCATAAGCCACTGGATTTCAGGCCACATGATAGGTCATCGCATGATGTGCCAGTGTTCTGCAGAATCCGGCCAGGAGCATCCTGCATACCCAACGTCCAGCCGAGAACTCTGTTTCCTTAAATTCACTCATTATGTTTTTATTGTTGGGGCTGAGTCCAAAAATGGACCCAACAATTTCCTCCCCTTGTCAGAGTGAAAAATGTGTTTCATTCCAATTCAGATCTGCTCATAATATATGATAAATATGATTTAGGAATAAAATACATTTTTTACGATACACCAGGTTGAACAGTGACCGACACTCAGGCAAAGGGAGAAACAAACAAACAGTCCAGGGTATCTAAAAAAACAGGCTATTATATGGTAGCATTAGATAATTTCACCCTACCATTTAGTGGGCAATATACTAAGCCCTGTTTAAATCCGCCTTCCCATGTGACTTCCTGGAAGACCGCTTGGGAAAGTTATTCTGCGTATCTCTCCCTGTAATCCTTCAGCAGTGCCTCGGGGGGGGGGGGGGGGGGGGGGGGGGGGGAGATTTGCTATCACCCAACTATTGTTTCTGCTGGAACAAAGATGGTTATTACATTCCTAAGAAAACCTTATTGATATTATGGGCGCCAAGGAATTGTGAGTGTTCTGTTGATATGTACAATTCCTAAAACATATCTAATTTCATTATATGATATTTAATTTTATTATTGGGTAGTTTCATATGTATACAATACAGCAGTGAATCAAAGATAGTTTTTAAAAAAGACCTAATACAAATAATTTATTAGAGTGTGACGTTTCGGCAACAGCATTGTCACCATCATTAGATAAAAGACTATACATATGTAAATATGAATGAAAATATACATAAAGAAAAATATATAGGATATTGAGGTTATATATATTAAAGAGGTTATATGCGCTGAGAGATTGGTTTGATTCATAATAACTTAACTAATACAGTCAGGACATTATCAAAGAGAATTTTCACTCATTGTTCCCTAACCATATTTAAAACAATAGAAAAAGCCAGAATAGTTTCCATTTTAATTAAAGCAGGTTATCCTAGGCCCTTTATTTATAGGCATTTCTATGATCTTTCTGTCTCAAAGTCCACCACCATACACAGAGCTGCCTGTTTCCTACCATATTCTACTTCATCACTTGCAATATCCAGAATCCTCCGTCCTTTTGGAATTAAAGTATACTACAATAGTTCTCCATGTCTAGCCACCATATTAAGACATCCAATCACCAAAGCTGACAATCCTAACCTTCCCTTACATTCTACAGGAGCAGTATATGTCGTCTCTTGCCAAGATTGCTCATCCACATATGTGGGTGAGACAGGCAGAACGACATATATCAGACTAACCGAACACAAACGCAATATCCATAATAAAGACCCTAAATCATTAATATATCAACACACAACACAAACAGGTCACCAGTTTAATTTGGATCAACCAAAAATCTTATACCGTAATATACACAATAAATACAATAGACTTTATTTAGAATCAGTCATATCCAACCAAATCAACAGCATTAATAGAAAAATAGATATCCCAGACATATACCAGGTTCTTTACAAATAATCATATACTATTCTGTTCCAATTTAAACACATGTAGGGGGGACCCCCTGTCTTCTGTATCTTGGTGTCTAGCCCAATTTTATTGATCGCTAAAGTCGTGTATATATTTCAATCTCTATATTTAATTTTTAGATTATACCATAGTAAATTATATGTCATATGTAAAATTTTTAATTTTTAATTTTTAAGTCTCCCCAATTCCATACATGCAAATTCTAAGTCATAAATTTATTTTATTCCTTTTAGTTTTTACATATATATTTATGTAAATATGGTCCTCTTTATTATGGCTCAATGTTAGGTTATACTTGTTAGTATTACCACTATCCATGCATGTAGAAGGACGTCTAGTCCGAAAGCTTGCGCATTAAAATTTATAAAAGAAGCTCCTCTTTTCTTTTATGCTTATGTGTTTAAACCAATTATTAAGAGTTCCTAATCGTTTAATCATAATAACTATACATACAGGCAGTCACATGATTGGTATAGGAGTACTAGAAGCACTCTCTTCTGCTAGAGAGTTCTCTGTTGCAATGGGCTAATAGCTGCTTAGCCCTGATGGAAGAAAACAATTTTGGTCAAATGAATAACTCAGACCTCTTTAATGCCCCTATAGTTTTATTCCATATGTGACAACCCCAGTAAAAGGATTTCCATGGAGAGGGTACTTATTTTCTGCTCAAACTTTCTCAACTAAGCCCTCCACTAGTGACATGGGCTATTTACTTGTATGCACTTATTTCACATTGAAATCATGTACCAGTCAGCTCCATTAGTCCATCTAGAACTACAATGGTTGGAAAATTTTTTACATGATAATTCAGTAGGCTGGATGCAAGCATCTTCATCCCAATACATTGCCAAGAAATTAAAACCTTAATGTTGTCAAAGTCCTTCTTTGACATATCTGAACATTAACTTTCTGTAAAACTCCAAGTAAGCTATTCTGTTGAGTTTTTGGTGATCCTTTTTAAATTACTACTACTTGGAACTGTTTACATGGAACAAGATAATCTTGTCTTAAAATAATATAACTTTGATATTAAATACATAATTTTTAAGACTTGAATTCTTTTCAGTAGAACGAATGGCAGAGCTAATTCTTTAATGATGCACCTTTGACAACCTGGGTGAACTTCAACTGAACAGTCCCGGACTGTCAGGTTTTTCTCGTAAGCGCTTGGTTAATCTATAGCTCATCTAGCTAAAATTCTGTAGGCGGCATGATCCTTCGCCTAGTAAGCCAGTTGTACGACACCTCATTGTAGTCCCTCATTCCAGTCACGCAGAGCGTCGAAACTACGGAAAACACCTGGTTACCTGGTATCGTGTCATCGCACTTTTCAAATTCACTGTGCGACCTGGCTAATAAGTCCTCCCATTTATCAAACAGTGCATCTATACCTCAGCGTTCCCTCTTGCGAGGCGAAGAATGGGCATTGGCTTGTGGTCTAAGAAACCATCCATTATCCTCTTACCTAAAAATTGAGAAAGAAGACCATCAATCTTCAATTCTAAATTCAAGTATCCCTAGCATGCAGGCTAACTGAAATCTCCAAGATTCTTCCTCATGTGTATAAGGCCTCGTCCCGCTAGATTCCAAATTCGCCTTATAAATTAAAGAAATCAAAATCATACTCCCTGAGGAGAGAAACAAACATTTTGGAGCGACTATTTCCTATCAATAGAGAGTTGTATTGTCCTGCGAGGCATCCGATCCTAAAAAATAAAGATATCAAAAATAAATCGAATCTATTAAATTCCCTAACACTATTCTAATGTACCTTTGGTCTAACAGTATAATTGTTTCTATCCTTGACACATTCACTAAGATTTCCCTTTCATTCAATTTCATTCGCATCTTGCACATAAACTAAAGCTAGAAACTATTATAAAAGCCAAGGCACTTCAATCGTCATTGTTAAAATTTACCCTAACAATTACTAACTTCCAGGACATCATGAAATTAAAGAAAATACTGAAATAAAACATGGGAACTAAATTACCTTTGTTAAAACTACCCTATGCCTCATACACAACCTCTTAATTAATCATTTATATTCAAGAAATGGCCAATAGTGGCCTGATCTGTAAACTAACCTAACATTTAATGTTATCTCTGCCCTAACACTAGGTGTCGTGGCAAAAATGGTTTAGTAAGACATTCACTTGTAAATAGAGCGACCGGATCACCAAAACACAACTCTTAAAGCTTTTTGTCAACTTCTGATATCTCGCCAACCTCCCAGGGACTACTTTCTGTAGATCCACTTTCTGCTCTTATCCTGGCATCTGCTATTGACAGGGCTGTAACCAGTTTTAACGTTGAACGCATTATAGAGTTTCTGATACCCACCGCTCTATATTAAAACTGGTATATTTCCAGATAAACTCATCCTATCATCAGCATTTTACTATGCACTATCTTCTCTCTGTCCCTTGGCTGAGATCTATCTACCTCCTCTTCAGCTCCCACAATTAAAGCTTCTCATTGATATTTCTGCACTCATTAATTAGCCAATGCACGTTCATACCTTGGACATAGCGAATTAGAGGGTTTCAAGCTACCCAACACTGTTCCGAGGAATGATTGGGATTGACTAGGATTTTATGCTTCATCAATCTTTAATTGTAAGAACTTGGCTTCTTGAGTAGAAGCAACAATCATCTTACTCTATTATTATTTACCTACACTAGGAATGTTAAAAATACTGTTGAACTCACTTCAATCTTAAATCATATCTTAACACTAAAACAAAAAAATATATATAACTAAAAAAAAACTGAAAACTCTCTGAAAAAAAAAAGTTCTGAATTCCCCTAAAAAAAAACTGCGGCGGACTAGGAGACCATAAATTTGTTATTTAATATAACCAAAGCCTTAATGATTCAGATGGACTGGTACATGTTTCACTACATACACATCATTTACATAAGTTAGAAAATACAGTTACTGCACTTCAGGCAAATCAGCTTATTCAATCTCTTAGTGCATATTTCGTACAATTTACAAATATTGGCCTCTTGGCTAAAGCCAAAACAAATTATCTATGAACACTACATGGTGAAGAACCAAACTTGCTTTATCAAGGCAATAGTAGAGCCAATAACTACCTCTCTTTAAACATTAATTGCACCTTCTTCTATCATTTTTCTATTGTCTTTCTATCAACCTTTATCATCTTTCTATAACTTCTCTATCACCTTTCACCTCTTTTCATCTCCTTTCATCGCTTTCCAATACCTTTCACCTCTTTTCATCTCCTTTCATCACTTTCCATCGCTTTTCATCACCTTTCACCTCTTTTCATCTCCTTTCATCGCTTTCCAATACCTTTCACCTCTTTTCATCTCCTTTCATCTCTTTTCATCGCTTTCCATCACCTTTTACTTCCTTTTCATCTCTTTTCATCGCCTTTTTTATCACCTTTTTCTTCCTTTTCATCCCTCTGGAGTCTCCTCGAAACCCGTCATCGGGAGTTGGATCCCGATCTATTATTATTCTTCAATTTGAAGCTATTCTGGTAGGCTATCCCCTCCCCTGTCAGCTTTATGCAAAAGCCTAACATTCGTTCAGGGCGAAAGCTACCGCAAAATTTCGAGGAAAATTTCTCAGGGCCTGTTTCCACCCCTAATCTCCCCTTCGAGGAGATAAGCTCTTCCTGGATATATTGAAACTAGCTAGTTAGGGTAGCCTACAGATAAAGGCGCTGTTCTCACTGCTTTTACTGCATATCAGAATGGAATATTTATTGGTACTAGTTCTCTGACAGCCTATGATCTTTAAACCTTTATACACACTCGGCGAGGTAGTCACCTTGTTAAAAAAAAAACCCATAACATTATAAACCAGTTAAAACACAATAAAATTGGATAAATAGTTTGCTTCAACTACTACTTGTAGCCCTATTAAACTAGTTCCCCTTGGGTTGGTTGCTCATTAATCTTCGATTTTCGTTCATCAGTCTTATTGAACTAACATGGATGCTAGATATAAACTAGATCAAAATAGTGTAGTCATCACGTTTTTCGAATTATATGACAGCAATAAAAAAGGTCTGGAAATATCATACACCAGCTACCATAAAAAATTATTGGTTGGAGTACAACTCTGATTTTAAAGGATAGCGGCTCATAGAATTGGATCGCTCATTTCTCATTATATATTCACACAGGGTATGGAGGTTTTTTTAAAAAGGTTTTACAGTTATTGGTTCACTAAATTTATGACAGGAATTGAAGTTAAAAAAAAAAAGCTTATGTGCCGTTTTGCCATGTGTCTTTACGTCATCTGTAAGGGAAATGCCGCCTCAAAGGACTTAACTCTGGGACTAACATCCGTTGCACATTTCAGGAAGAAGTGGCTGCCCACACAATAGCAAGATCTCATTTTGCTACCACTGCACTTTGTTGTGCCCTTTTCATGTCGTCATCTTGTCGAACCCCGATCTTCTTGGGTGTTTCTTTAATTAGTTATCATTTCTTGACGACACACATTGAATATTTCATGCGCGATCCCGCCCGGCAATCTATAAGTAATATATGATCGTACTACTTCCAGGAGACCATCCCTTGCATGGCCGAATCACTTTCACCCAACTTATAACGCCGTCCATATCGCGTAATTGAAAATAATATAAAATTCAAAGAATAAGATCACTTTTTCTTAAATCTTCATTGATTTCAATTGGCTCAACGTAAGTTTTCTCCATTATATCTTAGTACACTGGCGTGACATGCTTCACTTCTCCTAGTTCTTTGCAAGCTCGGTTTATCCCAATGAAAGCCACTTCAGGCGTCAATCCCGTGCTAAACTCGTCATGCATGACTTCAGATTTGAAAAGTTATTGGACTGAATATTTGCAGAGGCATCTGCTTCCACTGAAAGTACTTAGAACATAAGATTGCCCCTTATCTCTTGTTTAAATAGCTGCTTTACCCCCATATACTTGTTTGGCCTTATCAATTCTTGAAAATTCTGCCTCTCGAATATCCTGAGAATCAAAGTTCTTCCTTCCTACAGTATACTAACACTACAATTGTTCACTAGAGTTATCTGCGTCGAGTGGTTAGTCTTTGCATCTGATCCTCCACTCTAACTCCAGGATTTCTATCTACTCGAGCTGTTCAAATCTTTCGAAACAGTTGTTCAAATCCCCAAAGATAATTTGCTAATATTCGATGATTATTGGAATTCTCATTAAACGGAATAACTACACTTTTCGATAGAGATACACATCCAGCTATCAGGAAAAAAATGTTTCAGAAAAAACTGAATTGTTTGAAATTTCACCTAGAAAATATACATGTTAAAAGAAAAAAAACTAATCCTTTCACATTTACAGCACGTCAAGATGCCAGTGTCTTTAGGTTATTTGTAGATTTCAAAAAGGAAAAGGCATTCTAGAACATTTTTAATCTTAGACATAACTGGAAGTAATATGAATCGAAAATCGGTATCGACGGACGCGTCCTACCAGCTGCCATCTTGGAAACTTGTCGCGATTGGATTGTCGCGCGACTATTTATATTAAATATTGTTTCAGAAAGAGAAATGGAAAGGCGGTAAAATCAACACTCGAAGGATTATATTTAAGAAAACAAAATTCGGGAAATCGTGATACATGATATGCAAAATGTTTGTAATAAAATGTTGTAATAATCTAAAATATATAATTAAATATTATGCGGGTTTTACACACAAATGTTAAGAAAATAAAAGTCCAGTAAATAAATATAAATTGAGTTGTCCTATTTTACAACCTAAATATTTTAAAAGAAAGCGAACAGAGAGGCAACGAAATTAAACACTCGTTCTGGGAAGGTACACACTTTCGCGTTAACAAAAAAATTTTAAAAAATGATATAATAAGTGGATTAAAAAAAAAATGAAATAAATAAAAGCCTGGGATAGGTAGACGTTAAATGAATATAATTATTAATCTAAAATAGACTCTAATTCAAAATAATTATATTCCTATAGTTGTATGAATCAATTAATACTGACTAAATCTAAAGAGAGAGAAAAAAAGCCCCCCCCCCCCCCCCTCTCGAAAACATCTTGCACACACATCTGTTGTTTTTCACGTCCATCTATTTCCACCCCTCTACAGATGTGGCCCTCGACCCAGCGTGTCAATCAAAGATGTCCCTAGGGGCTCTAAACTTGGGTTTTGTGGGAAGCTCTGAAGTGTGGGAAAACACTGTTTTAAGCCTAACTTCGTTTTTTGTTCAGTTGTACATATCCTAAAATTTCAAGATTCTATATTAAAAAGAAAAAAAAAAGGTCTATTAACACGTGAAATTTAAAGCTTGGAAATTTTGGAAATTTTAGGATCATTATAGTTTTATTAATATTGCACAATTATTATTGATTTAAAAATTTCACATAACACACACAAATGCACTATATATATTTCAAAGTCAGATAATCGTTAAATTTTCAGGTAGAGACATGAGTTGACTCAGAGGTTGTAGGCCTACTTCTTACAAATTTTTACTAATTTGAAATTTTCGGTAGTTTCGGCTCCACGTTGGAAAGCGCCAAATGTAGAGTTCAGACTTCTGGCCCGACGATATATACTCTACTTCACTTGTGGCTTTAAATGATGGTGCATCTAATTCTGATGCACTTTAAAAAAATTACTGATAATGTCGGGGGAAATGGTAAAACATTAAGATTAATAGAACTATAAACGCAAAAAAAAGAATATCTGTAATTATAAAAGTTCTAAACCAAACTGACAATAAAATACTACTAGATGAATTAAACAAATCATGAGATTTGAAATATTAGTAAAATTTACATACCGACACTAAGAGATCCGATTATAATAGTCAAAACGTATCAAAATTACAGATGCGGCGAACTTCGTCCAAACCGTATGCAAATTGAATTCTGATTTAGAAAATTTGGAAAGTTAAATAAAGGTTCTATTTATAATGAGATCTAACTCTCCATATCACTACATAGTATTGAGGATAAACCCTAAAGTGAATAAAAAAAATAAATAATTAAATTAATAATATGACACACATTTGATCTTTAATCCGAGGTTTCTTTATAAACTCAACATATGAGAATCTAACATTTGAGTAAAGGATATTGGGGCTGACTCGACTATCACCTTTACAACTTTGAATTCCTGTTGTAAGGTCACCACTTACGAACACAAAGAAACATCAAGATATGCATGTATATATATATTTATACTTATTTATTTAATAAACATCCTGGAATGAAGAAATGAGCTACTCAAGTTATTAATCATGTATATAAATTTTCTACATATATAAATGAATAAAATAAAGCATCAAGGGCTGCGTATCTTTATTAGAACGACTATATTACGAGCTTTCGGGCACATACGCCCTTCTACAGGAATTAATAAACTAATAATCCAACTAGTTTGAAAATAGAATTTATATACACGTAGCTATTGTTTTGCATATCTGTTTAATTAGAAAAATATTAAAATGTTTAAATTTACATGCAGGTGTAATGATTTGGAAAAACTAATTCTAATTTATATGAGGTAATATGATACACATTTTGATTAAAGCAAACTTATTTTGTTTTTTATATACAAATTTTACAAATTTTACAACTTGCAAGGAATCCCATTAGACATGTGATATCTTATACTATGAATGAATTTGTTTTATCTTATTTTATTTAAGTCTATTGAATTATATGCTTCTGGTAAATCAATTCTGCGATTTATACTGTTGCATTGTTTGGACATTATTGCTTCAATTATTAATCTTTGATATTTGTTACTGATATTGTTGTTATGTGCTTTAGGTTCATTTAAGTTGAATGTGTGTCCTGTTGAATTGGAGTGCTGTACTATCAATGATAAAGGGTCATTTCTGTTTATGTTTCTTCTGTGTTCAATGATTCTATTATGTAATTACAGCTGGCATTACAGCATTCTGGCATTCTGGCATTACAGTTATTGCATTCTATAGAATAAATTACCTCTTTTCTACATGATATGTATTCGGTTTGCCAGTTTCTTGTTATCGGGTTTCTTAAGATATCTGATAAGCTGGGAGAGTTACTATAAAATGTTTTTATTCCATATTTATCTAATGTTCTGGAAATGTGGATGGATTTCGGGGAATATGGAATGTAACAATTTTGCCTGTATATATCAGTTTTTTGTGCTAACATGTTAGATGTGACCTGTGCCTGATAGAAATGTTTTAAAATAAATGTTTTGGGGTAACCAGCTGATGTTAAATTTTGGAAAACTGTTTGTGTTTCATGAGTTTTGTATTGATTTAGTGAACAATGAGTATGAATTCTTTTGGTTATCGTTTTCACTGTGTTAATTATATGACTAATGGGGCAAAATGAAGAAAATTTTATATAATTAGGGGTGAATGTAGGCTTGTAGTAAACTGTTGTTTGCAATCTATTATCTATTTTTATTATTTTAATGTCTAAAAATGGCAATGTGCAATTATCGTCTTTTTCTATTGTAAAACGTAAGCTATTGTTGTAATTGTTGAGTGAGGCTAAGATGTTGGGAATCTGTTTTTCTGTACAAATGCAAAATATATCATCTATATATCGTCTGTATAATATGATGTCTGCCGGGTATAATGATGTGATCCAATTATCTATTTCTCTCATGACTATTTCGGCTAATGGAGTTGATAATGGGCTTCCAATAGGAGAACCCTTGATTTGTTTATACTGTTTCTGGTCAAATGTGAAAATGTTAACTTTAAGACATAATGTAATTAAACCTATTATTTTATCTGTTGTGTTAGGGTCTATCATATTGTTATCTAAAAAGGTTCTAGTAGTTTCAAGTATTAAGCCATGGGGGAGACTGGGGTATAAGGCCTCTACATCGAATGATACCAAAATATGATCTCTCTGATAATTGTAATTTGCTATTTCAGTGATGAATGTTGGAATATTGGCTATTGACATTGGAAATACGTTATTCTTAATTAATGACTGTAAAAATATTGTAACATACCTGGCTATTGGTGCTAGTGGTGAGCTACTCGTATGATAGGCTACTATTGGTCTTAATGGGATCCCTTGCTTGTGAACCTTGGGTTTTCCATATATATAACTTTCAGAGTCTAAATTAGACATGAATAATTTAAAATCATCATTTGATATCATATTGCTTTTGGCCATTCTGTTTATTTCTTTTTTGAAGTATGCATATTCTCTTTTCTTTTCAATCTCGTCAACTATTGTAAATATACTTCTGTCCTCTAATATGTTGTTCATTTTTCTTATATAATCAGATTTGTCCATCACATCAGTCATCCCTTCTTTGTCTACACTCGTGATGATTATATCCTTTCTATTTTTGAGATCATTTAAGACAGTTTTATCTCTATGGTTATTTGGCGGCATTTTATTTGGTTCTTTTAGTATGTTTATTACAGTATTTCTAATAGTATTCTTATCGTAGTTATTGAGCTCACAGATGGCTGCTTCTATTCCACTAATTATTTTGATGGTCTGTGGTTTGCCTATTGGTCTATGATTTAATCCTTTAGATAATATATATGATTTCCCAGCTACAAATAGAAAAGATAATGCAGTTAATGTGATCAACCTCTCCAAGACAGTTTTAAGTAAAGATGAAGTCAATATATTATCTAAAGGATTAAAACATAGACCAATAGGCAAACCACAGACCATCAAAATAATTAGTGGAATAGAAGCAGCCATCTGTAAGCTCAATAACTACGATAAGAATACTATTAGAAATACTGTAATAAACATACTAAAAGAACCAAATAAAATGCGCCAAATAACCATAGAGATAAAACTGTCTTAAATGATCTCAAAAATAGAAAGGATATAATCATCACGAGTGCAGACAAAGGAGGGATGACTGTTGTGGTGGACAAATCTGATTATATAAGCAAAATTAACAACATATTAGAGGACAGAAGTATATTTACAATAGTTGACGAGATTGAAAAGAAAAGAGAATATGCATACTTCAAAAAAGAAATAAACAGAATGGCCAAAAGCAATATGATATCAAATGATGAATTTAAATTATTCATGTCTAATTTAGACTCTGAAAGTTATATATATGGAAAACCCAAGGTTCACAAGCAAGGGATCCCATTAAGACCAATAGTAGCCTATCATAGCTCACCACTAGCATCAATAGCCAGGTATGTTACAATATTTTTACAGTCATTAATTAAGAATAACGTATTTCCAATGTCAATAGCCAATATTCCAACATTCATCACTGAAATAGCCAATTACAATTATCAGAGAGATCATATTTTGGTATCATTCGATGTAGAGGCCTTATACCCCAGTCTCCCCCATGGCTTAATACTTGAAACTACTAAAACCTTTTTAGATAACAATATGATAGACCCTAACACAACAGATAAAATAATAGGTTTAATTACATTATGTCTTAAAGTTAACATTTTCACATTTGACCAGAAACAGTATAAACAAATCAAGGGTTCTCCTATGGGAAGCCCATTATCAACTCTATTAGCCGAAATAGTCATGAGAGAAATAGATAATTGGATCACATCATTATACCCGGCAGACATCATATTATACAGACGATATATAGATGATATATTTTGCATTTGTACAGAAAAACAGATTCCCAACATCTTAGCCTCACTCAACAATTACAACAATAGCTTACGTTTTACAATAGAAAAAGAAGATAATTGCACATTGCCATTTTTAGACATTAAAATAATAAAAATAGATAATAGATTGCAAACAACAGTTTACTACAAGCCTACATTCACCCCTAATTATATAAAATTTTCTTCATTTTGCCCCATTAGTCATAAAATTAACACAGTGAAAACGATAACCAAAAGAATTTATATACTCATTGGTCACTAAATCAATACAAAACTCATGAAACACAAACAGTTATCCAAAATTTAACATCAGCTGGTTACCCCAAAACATTTATTTTAAAACATTTCTATCAGACACAGGTCACATCTAACATGCTAGCACAAAAAACTAAAATATACAGGCAAAATTGTTAAATTCCATATTCCCCGAAATCCATCCACATTTCCAGAACATTAGATAAATATGGAATAAAAACCTTTTATAGTAACTCTCCCAGCTTATCAGATATCTTGAGAAACTCGATAACATGAAACAGGCAAACCGAATACATATCATGTAGAAAAGAGGTAATTTATTCTATAGAATGCAATAACTGTAATGCCAGATATGTGGGGGAGACGGGAAGAAAATTACATAATAGAATCATTGAACACAGAAGAAACATAAACAGAAATGACCCTTTATCATTAATAGCACAGCACTCCAATTCAACAGGACACACATTCAACTTAAATGAACCTAAAGCACATTACAACAATATCAGTAACAAATATCAAAGATTAATAATTGAAGCAATAGTGTCCAAAACAATACAACAGTATAAATCGCAGAATTGATTTACCAGAAGCATATAATTCAATAGACTTAAATAAAATAAGATAAAACAAATTCATTCATAGTATAAGATATCACATGTCTAATGGGATTCCTTGCAAGTTGTAAAATTTGTAATATTTGTATATAAAATACAAAAAAGGTTTGCTTTAATCAAAATGTGTATCATATTACCTAATATAAATTAGAATTAGTTTTTCCAAATCATTACACCTGCATGTAAATTTAAACATTTTAATATTTTTATAATTAAACAGATATGCAAAACAATAGCTACGTGTATATAAATTCTATTTTCAATCTAGTTGGATTATTAGTTTATTAATTCCTGTAGAAGGGCGTATGTGCCCGAAAGCTCGTAATATAGTCGTGCTAATAAAGATACGCAGCCCTTGATGTTTTATTTTATTCATTTATAAATTGTACGGAGTTTTTCAATCGTTATATACATATACTAGCCGAGTGACCCGGGCAACGCCCCGGGTTTACTCGAAGGGCCCGCAGGTGAGAAACTATAGGCATTGGTTCCTATGCCTAAAAAAATTATTTAAAATGAAAAAAGAAGAAAAATACTAACAAATCAGAAAATAAAAGTGCAAACAACACATCTACACTACTTCAAGAACATGAGAGCACATGCACTGTGTAACCATACGTGTACCATTCGTAAAGACCCTGCTTAGGATTAAAATATCTCCGAAGCATAACAATACAACCAACTCATGTTTGCTAAGCAATTTCAGGAAAGAAACTATAGGCATTAGTTGAAGAGTTTAAATAAATATATTTAGAGTGAAAAAATGACACAAATCAGCAAATAAAATTGCAAAAAATGCTACTATATCGCAGATAAGACAACATATAAAAGGAATGAAAATATTTAAAGGACCTCATTAAAACTACATTTCTAGTTTTATATATACAATATAACATCGATAATTCGACCATGTTTTGTTGTCTTGACCTACAGCCTATCATATAACAAAGTGTAATTCAACACTATCGATAATTCGACCATTTTAAATTTCAACAATTGTTTGTTGCTCAAATATAACTTCACTGCTAAAAAGGTATTACAGAGAAAATGGCTGACATTGTAAATGTACAAAATGTATGTATAGAGCAGGGGAATAATAAATAAAGACCAAAATCAAATTAATTGATAATAAATAGATTATTGCCAAAAAAAAAATACAAAAAAATATTTTTTTCTCCTTTCTTATCTTCACTCAATCATATTAGAGTGTCAAGCTTGTAAAGCTTGAAATTAACAACCATCACGATTGGGTGAAGTAGAATGCGTCTGCCTTTGTCATCAAGACTGGGAGCACTACTCAGTAGCAGGCCACTGACTTAGCTCCAAAAGAATGTATCCCTGGATTAGGAGCCCTTACAAGGTACTATCAGCCGGGCCAGCTGAGCCCAGGTTTTTTTAGTGAGCTTGTTACTGCTCCCCCTCCTCCTTTTTCATCCTGGCTTGGGACCGGCAAAGGCGGAGTTTTTTTTCTTTCAGGTGAGAAACTTTAGGCATTGGTGAAAAGTGTAAATATATATTCTGGAAATGAAAAAAAAGGATAAAATAAATCAGAATATAAATTTACAAACTATATTTCAGAGGAGACGATTTATAATAGGAATTCATTTAAATGACCTCATTAAAAACTACATTTTATATATACTTGGGTTCAACTTTACATGTATGCTATCCAAAGTTCGCACACTTGAAAAAGTCACATAAAGTCGTCTGTGCGTAAACACAGGCTCTTGTAGCAAAGGTTTGGCCTTGAGCCCTCTTTATAGTCATATATTTCAGACATTATACAGTGTGTTCAACTTTGGGTACTGTCAGTATATGTGCTTCAAGGACATGAGAGCACATGCGCTAGAACACCATACCTGTTCCATCGCAAAGATCCTATAGGCATTGGTGAAAGTGTAAATAAATATTTTGTAAATGAAAAAAAATTGCAGATATGACAACATATTAAAGGAATAAATTCATTTAAAAGACCTCATTAAAAACAACAATTCTATATTTTTATATATACAATATAATCTAATTAATTCAACACACGATAATTCGACCATTTTTGGATGTCTCGACCTACGGCCTATCATATGACAAACTAATTCGACACTTTCGATAATTCAACTATTTTGGAAAATCAAATTTCAACAGTTGATATTTGTCTAAAACCCCTATTATTAACAACATATTAGACTGCAGAGTGCAAAAATGTAGAAAAGTGTATGTATATAATTGTATGCATATATTTGTATTTGTATTTTGTATTTGGCCTTGAGCCCTCTTTATAGTCATATATTTCAGACATTATACAGTGTGTTCAACTTTGGGTACTGTCAGTATATGTGCTTCAAGGACATGAGAGCACATGCGCTAGAACACCATACCTGTTCCATCGCAAAGATCCTATAGGCATTGGTGAAAGTGTAAATAAATATTTTGGAAATGAAAAAAAATTGCAGATATGACAACATATTAAAGGAATAAATTCATTTAAAAGACCTCATTAAAAACATAAAGTTGTCTGTGCGTAAACACAGGCTTTTGTAGCAAAGGTTTGGCCTTGAGCCCTCTTTATAGTCATATATTTCAGACATTATACAGTGTGTTCAACTTTGGGTACTGTCAGTATATGTGCTTCAAGGACATGAGAGCACATGCGCTAGAACACCATACCTGTTCCATCGCAAAGATCCTATAGGCATTGGTGAAAGTGTAAATAAATATTTTGAAATGAAAAAAATTGCAGATATGACAACATATTAAAGGAATAAATTCATTTAAAAGACCTCATTAAAAACAACAATTCAATATTTTTATATATACAATATAATCTAATTAATTCAACACACGATAATTCGACCATTTTTGGATGTCTCGACCTACGGCCTTTCATATGACAAACTAATTCGACACTTTCGATAATTCAACTATTTTGGAAAATCAAATTTCAACAGTTGATATTTGTCTAAAACCCCAATTATTAACAACATATTAGACTGCAGAGTGCAAAAATGTAGAAAAGTGTATGTATATAATTGTATGCATATATTTGTATGTAAATAATTGTATGCAAATAATTGTATGTATAGATCAATGAGTAAAATATTTTTTTTTGCTTATCCCTAGTACACGTGGTACAGGCCTTGATAATCATGGTGGGTAGAGTAGGCGACTGCTTTAACTGTAAGTACACCACATGTCTAAACATGTGAAAAGCAGTTCGACTTTGCATTTACAAATGTGCCAGAGCCCCGTTTGATTACTTGCGCTTGCTGGTGGGGTTGGACTTTTGCAAGAATCGGAAGCCATTGGAGCATTTTTTTTTTTATTTTTCAGAAAAAAGTGCCCAATGCGGGAATCGAACCCGGGTCGTAGCGGTCGAAAACCAACGGCTTAGACCATCCTTCCACCAACCCCCAGTAAAATAAGTAAGTAAAAAGAAGACCAAAAATAAGCGATAATAATTTATTGAATAACAAATAAAATAAAAAATCTTTCAGGTGAAAAATTATAGGCATTGGTAAAAAAGTAAACAAGAGAAATAGCAATTGGGGTTTTGTGTCTGCGGCGAGTCATATTAGCACGCCTAGCTGTTAGGGGAGCGAGTCTTCCACGGCCTTTTCGAGGCATGACAGAAGACGCTGAAAAAAAAGGTAAAATAAGAACCAAGCAGAGGAAAACTATAGAACTGAAAGCCAGGACAGGCATAAAAAGAAAATTCCAAGCATGTGAGGAAACAATTGATGGAAAAAAAAAGGATTCCAAAAAAATACTGCAAAAAAGAAACCAGATACAAAAAGCAACAATTGAGTACACAAATACAGCATCAGCCTATTTATGAGAAGAAAAAAAACGACAGACACAAAAATGGAGCTAAATTTAAATGAAAAACTATAACAGATCAAGTAATCAAATCAGGCATTATGAAAGATACTGTAAAAAAGAAAATCAGACACAAAAATCAGACAAAAGAATAAATGAGATTTTATTCTTTAGTTCATTTATTAAATAAGACACAAAAATGGAGCTAAATTCAAATGAAAAACTATAACAAATTAATAAAAAAAATAAGACCTAATCCAAATGTCACCATCATCAGACAAAAGAAAAAATGAGATTTTATTCTTTAGTTCATTTATTCTTTTGTCTGATGCTGTTGCTGAAACGTCACACACTATTAAATTATTTGGATTAGGTCTTATTAATGAGAAAAAAAAGATGCCAAAGAGAGATGAAAAGATGCCAAAAAAGATATCCAGATACAAAAATTGTGCTAAATTCAAATGAAAAACTATAACAAACACTTATAAAAGATAATTATTATAGAATAAAAGTAATAATTCAATCTACAATTCGAAAAATAATATAGCCTCAGCCTATTTATGAGAAAAAAAAAACGTTGCCAAAGACATTAGGAAAGATACTGCAAATAGAAAACATACACAAAAATTGAGCTCTATTTAAATGAAAAACTATAACAAAGTACTTACAAATTATAATCATAATCAAATGAATCAGAAATATATATTATAAATAGCGAACCCGGCCACGCGTTGCTGTGGCTAAATTGTAATATGTTAAATTAACATTATACTAAACTATTCAGTACAGTAAAGTTAATATTCACTTATAAAGATAAAAATGTTTTAGCCGATCTAAAGCCCTACGGGATTGAGAATGGAACGTTACGTTAAAATTTGAAAGTGATTTTTTATATATATCGATAATATAGCCCTTCATTGTAATCATTGATTATAATCACTGCATTAATAAATGTCAGTGAACTCGTTTATATGTATTGTTTTTTGTTTTCGAGATATTCTAATAGAACGTTCTAACATTTTCTGTTAAATATTAATATATGCACAAACACAGAATATAATCACTATGTCTTAATTTCGCTATAATTATTGTTATAAATATAATTCTAAAATAATTCGCCAGAAATCGTCCTGATAGTATACTAAACAACTTCCCAAAGTTTCATGGCAAACATCTAAAATAAAATAATACTTTTAATACTTTGCTACAATATTAAAAAGAGGGGGGCTTAGGTGTTTAAAATGTAAAATGTGCTCTAAATAGTATTACATAGAGCCTTCATAACAAACATATTTAAAATAAACCAATCAAAATATAATAATGCTGTAAAAACAGACCTTTCTACAATAATATAAAAGAAACGAAAATAAAAAAAGACACCCACGCTGAGCCTCGAACCTAGGTTTGTTACAAATATTATTAAAAAATTGTGTATGTTAATTTTTATTTTAAAAAGCCTACATTTTGAATAAAATAATATTTTTAATAATTTGCTACAATAATAAAAAAGAAATGAAAAAAAACACCCACGCTGAGCCTCGAACCTAGGTTGCGGGGGTACGAAGCTGTGTACCTAACCTATAGGCTAAGCTTGACGTTACAAATAACCTCATGCGAGGCTATTTAAGGCCATACGTCTACCGCGAGGGGGCGCTGATTGCGAGTGAATCTACGTTTTATCGTAAATAAAAATGCAACGAAAGGTTATTTCTAAAGAGTAATTAGCCAGAAACCATCCCGGTAGTATACTAAACATCTTCCCAAAGTTTCATCACGATTGGTTGTAGTAATAAGACAAAAGAACACATTTCAAAACAAAAGAATTGATGATGATAAATGCAAAAAATCTACGATTGTAAAATAGATTAAATTAAAAAATAAAAATAACTGTTAACATTAGGAAAATAAAATCAGGCCTATCATACGAAGAAAAAAATAACGAAAATTTTGGTATATAGATCGTTATGTGTAGTTCAGAATCTTCGGAGGAGATAGCTCAGGACTTTACAATGGAAAACTCTGTTACGGTATTATCTATATAGATACATTGATGTTTGTTTATATACATATAAATAAACCAAAAAGGGCCTCAAATTAAAAAAAAGGAAGAAAGACAATTAATAATACGTAAACTATAAATGTTTTATTTGAATCCAATGATGTATTTTGCACACAATTACAATATTCACATACATAAAAGATGATGTTGGGCTAAGTAAATTGTCTAATAAAAAAAACTAAACTAACAAAAAAAAAGAGAGAAATGTATAATTCTTAACTTCCTATTGATGACTTAAAAAAAAATGTCTTACTTACATTTGCAGTTGCTCCCATTGTGGGGGGGGCCTTTGGCCAAAAGGCCCCCAGTTGTTCTCTCCTTCCCTGCTCTAAGACTGACTGACCCTGTCTATCCTCTCCCAGGGTGACCAAAAAATTATAACAGAAAAATAAAAATAATAATAATAAATCTTTGACTGGTCACCCTCTGTGATAGGTCAAAAATAATATTAATATACCTAGGTGAAATATATATATATATATATAATTTATATAGTGTAAAACTATATAACAAAATTATAACAGTGATTCTAATTTTAAAAACTTAAGGAGCAAACTGATAATAATGATAACTTATATCAGTTAGATTTGATTAGATTAGCAAGCTAAATCTAAATTAATTATAATAATAAATAGTTATTTAATTTTATAGTCCAGTTTTGTATTAAGATTATCTTCACTATTATGATCATTTAAATACAAATTATAAAATTTGTAAAATGTTATTAATTTGTAGATAGAGAGAGAAAAAAAAAATCCTTTACTTCTATTACATCCTCAAGTTAATTATATATTTATAATTAATAACAATAAAAAAAATTAACAAAGTAACGTCTATTACATCGGCTTTTACACGTCATTCAGACATACTCTAATCCTATATATAGAATAATCGAAGAGATAATATATATAATAGAAAAAAGAGAGAAAGACAGAACCATGCACTTTTAATCAAACTAATAATAAGGAAAAAAAAAAAAAAGAGTTTTATAAAGAAGGTAGATAAGATTGTTAGTATATATATATATTTTTTTTTATGATTTTATATTTTATCCTTTTTTTTTTTTTTTTTAAAGATTTTTAAAGGTTTTTTTATTTTATAATATGATTATAAATAGTTATATTTAGTAATATATCTATAGTATGAATTAACATTTGTTATAAGTTTGGATATTATGTTTTGAAACCCTAATGGTAGACCAGACATACACAAAAAACTTTAAATTGAAATAAATTGGAAAAAGAGATCTGCTGGAACGGGGATCATCAGATAAAATTCCAGCGACATTTCAACCCCTTCTTTATTATGTCATAGATCTCTTTTAAACCGGATTTTATGTGTTAATATTAAGTTGTTTCAGTGAAATATTTAAATGAACATATATAACAGATACAAGTGTTAACAAATTCAAACTGTAAACCTACCTCTGCCGTGGAGTCCTCCATTGTGAATATCTATTTCTGGCTAACACATGTCGCGGGAGGGGAATGTCCCCCCACATTTCAAATTTAGACCATTTATTCAGAATTTTTTTGAACAACAAGAAAATTAAAGAAGAAAGGAAAAATAGTTAAGGGATGAAAGCTAAATTTCATAATCTTTACAGCTAGTTATATCAAAATAACTGATTTAACACTTATTCATCTTTTAATATTCCTTTAAAAAGGCAAATTATAATAGTTTAATAAAGCTATTAATTGTGTAAATTCAACTTTATTTAACTTCCATTTTCCTCCCCAGAAATTGGAGATTAAACAAAAATGAACTATATACTTTAACACTTTAAAAATCTTGTGAAAAAATCTTTTAATCAGTTATTTAATCAAAGTTTAATTAACTGTTAAAGATTATAAATTTGTATTAGTTAATATTAATAGAAATTATAGAAAGTTGAATTCATAAATGGATATTTCCATTTATTTTTTTTTAAATATTTTATAATTGATATACTATTGAAATATTTTACTTGTTTGATACTAAATTTGTTTTTAATAAATTCCATGTTTAAATTTTTAACATCTTATATGAAATTATCTAATATATTATTTATTCTATAAAATCTTAGAAACTGACCATAATATATACCTTTACAGCAATTTAATGATATATTAGAATTCATATTACAGTATTTTATAATATTGAAATTATAATTACTCTTTTTGTTATAAACTCTAACAGCACTATTTGTAAGGTCTATATTCAAGTCTAAAAAGTTAACTTTTTTGTTTCTATAAATTTTTTCATTGTTCTTAAGTTTCAAGTATTTAGGATATATTTCAGGTATTAATTTTTTAAACAGTGGATTATTAAATATTATTATGTCATCTACATATCGGAATATTTGCCAATTAATATTATTTTGTAGAAAGTATTCTCTTTCGTACCAGAACAATATTAAATTTGCTAATAACGGACTAGAAGAAGTACCCATGGGAACGCCTTCTGATTGAATATATATTTTATTTTTAAATTCTATATAGTTAAAATTTAAAAATGTTTCCAGTAGAGTTTTTGCTGTTTTAAGATCTAATTTAAATGTTTTATATCTGTTATGAATAATTTTAATGTAGAAAGTTTTGTCATTAATGAATTCATTAAATAAATTGGTTATTTTATTATTTAGATCTCTTAAATTTATTTTAGAATATAGGTCCTCAAAGTCAAATGTGTGTACTGTTTCAATGTTTGTCCAATTGTTCATTAAATAATTAATGATTTTTTTATTTGAGTCGATAAATTTATAATTATATTTATTAGTTAATTTATTTATAATAAATTGTAGTGTTGAGGCTAATTGTATATCAATATTTTTTATGACTGAATTTATACCAGATGTGATTGTTCTGAAAGAAATGGGTTTTTTGTGTAGTTTAGGAATTATATAGAACTTTGGTATGTTTGGATTTTTGTGGTTATTATAAATTTTTAGTGAATTTTCAACATTTTTGATGTCTTTTTTGATTTTTGTGCCTGTAGTTCTAGCAAAAGTGTATTTATGATTATTATCAATTTCCTTTTTTAGTATATCGTGGTATAGATTTTTACAAATTAAAGATAAATTATTGGAACATTTATCTATAGGAGTGATAATATAGTCCTTCTGTAAATTAATTATATTTTCTTTAAAATAAGGAATGTCTGAATTGGGTTTTGTGTATTTAAGTGTATTATTATAATAATTTATAATTTCCTTTTTAATATTATGTTTCCATTCCAGAAAAGTAAATTCTGGAATACTGTATCTTATACTAGTTTTATTTATGAAAATATCTATATCTTTTAATATAGATTTAATTGTATTATTATAATTGTGTTTAATTTGAGGTATATATTTATACCCTTTATTTAAAATTTCTTGATATTCTGGATTTAAAAAAGAAAAGTTGCTAGTTAATATATGACCTGAGAACTTATATTTATCAATATAGTTGTTGCAATTACATTTAATTTTTTTAAAATTTGCCAAATTATTAATAAATTGGTTATAATTGCAAACTAAATTACCTATATTTTTATTGTATCTCCAGATTGTTTTAAAATTTAAATTTTTTATAGGGAAAAGATTATTGATGATTTGGTTATTAAAAATATCATTAAATTTAATATGATTAAATAAATTGTTATTAAATTTAATGATAATATTAATGTTATTAGTATTTTGTTTAATTTTTCTGTATTTAAAGATGTCGTGTGTGATATCTATTAATCTGTTAGTCAGATTATGAATTTTAATATATTCTATGAGTTTGATAAATTTATTATTATTTAGTTTAAATAATGTTTTAATAAATTTATCGACGAAGTTGTTAGTGTACATTTGTTTTGGGTCCAGTAATTCTTCAAATTCAATGTAACCTAATTTATTTGTAGTTTTACCTCTAGTTTTATTAGGTTTAGTTTTAAATTCATTTTTATATTTGCAACTGATTTCATAAGTTGAAATTTCTTCTGTTTGTGGTTTGTATGTGTAGTTTAATTCGTCGTTAAGTCCATAAGGGAATAATGTGTTGTGTTTATAAATGTAGTTGTTTTCTAATAATAGTCGTTGTTTTTTGTTTTGACATATGTCTAGTATTTCTATCTTAAAGTTGTTAAAAGTATGTAATTGATTGTGTTCTTTCATATATATATTACCAATTGATTTTTTAGCGTGGTTTCTATGTAGGTTTATTCGTATATTTAATGGATTACAAGTTTGTCCTATATATGATAGTTGACAAATTTGGCATGTTAATTTATAAATAGTATTCACTAATTTACAACTAGTTGTTTGAAAAGTGTCATGGTTCTTAAGAGAGGGACAAGTTTGACAATTTTTTCTTAGGCAATTCTTAGCGAGTTTAAATTAACATAAAAGAGGTGCTAACACTAATATGTTTGTAGTTTTTTTTAGTTTTTTTAGTTTGTTATTCTTATGAATTTTTTAAATATATTTTACTTAATTGTTTTTGTGGTGATAAAATTTGTAATAAATTGAATAATTAATCTATAAATATATAGATATTACTGTTTGTTATCTGTTATATTTTTAAGAATAACTAATAAAAAAAACATCTTTAAACTAACAAAAACACTGAAAAAAACAAAAGTTCTGAAATTATTTTTTTTTCCTAGAATTACTTTTATAATTTAATTTTAAATAATCAAACAATGAAAGATAATTAAAATTTGTATGAAGATTTATTTATATTAGAATATCTAATATAATTTAATTTGTATATTATGTTATATATAAAAAAAATATATCATAGAGCAAGCTCATATGAATTAATATAGTGTAGAAACTATATAACAAAATTATAACAGTGATTCTAATTTTAAAAACTTAAGGAGCAAACTGATAATAATGATAACTTATATCAGTTAGATTTGATTAGATTAGCAAGCTAAATCTAAATTAATTATAATAATAAATAGTTATTTAATTTTATAGTCCAGTTTTGTATTAAGATTATCTTCACTATTATGATCATTTAAATACAAATTATAAAATTTGTAAAATGTTATTAATTTGTAGATAGAGAGAGAAAAAAAAATCCTTTACTTCTATTACATCCTCAAGTTAATTATATATTTATAATTAATAACAATAAAAAAAATTAACAAAGTAACGTCTATTACATCGGCTTTTACACGTCATTCAGACATACTCTAATCCTATATATAGAATAATCGAAGAGATAATATATATAATAGTTAGAAAAAAGAGAGAAAGACAGAACCATGCACTTTTAATCAAACTAATAATAAGGAAAAAAAAAAGAGTTTTATGGTCAGTTTCTAAGATTTTATAGAATAAATAATATATTAGATAATTTCATAGAAGATGTTAAAAATTTAAACATGGAATTTTTTAAAAACAAATTTAGTATCAAACAAGTAAAATATTTCAACAGTATATCAATTATAAAATATTAAAAAAAAAATAAATGGAAATATCCATTTATGAATTCAACTTTCTATAATTTCTATTAATATTAACTAATACAAATTTATAATCTTTAACAGTTAATTAAACTTTGATTAAATAACTGATTAAAAGATTTTTTCACAAGATTTTTAAAGTGTTAAAGTATATAGTTCATTTTTGTTTAATCTCCAATTTCTGGGGAGGAAAATGGAAGTTAAATAAAGTTGAATTTACACAATTAATAGCTTTATTAAACTATTATAATTTGCCTTTTTAAAGGAATATTAAAAGATGAATAAGTGTTAAATCAGTTATTTTGATATAACTAGCTGTAAAGATTATGAAATTTAGCTTTCATCCCTTAACTATTTTTCCTTTCTTCTTTAATTTTCTTGTTGTTCAAAAAAATTCTGAATAAATGGTCTAAATTTGAAATGTGGGGGGACATTCCCCTCCCGCGACATGTGTTAGCCAGAAATAGATATTCACAATGGAGGACTCCACGGCAGAGGTAGGTTTACAGTTTGAATTTGTTAACACTTGTATCTGTTATATATGTTCATTTAAATATTTCACTGAAACAACTTAATATTAACACATAAAATCCGGTTTAAAAGAGATCTATGACATAATAAAGAAGGGGTTGAAATGTCGCTGGAATTTTATCTGATGATCCCCGTTCCAGCAGATCTCTTTTTCCAATTTATTTCAATTTAAAGTTTTTTGTGTATGTCTGGTCTACCATTAGGGTTTCAAAACATAATATCCAAACTTATAACAAATGTTAATTCATACTATAGATATATTACTAAATAAAACTATTTATAATCATATTATAAAATAAAAAAACCTTTAAAAATCTTTAAAAAAAAAAAAAAAAGGATAAAATATAAAATCATAAAAAAATATATATATATATACTAACAATCTTATCTACCTTCTTTATAAAACTCTTTTTTTTTTTTTCCTTATTATTAGTTTGATTAAAAGTGCATGGTTCTGTCTTTCTCTCTTTTTTCTAACTATTATATATATTATCTCTTCGATTATTCTATATATAGGATTAGAGTATGTCTGAATGACGTGTAAAAGCCGATGTAATAGACGTTACTTTGTTAATTTTTTTTATTGTTATTAATTATAAATATATAATTAACTTGAGGATGTAATAGAAGTAAAGGATTTTTTTTCTCTCTCTATCTACAAATTAATAACATTTTACAAATTTTATAATTTGTATTTAAATGATCATAATAGTGAAGATAATCTTAATACAAAACTGGACTATAAAATTAAATAACTATTTATTATTATAATTAATTTAGATTTAGCTTGCTAATCTAATCAAATCTAACTGATATAAGTTATCATTATTATCAGTTTGCTCCTTAAGTTTTTAAAATTAGAATCACTGTTATAATTTTGTTATATAGTTTCTACACTATATTAATTCATATGAGCTTGCTCTATGATATATTTTTTTTATATATAACATAATATACAAATTAAATTATATTAGATATTCTAATATAAATAAATCTTCATACAAATTTTAATTATCTTTCATTGTTTGATTATTTAAAATTAAATTATAAAAGTAATTCTAGGAAAAAAAAATAATTTCAGAACTTTTGTTTTTTTCAGTGTTTTTGTTAGTTTAAAGATGTTTTTTTTATTAGTTATTCTTAAAAATATAACAGATAACAAACAGTAATATCTATATATTTATAGATTAATTATTCAATTTATTACAAATTTTATCACCACAAAAACAATTAAGTAAAATATATTTAAAAAATTCATAAGAATAACAAACTAAAAAAACTAAAAAAAACTACAAACATATTAGTGTTAGCACCTCTTTTATGTTAATTTAAACTCGCTAAGAATTGCCTAAGAAAAAATTGTCAAACTTGTCCCTCTCTTAAGAACCATGACACTTTTCAAACAACTAGTTGTAAATTAGTGAATACTATTTATAAATTAACATGCCAAATTTGTCAACTATCATATATAGGACAAACTTGTAATCCATTAAATATACGAATAAACCTACATAGAAACCACGCTAAAAAATCAATTGGTAATATATATATGAAAGAACACAATCAATTACATACTTTTAACAACTTTAAGATAGAAATACTAGACATATGTCAAAACAAAAAACAACGACTATTATTAGAAAACAACTACATTTATAAACACAACACATTATTCCCTTATGGACTTAACGACGAATTAAACTACACATACAAACCACAAACAGAAGAAATTTCAACTTATGAAATCAGTTGCAAATATAAAAATGAATTTAAAACTAAACCTAATAAAACTAGAGGTAAAACTACAAATAAATTAGGTTACATTGAATTTGAAGAATTACTGGACCCAAAACAAATGTACACTAACAACTTCGTCGATAAATTTATTAAAACATTATTTAAACTAAATAATAATAAATTTATCAAACTCATAGAATATATTAAAATTCATAATCTGACTAACAGATTAATAGATATCACACACGACATCTTTAAATACAGAAAAATTAAACAAAATACTAATAACATTAATATTATCATTAAATTTAATAACAATTTATTTAATCATATTAAATTTAATGATATTTTTAATAACCAAATCATCAATAATCTTTTCCCTATAAAAAATTTAAATTTTAAAACAATCTGGAGATACAATAAAAATATAGGTAATTTAGTTTGCAATTATAACCAATTTATTAATAATTTGGCAAATTTTAAAAAAATTAAATGTAATTGCAACAACTATATTGATAAATATAAGTTCTCAGGTCATATATTAACTAGCAACTTTTCTTTTTTAAATCCAGAATATCAAGAAATTTTAAATAAAGGGTATAAATATATACCTCAAATTAAACACAATTATAATAATACAATTAAATCTATATTAAAAGATATAGATATTTTCATAAATAAAACTAGTATAAGATACAGTATTCCAGAATTTACTTTTCTGGAATGGAAACATAATATTAAAAAGGAAATTATAAATTATTATAATAATACACTTAAATACACAAAACCCAATTCAGACATTCCTTATTTTAAAGAAAATATAATTAATTTACAGAAGGACTATATTATCACTCCTATAGATAAATGTTCCAATAATTTATCTTTAATTTGTAAAAATCTATACCACGATATACTAAAAAAGGAAATTGATAATAATCATAAATACACTTTTGCTAGAACTACAGGCACAAAAATCAAAAAAGACATCAAAAATGTTGAAAATTCACTAAAAATTTATAATAACCACAAAAATCCAAACATACCAAAGTTCTATATAATTCCTAAACTACACAAAAAACCTATTTCTTTCAGAACAATCACATCTGGTATAAATTCAGTCATAAAAAATATTGATATACAATTAGCCTCAACACTACAATTTATTATAAATAAATTAACTAATAAATATAATTATAAATTTATCGACTCAAATAAAAAAATCATTAATTATTTAATGAACAATTGGACAAACATTGAAACAGTACACACATTTGACTTTGAGGACCTATATTCTAAAATAAATTTAAGAGATCTAAATAATAAAATAACCAATTTATTTAATGAATTCATTAATGACAAAACTTTCTACATTAAAATTATTCATAACAGATATAAAACATTTAAATTAGATCTTAAAACAGCAAAAACTCTACTGGAAACATTTTTAAATTTTAACTATATAGAATTTAAAAATAAAATATATATTCAATCAGAAGGCGTTCCCATGGGTACTTCTTCTAGTCCGTTATTAGCAAATTTAATATTGTTCTGGTACGAAAGAGAATACTTTCTACAAAATAATATTAATTGGCAAATATTCCGATATGTAGATGACATAATAATATTTAATAATCCACTGTTTAAAAAATTAATACCTGAAATATATCCTAAATACTTGAAACTTAAGAACAATGAAAAAATTTATAGAAACAAAAAGTTAACTTTTTAGACTTGAATATAGACCTTACAAATAGTGCTGTTAGAGTTTATAACAAAAAGAGTAATTATAATTTCAATATTATAAAATACTGTAATATGAATTCTAATATATCATTAAATTGCTGTAAAGGTATATATTATGGTCAGTTTCTAAGATTTTATAGAATAAATAATATATTAGATAATTTCATATAAGATGTTAAAAATTTAAACATGGAATTTATTAAAAACAAATTTAGTATCAAACAAGTAAAATATTTCAACAGTATATCAATTATAAAATATTAAAAAAAAAAATAAATGGAAATATCCATTTATGAATTCAACTTTCTATAATTTCTATTAATATTAACTAATACAAATTTATAATCTTTAACAGTTAATTAAACTTTGATTAAATAACTGATTGAGAGATTTTTTCACAAGATTTTTAAAGTGTTAAAGTATATAGTTCATTTTTGTTTAATCTCCAATTTCTGGGGAGGAAAATGGAAGTTAAATAAAGTTGAATTTACACAATTAATAGCTATTAATTAAACTTATTAAACTATTATAATTTGCCTTTTTAAAGGAATATTAAAAGATGAATAAGTGTTAAATCAGTTATTTTGATATAACTAGCTGTAAAGATTATGAAATTTAGCTTTCATCCCTTAACTATTTTTCCTTTCTTCTTTAATTTTCTTGTTGTTCAAAAAAATTCTGAATAAATGGTCTAAATTTGAAATGTGGGGGGACATTCCCCTCCCGCGACATGTGTTAGCCAGAAATAGATATTCACAATGGAGGACTCCACGGCAGAGGTAGGTTTACAGTTTGAATTTGTTAACACTTGTATCTGTTATATATGTTCATTTAAATATTTCACTGAAACAACTTAATATTAACACATAAAATCCGGTTTAAAAGAGATCTATGACATAATAAAGAAGGGGTTGAAATGTCGCTGGAATTTTATCTGATGATCCCCGTTCCAGCAGATCTCTTTTTCCAATTTATTTCAATTTAAAGTTTTTTGTGTATGTCTGGTCTACCATTAGGGTTTCAAAACATAATATCCAAACTTATAACAAATGTTAATTCATACTATAGATATATTACTAAATATAACTATTTATAATCATATTATAAAATAAAAAAACCTTTAAAAATCTTTTTAAAAAAAAAAAAAAGGATAAAATATAAAATCATAAAAAAATATATATATATACTAACAATCTTATCTACCTTCTTTATAAAACTCTTTTTTTTTTTTCCTTATTATTAGTTTGATTAAAAGTGCATGGTTCTGTCTTTCTCTCTTTTTTCTAACTATTATATATATTATCTCTTCGATTATTCTATATATAGGATTAGAGTATGTCTGAATGACGTGTAAAAGCCGATGTAATAGACGTTACTTTGTTAATTTTTTTTTATTGTTATTAATTATAAATATATAATTAACTTGAGGATGTAATAGAAGTAAAGGATTTTTTTTTTTTCTCTCTTTATCTACAAATTAATAACATTTTACAAATTTTATAATTTGTATTTAAATGATCATAATAGTGAAGATAATCTTAATACAAAACTGGACTATAAAATTAAATAACTATTTATTATTATATATAATTTATATATATATATATATATATATACTGAAATAAAATCTGAAATTATATCTCCATTACAAATTAATTAGATAATTCATGAGAATTAACTAAATTAATATATTCTAGTTTAGAAAAGAATAATTAATTTTATCAATTCCCATGAATCATAAAACCAATTTGCAGAATGATTTTAAAATTATTTAATAAATAAATCAGATGAATTATTTAGAATCTACCCCACTATTAAACAAAAAATATATAGCCTAGGCCAACACGAAAAATATATATACATAAAAGAACAAATAAGGCATGCGTTAGAAATTTGTATGTTGTAATTTGACGTTCTTCAGGCCTTTAAAAGGTTCTCTTCAGGCTGTAGGATGCATAAGCCACTGGATTTCAGGCCACATGATAGGTCATCGCATGATGTGCCAGTGTTCTGTAGAATCTGGCCAGGGGCATCCTGCACATCCAACATCCAGCCGAGAACTCTGTTTCCTTAAATTCACTCATTATGTTTTTATTGTTGGGTCTGAGTGCAAAAATGGACCCAACAAATTTTTTTATCGCCATAGTAACAACAATGGATACATTTTTCAAAGCCTTTTTTTTTAGAACTCTCAATTGAAGGCAGACATGTTTTTTAACTTTGCGCATCTGGAAGAAAAATTAATGCATTTTCATAAAGTAGATGAGACTCATTTACTCACGATCTACCTTTGAATTTGCGACACAAACGCTTTTAAAAACAAATAAATTCGTTTTTGATTCAATTTGTTGCTGTTCAACAAAATGCTTATGGATATTTTGAATTATTTTGTTGCCCTAACAACATCGCAATGGCTCAAATTTTCAAAATTTACCATTGGATGAAATTTTGCAAGATATCCGATTTAAGATCAAGAAATATCTACAGAGATGAAGCGATTTGTAAACTATAATTGCTTCGCGATTCCGATGCCAAAATATCAGCACTGATGAATTGACTTGGACACCAGATTATTTGGCCAAGTGGCTATCATAATATATGCACTGTAGTGAAAACCGTTCTTTGTGATTATTACAACATATTTGATCAATTGTTATTTGCCGATAAAATACCAGACGTCTTATTCTTAACTCAAATAATCTTTGCAAACTGATGATCCATATGTTTAAGCTTTTTGTGTCGAAGTATCAGAGCTAATTGAAATTGAGAGTAGGATGTATTTCGCCATCTGAGAAGCTAATAATTCTGTGCTGATAAGTGCAGCACAAATATGCAGAAAATATTTTGAAACCTGAAGACATCCAAGCAGGAACTATACATTATCAAGCCACGATTGTATCATGATGTTCAAATTATGCCATTTGAAAAACAAATCGAATCAACAGGGAGAGCCAATATAATGAAAGGTTTTTCTCATTCTTCACTGGTTATAATGGTCCCGCGAAATCAAATATATGTCGCTGCCTACAATTTAAAGTACTGAAATCAAGCTAGGAATCCGAGTTTTTTTTTTTTTTTAATATTCAATATGAATGGAATTATATGATACCAATGTATGAAGAAGTATTATATTAGCACGAAATAACATTAAGGCGCGAGGGCTGCAAAATTTGGCCCTAGGGTCGAAACCTCTATGACGAGTCCAGAGCTGCAAAATATGGCTTTTGGCCTAAGTCTGGTGGAATCAATTTGAAATGTACAAGGGCTGAAATATCCATACCTTGACATATATTCTTTACGGAACGATATAGTGACGAAAAATATTCAAAGTCAGACTTTTGGCATGGGACCTTGTTGCAATAGATAAGGGCTGAAAAATTATTGCCCTTGACAGTTCCCCACGAAGATATATCTATGGAAGTCTAAAGCGCCAGAGCAGCTAATACCCGATTTTTGCTACCTTGCCTACAAAAATTGAAAATCAACTTTATAAAGGTCGGAAGATAAGTATTTATTCAAAACTTTCATTCCATACTTGTGCAAACATGTTGCTGTCTTAATATGATGCATTCGTGCGACATCTGTTTTAAGAAATTTGAACTATTTTTGACGCCTATGATTCTTATAAAAATAAATCAATTTACTACTGCCCATACTGCAATTATAAAATAATGGGATGGACTGGCTCGCTAATACATCATATTAATATTGTGTTTTTTTTTTAATATTTTACTTGCAATTCGTGGAAGAGCAATATGCTCGAAGCATATTATATATTTATCATTATTTGTATTTCTACTGTTCTCAAAGCTCATGTCCAGAGTTCATTTGAAATACCCCTTCCAAGAGTCTAGCTTCAGCCTCAGTATAAAAGGAAAACCGAAAAATGCAATATAACAGCGGTATGGTAGATTAAACTGGCGATATCGCTGGGAGGGTTCACGACTGATGAGCCAGGCCCTCCCATTATATTATCATTGCAGTAAGGGCAGTAGAAAATTGATTCATTTATTTTTCAAATCATACGCGTCGAAAATAGTTCAAATTTCTTATGTTGCTTTCTGTTTTGGATTAGATCTAAAGCTCATCAATGCTGCGCTCTGTTTGCACTTCTCTAAAAACCAACCATTAAATAATCTGAAGTTCATCAAATTATTTTTACCTCTGCTATTTCTAAAAGTACATCTTTGTCGTTATTTCTACACCATACATATTTGATTTGGAACAAGAGGGTTTATATAGAGATTAATTTGAATTTGATATTCAAAAATATGTATATTGTTGAGCGGGCCCAGACGCATTCTGATCATTTAAAATAGCGGATGCCCTAAATAAAGACAAGTGAGTTTATATAAAGATGCAGCGTGTGTTTGTGCCTTATCAAAAATTATCCTAAAAAATCATAGTGATATAAAAATATAATTGACTGACAGATTAAATGATTCATTAACAGATTAAATCTTCATTAAGCATCAATATGCATTTCTGAAATGTCACAAAATAGGAATTTACTATATTCTTCATTCTGATATACTGTCTCAATAGACTCATCAAATTCTAATTCTCTGGAATTGGTTTCTCGTCTGTAAATTACAGAGCTGGTGGGGATGCAAAAGGTTAACTAGAACAGATTGGTGATTAGCGACTTCTTTATCTCTGCTTCTACCTTCACTTGGTAGCAAAAGGTAATGGGATTTGATGATTTGAGTACCCCATCTGAACATTTAGAATTGAGGGCTAAATATTGAGGGTAATAATGAGCCTTGGTGTACATTATAAAATATGAGACATTTCATATTTTCATGCGTTGATGATATTGTTAAGTAGTTATGAATGATTAGAGAGATCAAAATGATAAAGCAAGAGATTACTTAATTATAACTTTGATTAAAAAAAAACTTGTTTGTGAAAGAGAATTCATTGATGTAATTTCTTGTAATTTTATGTATGCACCTTTATAGACCTATAAGTTTATTCCCATAGGTTCCCTAAACACCCCTAAGCTAGCTTCCATAGGAAAATGTGCAGGGTATATAAGAAAATCAATCCAATACCATAGTAGAGCTGTCTGGAATTTGGTGAAACCCCTGCGAGGGTTCGCCACTAATTACCCAAACCCTTATTGCGATTTCACCGCCACTCTGTGTTGTGACGACGATCTAAGTTCTATAGAGGGAGTCACTCACCTCAATTCTTGGTCGGCGGGGTTGAAGGTTCAAAATTATGGTGTCGCTGTTTATAACACTTTTAAAATGTACAACGAAAACAGGAGGGAAAATTATATCAATTATAAATTAAGAAAATAAGTAAAGTATTATTTAATTAATTATATATTTAAATACTAGCGGATGTGTACCCGGCTTCGTCCGGGTTTTATCCGAGTGAAAGTTTGCCTAACGAATATTATATATTATGAAGTATAATAAACAATGCTAAAGATTAGTTTTAATTATTAATCAAGATTGTGTGTGAATATGTGAGAAAGATGTAATATCGTTGTTGTTTTCTTGGCCGACTGTTTTACATATGGTGTTATCTTAAAATTGCTTGTCTATATATATAAAAATGAATGTATGTGTGTCTGTTTGTTTGTCCTTTATGCCTGACCAAACCACTCATTGGATCGCCATGAAACTTTGGGAAGTTATTTAGTATAGTACTGGGAAGGTTTCTAGCAAATACAATTTTTGAAATAACTTTTCGCCTAGAAATAATCAAGATAAATATTCTAATTTATCTGTTATAATTCAACAATCTGCTCTAAATATTATCATGATGATACGATGATTTTGTAATGTAGAAAATTAGGAAAGACAAAATTCAGGATGACACGGCAATTTATTTGAGACAAGAATAATGATACAATTCAAAGGCAAGATACTATTCCTTTAACTTCCAATTACCGAGGGAACCAATTAATATTGATTTTATTCAACTTATCGAGTATTTTTCAAGGGACCGGGAAAAAATGTTCACTTTATCGAGAGATTCGTTAGACAAACTTTTACTCGGGTAAAACCCGGGCGAAGCCGGGTACGTCCGCTAGTTTTGAATATTTTTTTAGATTGAGTTGAATGAATTGCTGAATTTTTTTTTTGTATTTATATATAAATAAAATTAACTCTGTTGAATTTTTTTGTATTTTATCGATAACACACACACACAAAAGCCTTTATTAAGACACACAGGTCTTACAGAGGATTCTCCTTGGGGTTACAAAACGGAGAAAGTGGGAAATAAAAATGGTGAAAGAATATATACATATGGTAAATATATACAGATTATAAGAAAGAATAAAGAAATAAGAAGAATTTAAAAAAATAAATAAATAAATAATAATAAAATAAAATTTGGAAATATGGATGGGAGAAGTGGAGAGCGAAGAGAGGAAAGAAAGCAGGTATTTACATATGGAACAAGTCAATTTAAGCTCTTCTGCAGTGGACCATGGCTTTTTCAAGAAATCTTCAAGAGATTTTCCAGGAAAATCCGAGAGTTCAGGGTTGTAAGGTAAACACAGTTTTATCAGTGTGGGGGTTAACTTATCGTATCTGCCTAAACAAATAATTGGATGTTGGTTCTGTCCTTCTCATCAAATAGAATTTTTTGGTATGTTTGGATGTTCGGTTAAGTCTTTCTTTTTTTCAGCATTTTTATGGAAGTTTTATAGATTCAGAGCTACTGAACTATTGTCTATAAAGTTGGATTTTATCGATAACAGCAAAGTTATGTATTTTAAAGTTAGGAAAAATATTTTGATGTTAAGCAAAACCTGCTCCATCTCGTTTTACATAAATGTTGAAAATTTGGTCGAAATTGATGCATTGTAACGAAAGTTTTTAGCGAACACCACTTATGAAATTTCCATTTATATAGAAGATATAATATAAATGAGTTTTAAAAATTGTTTTAAAAAAATGCATCGGCCGGGAATCGAACCCTGGCCGCCCGCGTGGCAGGCGAGCATTCTACCACTGAACCACCGATGCTTTAAAAAAATCAAATTCATTTATCGTCGCGACCAGTGCTGCGCCCTAGCGGTAAAAGACTGGAACTAACGCTTTTTGGTTTTTTATTTTTTTAAAAAAGCACATTAACTTTTTTAGTTTTTTGAATAGCCTATATGTTAAACGAAATCTTCAGCTACCTACATGCGAAATTCCATAATGATTGAGTCAGTAGATTTTGCGTGATGCGATAACAAACATCGATTTCGCATTTCATTTTTATATATATAAGGATTTACACTAAAAGAATCGGGGATCAGGGCATATTCTCGCGTTCGAAAGTTGTTTACAAGTTCTTCTTTTCTTGTTCTCCTCATTTCAGCTCTGCATCCCGTAGCCCCTTCCGTTGGCCTCCCATTGGCTGCTTCCAACTCCTTCTTTTCCAACACCCTCTTGTTCAACAACTTATATCATTGCAGTAAAGTCTGAAGAGATATCATTTGATGATATATTTGAAAATAAACACATTTCCAAAAATTATTGTTTTAAATGTTTTATCGGAGAAGATGGCAATTAAATTTATAAAAATATTACTCATTTATCACGTCAGCACAACTAGCCAACTAAAATTCAACTAAAAGGATTACAGACAGCTAGAGAGAGAGAGATTTATAACCAGGGGTTCCTGGAGCACAGAACTCCAAATACCTGGCAAGTCCAGCTCACTAGTTTGGACTATACTAAGCGCTTTTACTCGCGTCATGTTTTGATTGCTGAGTTGAACCAGTTGACCAGGAAGTTCCATGCTGAGGTAGAGTCTGGAAGGCTGACCATAGTTGTAGGATTAAGGTGGGTCAGTCCAAGCAGGATAGCTGTTTGTATCCTATGTCTCAGGAATTCTGGACAGCTGAAGAAGATATGATCAACTGTCTGTGGCCCTTCTGAACAGTGGAATCAGTTAGAGTCTGTTTCGGGATGCGCACGTGTGATGTCTGCCAGTACATGACCATGCCCGTGAGGATGGTAGTGGTGGCCCTCTCCATGGCAAATTTTGGTATAAATTTGAGGTGATGGCTTGGAGGGATTCTCTTGAGGAATCTGGTCGAGGAGTCTAGGTAATATAAAAACAGTTCATGATGATAGAACAGTCTTGTGTGTTAGGTTTCGAGCATGAGTTCTAGGTAGGGTGGGTATGAGTGTGGTTGGACAGAAGTAGCGGCAATTTTCGCTGTACTGTAAGCTAGTTCATTGCCATCGTCGCCAGATTTATTAAGACTCCAGAAATTATAACTTCACAAGTAATTTCAAGGGATTTATTAGAACAAAAACAACCTTAAAAGATATTACACCAGAAGATCAGGTTGATATATTTGACATGGACTGTTCATGCACAAATAAATCACCCAATAAAGTTTCTGAGGATGAAAACAAGATTGTAAACCCTAGAAGTGAAAGACAAGTGAAAGTTGATTCTATATTCAAGGACATGATTATATAATAACTAAGCAAGGTAGGGATATTTAGAATAGTGCGTGTGGAATAATGGATCTCCGGACGCCGTCCAGACAGCTTGGGTGACAGTAAACAATGCCGGCGGCGCCAGCCGCCAACAAAGAAGTATTAGAACACGGCTTGGTTTTGCTACCCACCAGTCGCGTGTTTTCCTCTGTCCTCTTAATATGTATTAAATAAAGTTAGTTAGAAGGAGATTTTTACCCCCTCCTTTCTGCTATTTAGTGATCTTATTTAAATCCTTGCAACAGCCCACAAAGAACCATCACAGCGAATTCTTCTACCGAATCTCGCTACAGTGTTTTGTGAACCGACTACCCGACATTTCTACACAAAAGTGGCGTCCCCGGGTGGGCTTCTGACAAGGCAAGATCAAGTGGATTAACGGCGGAGTACAAGTTCAAGACTTAAGATAAGTACCTTTTGTTTTACCCTCTGTTTATAGTGTTTTTTGAAAAATGGAAATTTTAAAAAGACATAGAAATTTACTTAGAAAGCGACTAACTCTCAGCTTGAAGACGACAGAAGAGTTTCTGTCAAGTACTCCACCGATACCTGTAGAGGACATTGAAAATAATAGAGAGATAATTGAAGAAACTCACAGTGAGCTTCTTGTGATCCAAGGCAAGATAAGAGACTTCATGCTAACTTCAGACGTTAGCGAAGAGGAACTAGAGCAAGACGATGAGGAAGCCTTGCAATATACCCAGAGATATAAGAGGATATATAAAAAATGTCTCGCTCTTGTTGAACCCAGGATCACTGCATCCAGTCCCACGACCAGTGAAGTGAGCTTCGCTTCTAGCTCACACCATAGAACTGTAAAACTACCCAAGATAGAATTAAAGAAGTTTACAGGAGAAATAAAAGATTGGTTGGGATGGTGGGCACAGTTCAACAAGATACATGTCGATCCTACTTTAGAAGACAGCGACAAGTTTCAATATCTTGTGCAATCTATGTCGCCGGGAACCAGAGCTAGTAAACTGGTTGATAGTTATCCCCTGACTGCCGAGAATTACCCCAAAGTTATAGAAACTTTGACAGAAAGATTTGGAAGGCCTGAACTGTTGCAACAGGTCTATGTCAGGGACCTTATCCGCCTTATGATCGATTGCTCCTCCAAACAACAGTTGAAGGTGACTTCATTTTATGATGAGTTGGTGACTCATTTTAGAGCATTGGAATCCTTAAAGATTGAGGCCAGACAGATGTCTGTATTTATATTTCCAATGATTGAGGCATGTCTCTCAGAGGAACTCATGAAGGCTTGGCAAAGAAGCCCCCTCCATGATGTCAAGATTGATGCTAATGATTCGACTCAAACTAGAGTTGACCTAATTATGGAGTTTCTCCAAAAGGAAGCTGCAGCGGAACAAGACAGAGCCTTAGCTGGATCCAAGTTTGGACTTAGATCTCTGAAACAGGATAGAAACGTGGGCAGACAATCACATCCTGCTAAGATACCTACGGCCTCTGGAATATTTGCTGGACGTGCCCAGAATTGCATCTTTTGTAATAAAGATCATAAAAACACAGAATGTCTTGCTGCGCGCAGAATGAGCATTAAAGAAAGAAGAGAGCGTATTAAAAACGCTAAATGTTGTTTCTCCTGCCTCCTACCAGGTCATATCTCTTTTAATTGTAGAAGGCGCATAACTGAATGTATTCGATGTAAGAAGAAGCACCTTGATATTTTATGCCCTCTTAATGCTCCTGGACGAGAGTCAGCGGATGAAGACAAGGAACAGGTGGAAGACTGTGACGTTTCTCCTACAGTTGAAAACGGAGTTTCATTCTCCGGTCTTAGCGCTTCGTCTCTGATTTTGCTACAGACTCTGAAGATTAAGGTCGAAGGTGCGACTTCGGCGAAAGTAGTGCGTGCCCTCCTTGATACAGGTTCCCAACGATCCTATATTTTGTCTAAAACTGCCCAGAATCTCGGACTATCTCCCATTGGCCAGGAATCACTTAAACATGTGGTGTTTGGAGGTCATACTAGTGAAAGTGTCCACCAAGAATACAGAGTCAATTTGGGTCATGCAGGGAATTTTAAGATGGTTGCGAAGCTTCTTGACCAACAAAAAATCTGCGGTAACCTACCAAGATTGAGCCGCGGGCCATGGTTGAAAGAACTCAAAGCCCGCAGAATCTGGGTTCCTGATATTGGAAAGGATGACATGGAAATTGAAATACTTCTAGGATGCGATGTATTGGGATCTATTTTCATGATGAAATCTTGTGTGTTGTCAAATGGCTTGACTGCGTCGCAGACGCGTTTCGGATGGACTTTAATGGGAGAATGTCAGCAAGGTAGTGACGTTTCACTCGCTCATCATGTTACAACGATGACAATTTCGGAGAGCAGTATAACCAATCAGTGGAATCTCGATGTTCTTGGCATTATGGATCCTATTGAGGTCAAACAGAGAGATCAGAGAGACGCATTGGCGCGTCGACATTTTCTAAAAACGGTCCAACATTCTGTTTCTGGAAGATATGTTGTTTCCCTCCCGTGGACTGCAGAGAAAGCTAAAATCGCGGACAACAGGGAGGTTGCTATGAAGAGATTATAGAACAGACGACTAAGAAATTAATCTCTTTGAATCTTTACGAGGACTATGATGATATTTTCCGAGGCTGGTTGGATGATGGGATAATTGAGAAAGTCCCAGCTGAACAACACGACGCTGAGGCCTTCTACCTGCCTCATCGTCCTGTGGTGAAACTCTCCAGTGGGACTACGCCTATCAGGCCTGTCTTTGATGCTTCTAGCAAGGTCTATAGATCCCCATCTTTAAATGACTGTCTTGAAAAGGGACCTAACCTCATAGAGATGATTCCCAACCTTATGCTAAGGTTTAGAAATGGCAAGTTTGGTGTCGTGGCAGACATTAAGAAAGCGTTTCTTCAGATTGAGGTAAATGAAAGGGACAGAGATTACCTGCGTTTTCTATGGTATTCCCAAAATAGAGAAAAGACAGAAGTATTCAGACATAGACGTGTCGTTTTCGGCGTTAACTGTAGTCCTTTCATTTTGGGGGCAGTAATAGAATACCACCTATCTAATGTTCGACCTGAACATAAACCGTTAGCTCAGAGGTTTCAGAAATCCTTCTATGTGGACAATTTAGTCACAAGCGTGAACTCTTTTGAAGAGTTACATGATCTCAAATTGACCGCAACGTCCATCATGGATAATGCTAGGTTGGAACTAAGCCGTTGGGAGCATAGCCTGGACGTGGCCTCCGATACTTACCCCTTTGAAAGAGCAGAGATATCTAAAGTGCTTGGTATAGGTTGGGATAAAAGGGAAGATTGTTTGTCATGTGAAATTCCCGTAGCCATACCCCCCAAGATAACCAAAAGGAGTATCCTGTCCTGCTTAGCTCAGATATATGACCCTATTGGATTTCTGAACCCAATATTAATAAAGCCTAAAATTATATTGCAAAGGGTTTGTATAAAGCGCGATAACCAGTTGGGTACCTTTGTCGGGAATCGCGTGAAGGAGATATGCAGACTTAGTGATCCTGGAAATTGGAGATATGTTCCTAGCGAGTGCAATCCAGCTGATTTACCCTCCAGAGGATGCAGCCTCTCCCGACTAATACAGTCTAGATGGTGGGAGGGCCCTTCCTGGTTAAAACTCTCCGAAGAATTTTGGCCTTCCAGGTATAAAGACCTGAATGAAGAAGAAATCTATGTGAAAAGAATGCTCGGAACATCAACATTAACATATCACCAATTGATGACCCTGCTGTGTCATGCAGAGGCAGTGATGAATGGAAGGCCCATGACTTATGTCAGCGACGATCCGAATGATCTTGTGACAATATCACCTTCCATGTTTCTACAAGAAAAGACAGATGTCGAGTTTCCCGAGTGCCAGAATATGGGATCTAATCCAACGACACAGAAACTGCGCTATTTGAACAAGCTGAGGGAGGAGTTGAAATCACGATTCAGGAAGGAATATTTGTCCCTCCTGGTCCAGAGAAACAGACGCATTTACAATCCAAAACTCCAGGCTGGGGATGTTGTCCTAGTTGGTATGGACAATAAAAAGCGTAACTTCTGGCCATTAGCAGTGATCGAGGAGATATTATTTGGAAGAGATGGAGTGAATAGATTAGTGAAGGTGAAAACCGCAGTAGGAACCTTCCTAAGACCTATTCAGAAAATATATCCCTTGGAAATATCATCAACAGCAGCTTCTTCGCGTTTGCTGAACGATAAAGAGAAAACTGCAAAAATTCAGACTAGAACGGGAAGAACCATTTGTATACCCAACCGATTGGACGATTATTATTGTTTTTCTGTGTGCCTAGAAAAACAGGTGGGAGTATGTGGAATAATGGATCTCCGGACGCCGTCCAGACAGCTTGGGTGACAGTAAACAATGCCGGCGGCGCCAGCCGCCAACAAAGAAGTATCAGAACACGGCTTGGTTTTGCTACCCACCAGTCGCGTGTTTTCCTCTGTCCTCTTAATATGTATTAAATAAAGTTAGTTAGAAGGAGATTTTTACCCCCTCCTTTCTGCTATTTAGTGATCTTATTTAAATCCTTGCAACAGCCCACAAAGAACCATCACAGCGAATTCTTCTACCGAATCTCGCTACAGTGTTTTGTGAACCGACTACCCGACATTTCTTCACAGTGCGAATAAATATAAATAATATGAAAAGAGAAGATGGTCACAAGGTCTGGACATCACATTATTATTCCGCATCGCTGACCTCTGCTGAATCTCTCTCCCTCCCCCCATTCCTTCCTCACGGGCCTAAGAATAGATACTAACCAAGCTGCATTTTCTGTGTTAATTTTATAAACATGATAGTAAGAAATGTTTACTCTCTCTTATTTGAATTCTGAATCTTCGCGCTGCAAAGGAGCTCTCTTCATCCACTTTAGTAGCCCAAAGCGTCTTTTACCAACAGCACACCTTTTACCAACAGGGATATTCGAAACTTTAGAAACTTTGGTTAATAAAAGGTATTTTATTGATAGCATATTTTGTTCCTTAAGAACTAGTTTATTCATATTTTGATTTTAATCTGTAAAATAAATAGGCAAACTTTTCTTTGTTAATTATTGAATTATTTGATATCTTATTCTATTAATTATTAAATAAAATAAATACCAATATAGCATATTAAAATATTGTTCTTCAATTATCATATGAGTATATATTCATTTTTTTACATTTTATTTGTTTCACCTTAAATTGTGTGCTTTCGTTTTAATATAATCTATAGAGAGAGTTTGAAATAATAAATAAAAAGGTAAAAATATATAAAATTAGTGTGCTTTATTTTTCTAAAATGTTGTTTCATTTTTAGCAATATCGTTCAAAATACTAATTGACTCCGCATACTATAAAGAGTAAAAGGTAAAATAAAAGATTATCAGATAATAAAAAATATTTTTCAAAGAAATTGTATACCTTTTTTTTTTTTTTAATATATATTCGGTAGCACAGACTTTTAATCGGGAAAAACACAAAATTTATCATTCACTTTTTTAGTATCTGCCGATTTTTTCCTTATTGTATTTTATAAACATTTTTACACAAAGTATTTAAAATGTCTTTTTTAACAAAAACTTGTCTTACTGCTTCTAAGGTTTCATATTCAAAACGTAAGTTTTTAAATTAAGTGATACATTCTAGCGAGTAAAAAAGGTATATAGTTGGCACCTTATCGTAAATGTTATTTCTCAAAATATTTAAGTTTATTAAATCTCCAATGTATGTAAGCGTATGTCAAATATTTCGTTTCAGTCTTTCACAAAGAATTTTTTTTTAAAACAAACGTAACATTTTAAAATACCAAAAATACCATTTTGTCCGGTATCATATATCTAAATATATTAGGGAAAAAAATATATTTAAAAATAATAATAATAATAAAACTATTTTACTCTTTAAAATTGTTACTACAAATAAATGTAATGTACTCTGAAATTACACTTAAATATGCAGTCATTTTGAAACCCATTTTCCTGGATGCTCCAGTTGCTTTAAGTTTTAGTACTAAATAATATAATTTTTAAATGAATGTTTGAAGATCATTTGTTAAACTATAACCTACATTTTTACAATGATTAATACAATTTGCACAACACAAATTTTTAAAATATCAACCATCAATACTTTTTGTAATAAACAAAGGTAATCTTTATTTATTTATTTTTTAAAAATATAGGGTTCACTACTGATGAGCCAAGCCCTCTCATTCATTAAATCATATCATTGCAGTAAGGTCTGTAGAGATTTAAAAAGAAACGCAATGCCAGTAAATATATTTGTTTATGAAACATTATGTTGTGAAACAAGCTCAAATTGTATGCTTTTTAAATTTTACCTTGAATCAGATTATTAGATCAGGTGAGATAACCATTTCTGCAGTCATAGGGCCAAGAGGCACAGAGTGTACCAATTCTCATAGGTTAAAATAGGTTGTTTACCACTTTAAGGTTTAATCAGATTATTAGATCAGGTGAGATAACCATTTCTGCAGTCATAGGGCCAAGAGGCACAGAGTGTATCAATTCTCATAGGTTAAAATAGGTTGTTTACCACTTTAAGGTGTAATCGGATTATTAGATCAGGTGAGATAACCATTTCTGCAGTCATAGAGCCAAGAGGCACAGAGTGTATCAATTCCCTAAGTTAGGTTAAAATAAGTTGTTTACCACTTTAAGGGTGGGCAATTCCAGATTTCATGATCCACTAGGCTGTATTAAAATCAAGTTGTTTATAAAAAAAAAACAATTTTGAATTTACAGTAGAGCCTCCCTGTAAAGGATAACACCTAATTGCAGAGCCAAAGTGTTCTTTAGGGAGAGATGTCTTTTTACTGGAGAGTTGTTAAATACAGTAGAACCTCACTGTAAAGGACAACCCCTAATTGCAGAGCCAAAGTGTCCTTTAGAGAGAGGTGTCCTCTTACTGGAGAGTTGTTAAATACAGTAGAACCTCCCTGTAAAGAACAAGACCTAATTGCAGAGCCAAAGTGTTTTTTAGGGAGAGGTGTCCTCTTACTGGAGAGTTGTTAAATACAGTAAAACCTCCCTGTAAATGGACAACACCTAATTACAGAGCCAAAGTGTTCTTTAAGGAGAGGCTTCATCTTACCGGAGAGTTACTAAATTGTTTTTTTTTTTTTTTTTTGCTTATCCCTAGTACACGTGGTACAGGCCATGATAATCATTGTGGGTAGTTAGCGACTGCTTTTTACTGTAAGCGCACCACATGTCTACACATGTGTAAAGCAGTTCGACTTTGCACTTACAAATATGCCAGAGCCCCGTTTGGTTACTCGCACTCGCTGGTGGGGTTGGACTTTTGCAAGAATCGGGGGCCATTGGAGCATTTTTATTTTTTATTTTAAACAGAAAAAAGTGTCCAATGCGGGACTCGAACCCGGGTCATAGTGGTCGAAAACCAAACGGTTTACCAGCCTTCCACCGACCCCCCAACTAAATTGTAAAAATGGTAATTTTGCAAATGAAAACTGTCCTTTGTGGAGAGGTGTCCTCTAGCGAGGTTTCCGCTAAAGGGAGTTTCTACGGTATAAAAAAAAATTCAAAAATGCAATTTTCATTTTAATATAATATATAGAAAGAAGGGCATGTCCTTATTGTGCAACTGGAAGTTTTTGATGTTTGATAAGGAGATGCCCTTTTTCATTCTTAATACAGGCTCCTTATCCCAGTACAATATCACATTCATACTATTTTTTCATTTTATATATAGTTTGAAATATGATAAAATCACAATTTGGATTATAGATTATAATACAAGAAAATAAGACCTAATCCAAATAATTTATTAGTGTGTAACGGCAACAACATTGTCATCATCATCAGACAAAAGAATAAATGGATAAATTATTTTGTTTGATGATGGTGACAATGTTGTTGCCGAAACGTCACACTAATATTTTTGGATTAGGTCTTATTTTCTTTTATTAAAGTTTGAAATAATAAATAAAGTAAAAAATATATAAAAACTTTCAAAATTTAAAAAATAAAAAGTTTTTTATTGAGATTGTACAAAATACAAATTCCTTCCACATACTATAAAGAGTAAAAAGTAAATATTATAAGTTATTTACACATTTCTATATAATATTTAAGATAAAAGTTACTGTCAATAGCTTAGTATGATAAAACTATGAGGCATCTTATATACAAAGAACAACTTAACATCAATTATTTTTTTTCTTATCCCTAGTACACATGGTACAGGCCATCATAATCATGGTGGGTGCAACTGCTTTTTACTGTAAGCGCACCACATGTCTACACATGTGAAAAGCAGTTCGACTTTACACTTACAAATGTGCCAGAGTTTGGTTACTTGCACTCGCTGGTGGGGTTGGACTTTTGCAAGAATCGGGGGCCATTGGAGCATTTTTTTTTTTTTTTAACAGAAAAAAGTGTCCAATGCGGGAATCGAACCTGGGTCGTAGTGGTCAAAACCAAACGGTTTAACCAGCCTTCCACCGACCCCCCCTTGACATCAATTATAAAAGCAAGCAAATACGCACAGCAAAGAAGTTGGTTCTATATTTTATAATCCTTCCTCCCTCCCATTTTTTTGAAGAATTTAAATCATTTTTGGATTTGGTCTTATTACCTTGTGTTTCTAATCAATAATCCAATTTTTTTATTTTATTTTATTTTTACAGAAGCACTATCAGACTATTGTACTATATTCAAATTATTTACATATATGTATATATATTTAATTAAAAAGGCATATATTGGATCAAAATATAATTTATTTTACCAATATTTCAGTTGGCTGAACGCCAACCTTTATCAAGGTGTTGATTTAATGTGTGTCAACAACAAACTCAGCGCCACATAACGTCAACAGAATTAAGTTTTAAAAATATTATGTTATATTCAATGGGGAGAAAAAAATGGATAATATTGGTAAAATAAATGATATTTTGATCCAATATATGTCTTTTTAATTGAAGATTTATTTATGGATTGCTCTATTTTCAAAATTTTAAAGTGTGTCAACAACAAGTGTGTCAAAATGTTATAACATCTTGATAAAGGTTGGCGTTCAGCCAACTGAAATATTGGTAAAATAAATTATATTTTGATCCAATATATGCCTTTTTAATTGAAGATTTATTTATGGATTGCTCTATTTTCAAAAAAAATATATATATATCTTTAATTATTTACACGATGAATTAGTAGTAATTTATAAATCTGTGTACAAATTGCTCTAAACTTGCCAAAGTTTTCATAAGATTGAGTATATACAGAAAGATGGCATTATGTCAAAGTAAGCAATTTGGTTAGTCAGAGGGCAAGCCAACACTCTGGTGTTTCAACATCTAGACAGCATGTTGGAATAATCCAAATTGTGCCTTATCATATAGAATTTGATGCTTTGTGAACCAAGTAAAACTTTGGCTACAAGAAAATATGACCTAATCCATATAAATTAATAGTGTGTGACGTTACAGTTGCTTTATTATTTTTGATAGACTTTAATTGACCTAAGAAATTACCTCATTTATTCTTTTGTCTGATGGTAACAACGCTGTTACAGAAACTTCACACAGTATTTATTTATTTGGATTTGGTCTTATTACCTTGTGTTTATAATCTACTAGCCGAATGACCCGGGCAACGCCCGGGTTTTACCCGATTAAATGTTTTTATTCAAATACTATTCGTTACAATTATAAATTGGAGCCGTGGATGTCACTCTTGTGAAACGTCCCATTCCAAACTTTATGTGTACATTAGGTCAGCTGGTATTACCCCCCATTTTCACCGCTAGAGGCACGAGCGAAAGAGCAAATTTGCAAATAACACGAGGAATATTCGGGATAGAGACCTGAAATTTTCACTAAGAGTTTTTCGCGATTCTACTTTATATACTGTTAAAATTTCAGTCAGATTAGTTACGTATTGTGGATGTATATAGTTGACAAACATACATACATACATACATACATACATACGCTGACTTTTATATATATAGGGATAATAATATAAATGAGTTTTAAAAATTGTAAAAAAAAAAAAAAAATGCATCGGCCGGGTATCGAACCCAGGCGGCCCGCGTGGCAGGCGAGCATTCTACCACTGAACCACCGATGCTTATAAGAAATGGCCATATTTGGGTATTTATTCCATTCACAAAAGCAAACGATGGCAGAATTGTTGATGACTCTGATACTTGTATATAATCTATAATCCAAATTGTGCCTTATCATTTATAAAAAATGATCGATCGCTGTGAAATAGTCATGGCAGAGAGAGAGAGATATTTAGCTTGTCTTCTTTCTTATCTCCACTCAATCATATCAAGGTAACAAGCTTGTAAAGCTTGAGACTTTTGATGGTGTTTATGGCTGGGAAAGAGTAGAGCTCACCAATGGATGAGACAATACAGTCAATGATGTGCATTAAGGTTGCAGGTTGAGAATTGTACTTAGTACATAGTGGGAAATATTTAGGTGGGAAACAAAGCTAAAAATACAATGTTGCTTCAATATTCATACAATGATAAACAGAAAAAAAAAAATTAAGTAAACAAAAATTGCTTCTTCTTTCTTATCTCCACTCAATCATATTAAAGTATCAAACTTTGACAACCATCATGACTGGGTGAAGTAGATTGCATCTGCCTTTGTCATTAAGACTGGGAGCACTACTCAGTGGCACGCCGACTTAGCTCCAAAAGAAATGGCCACCTCTGACATGAGGAACAGATGCCATGTGCAGCCACTCCTAACATGGAGTACAAACTCATCCTGTATCCCTGGAGCCCTTACAGGGTACTATCAGCCGGGCCAGCTGAGCCCAGGTTTTTTAGTGAGCTTGTTACTGCTCCCCTCCTCCTTTTTCATCCGGGCTTGGGACCGGGGCTTTGGGACTTGAAATGTATAAAAATTGAAAAATATATATAAACATGTGACTTTCAACCATAACAGATATTGTTGAAGTTTGAGATTGAATCAAGGAATAAAAGGATTATTTATTAAACAAAGTAACTTAAAACAAGATGTTAAAGTAGCAACATTTTAAAGGCAAGTAGATATAGGAAGGCGACAGACAAAGACTAAATATCTTGACGTCGACCGCAGCGCCGCCGCGGCTGTTGATTGGTCGATCCTCCAATACTGCACGCCAATTTTTGATCGCTATTCCAACACTCCCTCTCGATCCAAAATGTTCAGTAGACCTCTTAAGTAGTGGAATTTGTTTCGTGGGAGAGGTTTAGTCATTATATCAGCTAGCTGTTCTGAGCTGCAAACATGATGCACTTTAAGTTCACCTTCTTCATGTTTGGATCTAATGAAGTGGTAGCGAACATCAATATGTTTCGTTCGTTTGTGGAATACTGGATTTTCAACAAGTTTTATTGCTGCTTGGTTGTCGATATAAAGTTCAGTTTCTTTAGTAATATCCCAGCCGATGCCCTGTAGAAGTCTTCTGATCCAAATCAATTCCTTAGCAGCACTGCAGGCAGCGATGTATTCACTTTCGGTGGTTGAAAGTGCGATAATTGGTTGTCGTTGGCTTGCCCAAGAAACAGTTCCTCCGTTCATCATGAAGGCATAACCAGTCGTACTTTTTCTGGAGTCAACATCACGAGCAAAATCACTATCAGAGTAGCCAACAAGTTGGTCTTGTCCAGTGAAGAGAATTCCCATGTGTGGAGTGCCTTTCAGATAACGGAAAATATTCTTCACTGTTGTACAATGTGCAGGTCCTGGATATTCTAGGAATTTACTCACTTGTGAAACTGCATAAGTGATATCTGGACGTGAAACACATGATGCAAACATAAGGGATCCAACAGCTTCTCGAAAAGGGAATTTAGGCATCTTTTCCTTTTGTTCTGGAGTAGGACAGTCCTGCTTTGTTAAGATGACAGAAGGATCCATAGGCACCGAAGCAGGAATACAGTCAGCCATATTAAATTTACTCAAAATTTTGTCAATATATGATGACTGGTGAATGAAAATACTTGCCCTATCTTCTGACTGCTCTATTTGTAGCCCAACAAAAAAGTTAACACTTCCAGATGTAATTTCAAATGCGTGTTCTAACTCATCCATTATAATAGCTATTGCCTCTTTATCTTTAGATAGAATAATTCCATCATCAACATAGAGAGCTAAGATAACATTTGAATCATTGTGTGTTCCAATGAAAATGCACGGGTCGGCGTCTGATGTTTTGAAATTATGGCTATTCAAAAAATTGGTAAATTTCTTATTCCAATTTCTAGAAGATTGTTTAAGACCATACAGACTTTTATGTAATCTATAGCAGCTATTATCATCTCTCTTGTAGCCTTCTGGTTGTTCAAGATAAACAAGTTCCTTTAATTTGCCATTGAGAAAAGCTGTCTTTACATCGAATTGCTTAAGAAACATCCTTTCAGAAGCAGCGTGTGATAAAAGAATGCGTAACGAATCATACCTGACTACTGGGCTAAACGTATCGAAATAGTCAACATTTTTGATTTGAGAATAGCCTTTTGCAACTAATCTGGCTTTGAACCGTTGAATTGTACCATCGGACTCCGTTTTAATTTTATAAACCCATTTCCAACCGATAGGTTTATGACCATCTGCCAAACGTTCTAAAGTCCATGTTTTATTTTTATTTAATGCATCAATCTCTTCATCCATGGCTAATTTCCACCTTTCTGAATCTGAACTCGTTATTGCATCTATATAGTTACTGGGTTCATCAGCGAGCGCAAAGTTACATTGGCTATTCGAAACTTTAGAACGTGTTATCATTGGATGCGAACTGATATTGGATACTGGCGGCATTTCCTGCACTGGAATGTTTGCTGTCGCAACTGGTGATTCATCCGGAGCGCTGTTAATCTGAAATATTATTTCTTTGGGTTTGGTAGATTCTCTATCTGAATGTGTAGTAGCTTTCTCATCGAATGTGACATCTTTAGAAATTCTTATTTTTCTAGTTTTCCAATCCCATAATCTAAAATTTTTGCTTGTATTCTCATAACCTAAAAACATAAGTTTTATCGATTTATTATCCCACTTTTTACGGTTTTCTTTGGGAATATGCATATAAGCATTACAGCCAAATATTTTATAGTTAGCTACATTAGGCTTTGTGCCAAAGAAAAGTTCATAAGGTGTCATTCCAGGGGTTTGCTTAGTCGCACTTCTATTTAGAATATAATTTGCTGTGTTACATGCCTCAGCCCAAAAAAATCCTGGAAGATTTCGTGAATTTAGCATGGACCTGGCTGCTTCCACAATCGTACGATTGTCTCTTTCTATACGTCCTATTTGTTCGTGCACATAAGGTGCAGTGAACTCGTGAATTATCCCAAAACTTTTACATAAGTCTGCAAAATTATCGCTTTTGAATTCTAGCGCATTATCAGTCCTAAGAACTTTTATCTTATTTCCAGTTTGAGTATAGATTAGAGTAGCATATTCTTTGAATATATCTAGCACATCTGATTTGTTTTTAATAAAATAAATATGGCGATAACCACTAAAGTAATCTTTAAATAAGCAGAAATACAGATATTTACTTAATGATTGAGTCTGCATTGGGCCACAAATATCAGCATAAATAAACTCACCTAGCTGGTAGTTTTTGCCATCTGAGGGATAGCACGACTTTCTATGGGCTTTTCCAAGTTGGCATCCTTCACAGAAGAAAAATTCTCCCTCTAAATCTTGAGGCTGCAGACCATCCACCAATCCTTTGGTCGCCATCTCTCGAAGTGTAGCAACTGGAAGATGCGCAAGTCTCTCGTGCCACAACTGAAGCTTGTTCTCGCTGGTGATGTATCCTTGTGATGATGACGTAACCTTGAAGAGCATCCTGTAGAGGCCTTCATGACGCACTCCTACGGCTTTTAAGTCATTATCCATGAAGATCTGTAGCTTGTCATGTTTGATAATGACGTTGAATCCTCTTCTTGTGGACGTAGAAAGGCTATACAAATTTTTCTTTAGTTGCGGCGAGTAGAGCACATTTCTTATGTACGTATTGTACCATCCACCGTCGACGTAGGCTTGAATCTCGATGTCTCCCATGCCTTCTGCAAGTAGTGTCGAGTTGTCTCCCAAGTAGATTGGATGATCACTGGTGAACGGCGTGTAGGTCTTGAACCACTCTCGTCGAAATGTCATGCTGCAGCTTGCACCGCTGTCAGCATACCAAATATCATTGGGCTCTACTTGATTATCGCACAAAATAAGTCCATAATCACTTGAACTTCCTTTTGAATCATGAAGATTTTTTGGATTTATTTTTCTCATTAGCTAATCTTTTTCTACATTCGCGGCTCCAATGTCCAATTTTGTGACAATAGTGGCATTTAGTGTTCTTCTTGGCATCTTGAAAAGAACGTTGTGTATCTGCCTGTGTAATAAGGCCTCATCTTGTTTAGAAGAACCGCTTTGTTGATTCCTTGTTTCTTCAATCAAAAGTCTTGCAGTTAAATTGTTAAGAGTTTGAGCTTTCGGATCTAACGATTCCCACGCTGCAACAAAGTAGCGCATACTCGAAGGCAAAGTATTTAAAATTTTTGCTACCTTTTGATCTTCCGTTATGGTTCCGCCCATTTGTGAAATTTGTGCAGAAATATTTTCAATTTTTGCTATGTAATCACTTATTGTTTCCGATGTCAATCGTGCATCGAAGAATTGTTGCCAAAGTAGGCCAATAGTAAATTCGGATTTTTGTTCATGAATAGCAAGTAATTTCTGCCACATTTGTGAAGCGGAAGTACAGTTCATCAGGGGCTGAAGAAACCTTAATTCGATTGCCTGTGATAACAACATCCTTGCCTTAACGTCCTTTGATTTCCAATTCTGTAGTGAACTTTCAGAGTTACTGTCGGAGGAAACAACATTCGGCTTTATTTCTAAGCCTTCCAATAATTCTAGTAATTTTTGTTGTTCCAAAAGAAGCCTGAATTGGAATTTCCATAGTGAAAAGTTTTCACCATTAAAAACTTTAATCCTTGAAAGACAATCTTCGCTCATCTTCTTTGACTTGGAATCGGCCAACGACAAAAAGAAACTAGGGTTATGGTTGGCGGTTGACGCCTAAACTTCGAGCAAAACAAAGGCTTACTCACTGCTGGCGGTTAATCCTTTTAGGCGCAGTGGAAGCGTGCTGGGCCCATAACCTGTTGAAGTTTGAGATTGAATCAAGGAATAAAAGGATTATTTATTAAACAAAGTAACTTAAAACAAGATGTTAAAGTAGCAACATTTTAAAGGCAAGTAGATATAGGAAGGCGACAGACAAAGACTAAATATCTTGACGTCGACCGCAGCGCCGCCGCGGCCGTTGATTGGTCAATCCTCCAATACTGCACGCCAATTTTTGATCGCTATTCCAACAGATATTATAACAGCTGCCAATCTATCAGCATTGGTATGGATCATGTCATCAATATACAATACAGTGACTCAGATGCCAAAATCATGATTTTTATATAGCAAAAATAATAATATTTACAACAACAAACTTATTTCCATGTGTTGATGCATCATCATGCTTGTTTTCAGCAATGATTCGGCAACAAGTCTTATTTACCTGTGTTACCTTAACAAGTTTTGGAACAAGCACAATTTGAATTATAGTTTATAGCTACAATAAAATTATATCTAATTCAAATAAATAAATTGTGTTTGACGTTTCAGTAACAGCATTGTTACCATCATTAGACAAAAGAATAAATGAGGAAAAATATCAAAGCATTTTCTAAAATAGTACTTTTATCAAGTTAGTAAACAAGATAACAGATACAAAATATTTTTTTTCTTTTTATAGTTTTAGAAAACTACTATTTAAGAACATGCTGTGATATTTTTTTCTCATTTATTCTTTTATCTGATGATGGTAACAACACTTACCAAAATGTCACACACTATTTATATGGATTTGATCTTATTTTCTTGTAGCTAAGCTTTGGAGCATTACATTGAAACTGGAGTTAAAGACAGCAGCAACATTACTACAAATTTAGGATTTAGAAAGAATTCTTTCTAATCTCAGAGAACTAACAACAAGGGAAGGTTGTCCTTTGTGTGCAACTATAGGTTTGTCCTAACTCTTTTAAAATCTTTTTTTTTTTTGCTTATTCCTAGTACGCATGGTAAAGGCCATGATAATCATGGAGGGTAGAAGTAGGCGACTTTTTTTAGTGTAAGTGCACCACATGTCTACACATGTGAAAAGCAGTTTGACTTTGTACTTAAAAATGTGCCAGAGCCCCATGACCTGTGTTTCTTCTTCTACAATAACTAGGATTATCTGAAGTTGAAAAAAAAGAAACTCAGGATGGTGATCAGACCCACCCAGTGGTGGCTGCAGTTAGAACTTGGGAAGAAATCTCAGAGAAGTAACAGTAAAGGCAGTTTTCCACTGTGCAGTAACTATAGGTTTATCCTGACCTCTTTTGAAATCATTCATGACATGATGTCAGCTCTTATTTAACCAAATATTTAATTTGGTGATGGGGTCTTGTCCAAAATAAAAATTGTTTATACAGCAGTCTACTCAGTTCTCCCATTTTATTCTGTGTTCCATTTATATTTAATTGTGTGTGCAAGATTTTGTTGCTCCATGGAAAGGGAGGTACCATTGCCCCGTTAGTCAGCCACATTTCAGAGTTCCCTGTTCACGGTTACCGTAGCGGCTCGGGGCTTACGACATCGTACTTCGCCCTACAGGGCAGTCCCTTACTTTTGCTGCTTCTCCCGCCCGCCACATAGAGGAAGACTTCAAAAATATTTAATTTGAAACCATAGACAACTGTATAAAGGCTGTGGTAGTTTTTAATGAGGAGGAAAATAAAACTGAGCAGGATAATTAAACTTAATGGTACACTCAAATTGTGGCCTGTTGGTCTTGAATACACACCATGAAGGGGGGGAACCACAGCTTATTCCAACTGTTTATCTCACATCCTATCATCCTTATGTCCATAAGATACCCGGAATTCTTGTCCTTTTTTTTTCCCTGAAGGAGATATTGAGACCTTGATCAAGTAAATACAATAATAGAAAGCTGTGAGTTTAATAGAAAGCTGTGATTGGATGTTCAGTAGAATCCTGGAGTCACTTCATATAACCTAACCAGCCAAATTTTACGTTCATTTGTCTAATAAAAATACAATAGAGCTAGAGCCTGTCTTTGACAGATAATGCAAATATATTTTGCTTGGTTGGGTTATTTGTACAGTCAAACCTCGTTAATCAGTCACAAGAAAATAAGATCTAATCCAAATAAATAGTGTGTGATGATTCAGTAACAGAGTTGTTACCATCATCAGACAAAAGTACTGAATGAGAAATTATATCACAGCATGTTTTGAATATAATATTTTTATTTAAAATATTCTGTGGTATAATTTCTCATTCAGCACTTTTGTCTGAAGATGGTAACGTTTTTACACTATTTATGTGGATTTGGCTTTATTACCTTGTGTTTATAATCTATAATCAATTGTGCCTTATCATGGGGATGTAGCTGTATAATGTCACCTTCATCAGTGGGGAGAATCTTTATTTGAATCTGATGAAGATCTTGTTTACCTCTCTCTATCTGCAGAACTTATGTAATGTTATGTAAACAAGGAGTAATGCCTCCCTCTAAAGGTCACCTCAGTAAAAATCCAACCAATGTATTCTTTAGAGAGATGTGTCACAGGTTCTACTGTACTGGAACACTTTAAAGAGTCTTAGGCCAACTTAGAGGCAAATGTATGATAGCATTAAAAAAAAAAAAACTAATGAATTATTATAAAATAAAGCTTCCAGGGCTAAGTTTCCCTTGCAACATTTTATTTTCAAGCTTTCAGACTTGTCAGTCCTTCAACAGGAGTATCACATTAACAAATTAATGATAAATACTATTTTTATATATACATTATTATTTACATATTTTAAATACCTATGATATTGAGAGAGTATATTACATTCTTTGTGTGTTAAAAACAACTTTTTGAAATATATTACGTGCATTGTGGATGATACGTGCTGGTTGAATGATATCTCAAGACTTCAAATTTAATTTAATAAATTGGTGAACTATTGTGACAATGACAATGAAAATAAACTCTATTGACTATTTAGTCAACAATTACACTCAGTCAGGAGTCAGTAATGGAATATTTACATCTGGATTCCATCAGGAGCCGAGAGCCAGCCTAAGCTCGGATATTCCTCTTTGAATCGTTGGATGGTAGTCGCAAGAACGCTTGGCGGCTGTGCCGAGAAACTCTGCAAGAATGACCCTATGAACTATTGGTGAACTATTGTGGTATATATAGAAGACTGCCTATATCTATGGGGTAGTATTTGTCCATATTGTTTCGTAAAACTAATGAATTGAAAGAATAAATGGATCACATTTATAGGACAATCTGCTGTGACAATAACCTTCCTATAAGAAAGAAAACTACCTTTCCTTCTGATAAGGCAAAATATTTGGATTATAGATTATAAACACAAGGTATTCATAGACCAAATCCAAATATATAAATAGTGTGTGATGTTTCCGTAACAGCGTTCTTATAATCTTCAGACAAAGAAGTACTGAATGTCTGATTTAACAACTCTGTTACCGAAACATCACAATATTTATCCGAATTTGGTCTTATTACCTTGTGTTTTTTTTAACCTTTCCTTTTTTTCAAAACAGATGCAAAATCTAGGCCATCTAATGATAAGCCACAGTTTGGATTATATATTATAAAAAAAGGTAATAAAGACCAAATAAATAATGGTGTGATGTTTCAGTAACAGAGTTGTTACCATCTGATTCAGCAGTTTTGTCTGAAGATGGTAACAATGCTGTTACCAAAATGTTACACTATTTGGATTTGGTCTGATTACCTTTTGTTTATGCCATCTATTGACCATCTCTGTTCTAGAAGAATCTGGTCAAAATTCTCCTTGGCAAAGAATTGCCATAGAATTGGTTTAGCCATTTTGCTGACCAAGAATGAATCCTTTGTGGATCAAATCTGTCCTGGACAGTTAGAGTACATAGCCTATGTACAGAATCTTTTTGATGGTGTATAGAATCTGTTTTGTCATCCTTTCTTCCTGGCCACATATTTTCATCTACAATAAATTATCGTAGTTTTTTTGAAAATTATTGTCATCTCAAACCTATCTAGATTTCCATGATATTATTATGATAAAGAACAATTGGGTTTTATAGATAAGAACCATAAGTCCTAATCCAGGGATACAGGATGAGCAGCATTTGTACTCCATGTTAGGAGTGGCTGCGTCTGTTCTTCATGTCAGAGGCGGCCATTTCTTTTGGAGCTAAGTCGGCCTGCCACTGAGTAATGCTCCCAATCCTAATGACAAAGGCAGACACATTCTACTTCACCCAGTCATGATGGTTGTCAAGTCTCAAGCTCTACAGGCTTGATACCCTAATATGATTGAGTGGAGATAAGAAAGAAGAGAAACATAGGTACACTTTTGTCTGATGATGGTAACAAAGCTGTTACTGAAACTCATCATTTATTTATTTGGATTGGGTATAGTTACCTTATGATATTATGTTTGGGACAGTTATGGTTGGGTTTTCGGATATTGCCCTTTTTGGATTCATTTGGGTTGGAATATGCTGTATATGGATTTGGGAATTCTCCTGGCTTCACTATTCTCTCCTTACCTAGCTTATCTCACCAAAGTTCCCACAATTTATATCCTACATCATTATATTGGATTCCATGGGGTTATTACATCATTGGTACCCAAGCTAATACAATAGGCTACATGCCAAGAAAATGGTAGAGAGTTGTGCCAACTCAGCCCAACCACATATTTACACATGTAGTAAAATTTTGTATTTGTACTAACACACATTGTACTGTCACACTATTTATTTATTCGGATTTGAAATTGTTCAAGTAAAGTACAATTGAAAAGTACAAGTTCTGGAATCTTATTTATTGAGCATTGCTTGATGCAAATATTTAAATGTAATTCTACTGTCCTAAAAGCTTATGTACATAGTTTACTTGAATACCATTTCTAAGATTCCACCCTTCAGTGTAACATATATAAGCAGAATGATCTAATACAGTATTAGAGCCTCTAAAGAAGCGGTCTGGTAGATTAAAAAAAAAAAAAAAATTGACGAAATCGCTGGGAGGTTTCACCACTGATAATCTAAGCCCTTCCAATATTTTTTCATTGCAGTAAGGAAAGTAAAAGTTTGATTTATTTGTGAAAGAAACTTGTCTTTTCATTTGTTATATTTAGATGACATAATGCTTTGTATTAATCTTATTTATATTGCCTGGGGATTGGTGAGAATTTCACCAGAGATACAACCCAGACCTCATTGATAGGAATGTGGAAATTGCTGCAATCTGATTGCTGATAAGGATGGGGGTTAAATCAAGGTAATTCACTGAAAAAAAAAAAGTTTCTACATAGTTTTTCCAAACTTTATTGAAGAGAGGTAGAGCCATATAAATGTAGTGAGAGACAAACTATCTACTCCCAGATAGTATCTCTGATAAGTACCGGACTTTGGCTTTCTAATCTCTCCCCAGATTTTTTCTTTCTGGAAGACCTTTAGCACCTCTCAGCCACTACTGTCTTCCCTTGTGTCAGCTCAGGTGGGCTGTAGCTTGGTTGATGCAAGGTTTTTCACTACCTGTGAGATTAGCTTATATTATTTATTTTGTTCAAAGGGTATTAGGAAATTTAAGATTTCTTTTCCACTTAAGTAGTGCACAAATCTCATCTTTAGATGTCAGATCTTTATATAATTTTTAGATCTTTAGATGTCAGATCTTTATATAATTTTTAGATCTTTAGATAATTTTTAGATCTTTAAATGTCAGATCTTTGGATAATTTTTAGATATTAGATCTTTAGATAATTTTTAGATCTTTAGATGTCAGATCTTTAGATAATTTTTAGATCTTTAGATGTCAGATCTTTAGATAATTTTTAGATCTTTAGATGTCAGATCTTTAGATAATTTTTAGATCTTTAGATGTCAGATCTTTAGATAATTTTTAGATCTTTAGATGTCAGATCTTTAGATAATTTTTAGATCTTTAGATGTCAGATCTTTAGATAATTTTTAGATCTTTAGATGTCAGATCTTTAGATGTCAGATCTTTAGATAATTTTTAGATGTTAGATCTTTAGATGTTAGATCTTTAGATATCAGATATTTAGGTAATTTTTAGATCTTTAGATGTCAGATCTTTAGATAATTTTTAGATGTTAGATCTTTAGATGTTAGATCTTTAGATATCAGATCTTTAGGTAATTTTTAGATCTTTAGGTAATTTTTAGATCTTTAGATAATTGTTAGATTTTTAGATGTTAGATCTTTAGATATCAGATCTTTAGGTAATTTTTAGATCTTTAGATAATTTTTAGATCTTTAGATGTCAGATCTTTAGATAATTTTTAGATGTTTGATCTTTAGATATCAGATCTTTAGGTAATTTTTAGATGTTAGATTTTTAGATGTTAGATCTTTAGATATCAGATCTTTAGGTAATTTTTAGATCTTTGATAATTTTTAGATCTTTAGATGTTAGATCTTTAGATATCAGATCTTTAGATAATTTTTAGATCATCAGATAATTTTTAGATCTTTATATAAGATATTAGATCTTCAAATCATTTATTGGTTGGAAGTTTATTTGGAAAGAGATGGCTATACATCAACCAATAATTTATTTAACTCCCTATGTTTCAGCGACTCACTGTCACTCACAAAAATGTTTATTTTTGAATCCTATTTTCTACTTATTGTTTACACAATTTTCTAAAATAGATCCTGTATTTATATATATCGAGGAATAAAATTGGATTCAACATATATTCCCTGAGAAGGGTGACAGTCACTGACCTATTTGTATTGTGACAATGTAAGAAACTGTGTGCCAGTCTTACTAATCTGTGTTGTTTCTGCAGTTGGTGGCTACCTAGCATTGCAGACAGCCAAGGCTTCAACTGCTGCCCCCTCTAGACAAAGTAAGTCCCTAGTTTTCTCTCTTTGTTGAGATTGTGGCTATTACTAGGTGGCTGCTAAGTACTTTTTTTTTACTAGACAGCAGTTTTTTAATCTTAAGACAACGATAATCTCCCTATGTGCTATAGCACAAGATACACAGGTACCTGTTGAAGGGTGTCTTGCCCGGAAGCTTGTGCAATTGTTTTCTTATATAAAGGGAAATCTATGAAATGAAAGGCATGTCGGAGGCGGCCATTTCTTTTGGAGCTAAGTCGACCTGCCACTGAGTAATGCTCCCAGTCTTAATGACAAAGGCAGACACATTCTACTTCACCCAACCATGATGGTTGCAAATCTCTTTTTCAAAAGTCTCAAGCTTTGCAAGCTTGATACCCTAATATGATTGAGTGGAGATAAGAAAGAAGAAATGAAGTCAACTAAAGCATGTTTTTTCAATCTAATTAGCTGTCTGTTTCATAGAATGAGTTTGTATGGTTTGTTTAACTCTTTTGATTCTTTCCCGGAGGTTTCAAAACCTCGCCAATGTGAATGGCTTATCTTTGTGCAGTTTTTTTTGTCTAATAACAGTTTGAAGTAAGGAGAGAGAAAAGGATCAGGGTGAGGTATACATAATAAAAGGGCACCACCTCCTGATTGTGCAATTGAATGTTACTGATACCTTTCTGCCATCCCTGATCCTTTTCTTGTTCTTTACTTTTTAATTATTTTTAACCATGTAATAGGCTTGATAAGGCATAATTTGGATTATAGATTTGAACTACAAGGTAGTAAGACCACATACACACACAAAACCTAATAAATAAATAGTGTGAAGTTTTGGTAACATTGCTACCAAATAAAATGTGTGACGTCGGTTACAACACTTGTTACCATCATCAGACAAAAAACTGAATGACCAATAATAAGGTACAAATTGGATTATAGATTATAAACACAAGGTAATAAATTATTTGGATTTGGTCTTATTACTTTGTGTTTATGACTGAATAACAAGTTCTTTTTGTCTGAGGATGGTAACCATGTTGTTGCCAAAATGTCACACACTATATTGTTTGGATTTGATCTTACCACCTTGTAGTTCATGTATTAGCTAAATCTAAATGATGCGATAGAGCTCCCCGCGTTGGGCCTGCCTCTGATGAGTGCCAACAGCCTGAAACCTTTTATTTATGCGAGTACTATTGTTGGCAAGAAAAAAATTTGTGGCTCTTTAAATACTTTGAAATCAGGTGAATTGTAATTTTTTGACTCTTCTTACTCAAAAGGTTGCCGACCACTGATTTAGGACATTGATAGCGTCTTGATTTTTTCACTGGACCAGGAACATTAGAATCTAAACCCTCAATTTTGTAAATTTCTTTGATCATTTCTTTTAGTCCCATAGGAAGTTGGTTGAGATTTATTTTTAGGAGTCTTATTGAGCTACTGCCAAGTGCTTCAATGCTAGGAAACTAACAAACTACATATCTGGGTCCCTTTCTTCAGCTGTGACTTCACAGAGTATAACACGGCCCAGGATGAGGTGCACTATCTCATCCCTATTACTATTAATATACTAATAAAAATACTATACTCTCTCTGTTGTATCTAACATGTTCACCTGTGATTTACACCTGTATATATAGGAGAACAGATGCTTGAAGGCCTCTGTCAACAAAATCCAAATTATTATTATTTTTTTATATTATCCCATTGTATAAGTATACAAGGTCATGGAGACTATATTCATTGATCAAATTATAGATATTATTATTATTAGATATTATAGATTAGATATTATAATTATAGATACAAGAAAAATAAGACCTAATCTAAATAAATTAATAGTGTTTGGCGTTTCGGAAACGGCATTAGATACAGTCATTAGACAATATTAATTTATTTGGATTAGGTATTATTTTCTTGTAGATCTATAACCCAATTGTGCTTTATCAAAATCCAAATTCCATATTCTTCTTGATGTCTAGAATCTCTGGCGATCACATCAGATAAACATTCCAAGTAATGAAAGGTTGCCTTTGCCGGTCCCAAGCCCGGTTGAAAAAGGAAGAGGGGGAGTAGTAATAAGCTCGGTAAAAAACCTGGGCTCAGCTGGCCCGGCTGATAGTACCCTGTAAGAGCTCCTAATACAGGGATACAGGATGAGCAGCATTTGTACTCATGTTAGGAGCGGCTGCACATATGGCGTCTGTTCCTCATGTCAGAGGCAGCCATTTCTTTTGGAGCTAAGTCGGCCTACCACTGAGTAGTGCTCCCAGTCTTGATGACAAAGGCAGATGCATTCCACTTCACCCAATCATGATGATTAGAGATAAGAAAGAAGAGAAAGGTTGTCTGGCTCCAAAATACCACAACACCAGGGGGGGAGTTATCACTGAGGCCACAGTAGTGGTAGCAACTGCTGGAATGGGGCCAATCTCCCGACCTTTCATATCTCAACTTGGCTGCTCTGGCTGAATATTTTAGCTCTTTTTAATAGTGTGTCACAATTTTTAAAAGCAAAATTGAAAGAAAGAAAAAGTTTTTAATTGTTACACATCTGTTATTGTTAGCTTCTTCTAATTAAATCCTACATACTTTTAGAGCATTAGCCATTCTACGAATGAGTATAGGAAATCTAAATAATATAAAGCAATTAACCCATCACATATGCAACTGAAAATTTCAAGATTTTTGTTGTTAAACCTAAGAATATGTATTTATACATAATAAGTATAGCTATTCTTAAGTTAGGTTATATAATTGCCTGGGGTAAATTCATAAAAGCGTTAAATCATAAGGTGAAAGGTTTCTTTCAAGAAATCATAAGGCGAAGGTCGTTCAAGAAAACATAAGGCGAAAGGTTTCTTTCAAGAAAACATAAGGCGAAAGGTTTCTTTCAAGAAATCATAAGGTGAAAGGTTAACATTTTACATTACAGAATTACATCATATGTCATCCCTATAATACAAAGAGAGAATGAATAAACATAATATCAATATAATTTATTTTACCAAAAAAAACTTGCTAGAATCAATACCCACAATGTGTTATGTTTAATAAAGAATCTCATTGATTAATACCCCTCTGAGCTAAAGAAACTCTTCATGTTGATTGGCTAATGAACTTAATACTGATTGGCTATTTGTACTGTCATGTGACTAAGCAGGCAATCAGAACACAAATAAAATGATAACATATATATATATATACCTACATATGAAAATTGTTGTTTGGGGCTAGAAGACCTAATCTGATAGGCCAATTAGCCCGGAATTTCAAGACGACGAAAATTGTTGTTTCTTATCCCCTTGTGCGAAGTTTACACAAATTCCAAGAGTCCATCCTCATCGAGCTAGATCTCATGGAATGGGGTGTAGGGGTGCAGCTTTCATTGATCATGGCACCATGATCCAGGCACACTTTGGTGAAAGTCTAACTTAGCCTGTGATTTGAGGCTGTTCCAGTGGTGTATTTAGGTTGATTTAAAAGTAGAAATAGATTATAGGCCTTATTTATTTAAATGGTTTTTATTATATTATACCGGAGTAGATGCAAAATCCAAAATTACAAGTCAACAACAGCAGAATGATGAGGATAATTTATATATTACGATATATACATCACAGAATAATAATCAGTGGATTTAAAATTATTTGAATATAAATATATAACAGTACCTAACATGGAAGCCTTTGCTGCCGACTCTAATGTGATTAAAGACACAGCTCCTCCATATCCCCGGAAAGGAACCCTAATGGCACTCACATATAATACACTAATGCTTTGCCTCAGTATCATTGTTCTATCTCAACAACATTTTCCAAAAAGTGATCCTAAACATGAGGAGAGACTCTAAGAAGTTGTTTCTTATCCCCTTGTGTAAAGATTACACGAATTCCATGAGTTCATGATCTCATGGAATGGGGTATAGGGGTGCAGCTTTTGTTGATCATGGCACCATGATCCAGGCACACATTGGTGACTTTGTAAAACGAAAATTGAAATTATACCGCGAATGTTTCTTTTATAAAAATCGAAATTTATTTTCAAAGAGAAATAGCGACATTTCTAACTTTGAGGATGAGGTTTCTCTTTGAAAATAAATTTCGATTTTTATAAAAGAAACATTCGCGGTATAATTTCAATTTTCGTTTTACAATCATCAGCCGCGTTATATTGTATTTTAAATTGGTGACTTTGCCTGTAGACTCTAAGAAGTGGATGAAGTAGGTGCTCTAAGTGATATCAAGCAGGCCTGTTTACTTCTTGGCTGCATGCCAGACAGTCATTCTTCTCTTTAATTGACCTCCTATTACACTTTATTGTATCTTGGGCTTCCTTCTTTTTAGACTAAAAAGTTGATTTTTACATGATAGGGCACAATTTGGATTATTCTATATACAGTTACGAGCGTCATGCGTTCTTAATTCTTCAGTTTTCATCTCTGTCACCGTTTGCTTTTTTTTTTGGAATGGCGCTCTCCTATTGGTTGGCTACGATCACGCCACCTTTGCCCCCCCCACTCGCTTTTTGGTTTTTGTAACTATTGTGTTGGAGCGGGTCGCACCTTAAATAAATGCATATATTAGTTAAAAACTAAATGGAATCCTCTCTTTCTTTTTCCCAGTAAGAGACGCCTACGGAAGCCAACAGTACATAGACAGATAAAGCACATAGGCTATAGTTATTAACTAATATATGCATTTATATAAGGCGCCAATTTATAATTGTAACAAATTGTAACAATTTATTTATTTAGATTTGGTCTTATTACCTTGTGTTGATTTTTACATGATACTCTACCAAGAATTAGCAGCTGTCAATCAGGTTAATGTACTTAGAACTCATGCCCATATCTGGTAAAGAAATGTTGCTACAATGATCTCACTACCTCATGTCTCACTTCCAATATTGTATATCATATTTAGAAAAACATGACTAGGTCAGGGGTCAGCTACCTTTTGAATCAGTCAAAAATTACAATTCACAAAGTTTTTAAAGAGCCACAATTTTTTTTCTTTCTAACAATAAATAGTACTCGCATGAATAACTTTTTTTTGCTTATTCCTAGTACACGTGGTACAGGCCATGATAATCATGGTGGGTAGAAGTAGGCTTTTACTGTAAGTACACCACATGTCTACACATGTGAAAAGCAGTTTGACTTTGCACTTAAAAATGTGCCAGAGCCCTGTTTAGGTACTTGCACTCGCTGGTGGGATTTTACTTTTGCAAGAATTGGGGGCCATTGGAGGATTTTTTTTCTTAATCAGAAAAAAAGAGCCCAATGCGGGAATTGAACCCGGGTCGTTGCTGTCAAAAACCAACGTTTTAGACCATCCTTCCACTGATCCCTATGAATAAAGTAACTTTATGTGAGTACTACACCCAGCTTCGCATCCAAAGCATGTGGCTCGCAAGCTGCAGGTTACTGAACCCTGGACTAGGCAGTTGTCACCTCAACCTTCTCTTACCTTGAAATGTCTCTGATTGTTGTGAATCATCCAAACATTGAATCACTACCATTGAGCTATATTGATGGTGTTGGAAATGGAAAAGTGTTTTAACAATATATTCTGGCACATCATTTTTTTCCTCCCATCATAATCTTATTCATTTTTTAAAATCTTATTTCTTTTGAAACCTATTTACATAATTCAATAAAATAATCCCTTGTATCAATATTGAGGAAAAATATCAGGCCTCCAGGGATTACTTTTCCTTGGAATGAAAATATACTTTTTCCTGGAGGCCTGATATTTTTACTCAATAAATAGCTCCAATTTCCCAGAATTTGTCTAAATTCAATGCTGCCTTTTTTTTCACCCGCTCTTTGCCCTTGTCTGTAAAGGATTAATGAATTTGTCTGTAAAAGATTGGTGTGTGTGGGATAGGTAAACGTAACAATGGCATCTCCAATGTTGTGCTGGTGGATGCTGTGCGGACTCCCTTTGTCCACTCCGGGACTGTCTACAACAACCTCATGGCTGTGGACCTCCTCTCAACAGCTTACTCGTAAGTTGGGAGACTCTCAGTAGACAGGCAGTAGGCTGACTTGGCTGTGGCAGGAACATAATCAAGAGGACCGGAGTCCCCAAAGGTTGGTAGTGAGCAAGCAACATTATTCCAGATTGGTGTGTGACCTTGGTGGCTGTGTGGACAGAGATGGTGGATTACATCGTGGGAGGCACAGTCATCCAGGAGGTGAAGACAGCCAACATCTCGAGGGAAGCCGCTCTCATGGCAGGATATCCCAACAACATCCCCTCACACACCGTCACCCAGGCCTGCATCTCTTCCAACCAGGCAGTCACTTCAGGTTGGTTTCATTATTAGGGATATACAAGCTACATTGATAGTCTGCATTCATGGAGGACTTGTAAAATGCTTCCCTGAAGTCTCAGGGACATCTGACTCTGATAGGAAAAGGGTGTTTTTTTGTTAGCCATTCTTGTCTTCCATTTTTCTTCTTGTGACTTTTTCAAAGGTTTGTGGTGGTCTTTCACTGGCACTAAATGATCCAGTTGAAGCCCTCTACCACCATGTGTATGGATAACCTTGATCAGCTAATTGGAACTAGAGAGATAACCCATCAGTTTGTGGGTACTTTGTAAATACACTACTTTTCTCTGATTTGAGAATATTGGGGATATGCTTGGACTGCAGAGTAAATGAAATAGATGCTTATGTTGTTAGCTTCATTGATTATTACTGTTAATAATGAGGTTTGAGTTTTGGTTTCAAGGCAAATTGAAATTTTGGATTCCCTCCTTCCATTAGGTCAATGATTGCTCCACAAATAAAATGTTTTCCAACAGGCAATATATATTTGTGGAAAGTTATTTAGGCTGTGTGTGGCAAGTGTCACACTATGAATACCAGAAATGTCTACAGACGCCATGTGTATTGAATGGAACTAAAGCTCAGAAAAGACTGCCTGCCTCTCATGTTGGTGTGTAAAATTATATTCAACAACAACAAAACGCTTTTGGTCTTATACAGCTTTTCTGAGTAGAAGAGGGTATATACAGAAATGATAGTAATAGCAATGTTATTTACAATGTATCAAATAAGGGGAAAGATGAAAGGAAGGGCTTGGCATGAACTTATATACAAGCAATCGAGAACAAGCAGTTACTTTTCTTAAAGAACAATAATTAGTAGTATTGAGGCAGAAATTTAGATTAGTACAAGTGAAAAAATGGAATATACAATAATATATTATACATTATTATAAAGCATCTTTATAGTTTTATACATGGATGGATCAAAGGTTGTCTAAAGTCTGAATATATAGTCTTAGGGGTTGTAACGTTATATTCCTGGGCTGAACTTATTACAATATGTGCAGCCCTGAATGCTATTGCTGCTGGCCAAATTGACATCGCCATTTCTGGGGGTGTGGAATTCCTCTCCGACGTGCCCATTAGGTTTGGGCGCAAGATGCGAAAGCTGATGCTGTCAGCCAACAAGGCCAAGGGAGTTGTGGGCAAGTTGAAGCTGCTGTCCAAGCTGAGGCCAGCCTATCTTGCACCAGAGCTGCCCGCCGTGGCAGAGTACTCCTCTGGGGAGACCATGGGCTACTCCGCTGACCGCCTGGCTGCAGCCTTCAAAGTGTCCCGTAGAGAACAGGACGAGTTTGCCCTCCGTTCCCACAGTCTGGCAGAGAAGGCCACTGTTGCTGGTCTCCTCACAGATCTGGTTCCCTACACTGTGCCAGGTAAATTCTTTCTCTTCCTACTCTTCACCAAATGTTCCCCTGTTGTTGTTGCTTCTTATCCCCTTGTACAAAGATTACACATAATTCCATGAGTTCATGCTCCTCGAGCAAAAAAAATGTTCCTTTATAACATGCATTAGAACCTCCATGAGAGGACACCACTCTACAAAGAACAGTTTTCATCATTAACATTTTTACTAATTAGCAATTCTCTGGCACAAGAGGACAACTCTTCCTAAAGGACACTTTAGCCCTGTAATTAGGCGTCTCTTAGTGAAAGGTTGTGTGCTTTATAAATAAAAAAAAAACTACCCATTTTACCATCTTTATATTCTTCACTAGCCAGATTGACCATGGCGTATTTCAGCCACATTTGTTAGGGGGGGGGGGTATCTAATCAGTTAAATAATTTTAGTTTTAAAAATACTCTGTTAAAAATACTGCACATTTATTATTGCCCTACCAATGTGAAAAAAGCAGTTAGAATTACAACATGCAATTTTTCCAATCACATCCAAAATTGAATATCACATTGGGAACTGCATGCAAGTAACCAAACAGTGCACTGGATCACTTGCAAGTTTATACCTGTGTAGATGTGATGCACTTACATTAAAAGTCTCCACCATGATGATCATGGCATCTTCTGCATATAATATAGTTGAACTTGTCCATGCAAACCAAGTATTTTGTCTTCTATACGAGCTCTATAATGATAGAATTCACAGCCGATAAATATATGTTTCTTTTCACATAACAAATATTATCTCTACTGACCTTACTGCAATGATTAAAATTTATTGAATGAGAGGGCTTGGTTCATCAGTGGTGAACCCTCTCAGAGGTTTACCTAATTAATCTCCAGACTGCTCTACTATTGTATTGTATTGTTTTTCTTATATACCCTGTATTTTATAAGGAGGGCAGCTTAGAAGTATTTAGTGAGCCTATGGACATAAGCAATATAGGTCTGTAGAGGTACATACATATAGCACAAAATAAATATCATGTATATTTGATGCATTAGTTCGCCATCTGTTATAAAAAAATTTGAACCATTTTTGATGCTTATGATTCTTTTAAAAATAAATTTCTACTGTCCTTACTGCAATGATAAAATTAGCAGTAGAAAATCGATTTATTTTAAAAAGATTCATACACGTCAAAAATAGTTCAAATTTCTTAACTATAGTTAAACCTGTCTATAGCGCCCCCTCTAAATAGTGCCTTCCTCTCTATAGCGCCCGATTTTGAATACGTAGTATGATACGATTTACATTAAAAGTGACCTGTCTATAGCACCCCCTCTCTATAGCACCCTATTTTGGTGAGTCCCATGAGGGGGCGTTATAGACAGGTTTAACTGTATTATTAAATCTTGCACTGTAATTCTTCTTGACCACCTTGGATAGAATTGTCACCAACCAACATAAATGACAGAAATAATAGAGTTGAGTGTGTTCAGGCCTCTCTGAGCCAATTTCCAGGGACAACGGCATCCGTGTCTCCACCATGGAGAAGATGTCCAAGCTGAGGCCAGCCTTTGTGAAGCCCCATGGCACAGTGACAGCTGCCAACTCCTCTTTCCTGGTGAGTGAGCCCCCATACTTTGGTGGGCTGGCTTTGTGCTATTTCCTACTTTGTTAACACGGTGACAAAATATGAGCACAAAAACACTTAGGTAATAAGACCAAATCCAAATAAACAGTGTATGACTGTTTTGGTAACAGTGTTGTTACTTTCTTCAGACAAAAGTGCTGAATGAGAAATTTTACCACAACATGTTTTAAATAGTTACTATTATCAAAGTGTAAATAAGATGGCACAGATAAGAATATAATTTTCTAAGAACCCTAAAAACCCTTAGTAACTATGTAAAGCATGCTGTGGTATAATCTCTTTTTCAGTAGTTTTGTCTGAAGATAGTAACAATCAAACACTATTTGTATTTGGTCTTATTACCTTGTGTTTATAATCTATAATCTAAATTGTTCCTTATTAGCTTTCAAATGAATAGATTTAAATCTCCTATGGATATTTGACATCAGAATTTAAAACGCTTATGGAGATATGTATCTTTATTTTTGATCTACCCAAGCTTTCGGGCTTGTCTGCCCTTCTACAGGAGAAACAATATATAACGAAAATATAACGCCGCCTGATACTAAAACTGTTTAGTATCAGGCGGCGTTATATTTTCGTTATATATTGTTTCTCCTGTAGAAGGGCAGACAAGCCCGAAAGCTTGAGTAGATCAAAAATAAAGATACATATCTCCATAAGCGTTTTAAATTCTGATGCCTTATTAGCTTTATTATAGGAGCACATAACAAATTAGGGTTAGCAGATAAACACAAAGTGAATGAAGATAACAGGATGAGAAGTGGCTGCAGTGAGGTCATGTGATGGCAGGAGTGCTGCAGCTAGGGATGGGGCTCAGCTATGCCAGGTTGCTTCCAACTAGACTTTTTATATTTCAAAAAATCAACTTCCATTTGCTTGGGTAAAGCCTTGTGTAAACTGAAGATTCATTGTAATCTGTCTACCTTAGATTCTACCATGTTGAGCATACCATCATAAATCGCCATATCCCTACACTTGTAGGAAATAACATCCCTATATACCAAACAAGAAAGATAGAAAGGGGGGTTTCGGTGGAAGGATGGTCTAAACTGGTTCAGCCTTTTAAAATTTTACATTAATCAAAAAAATATTCACATTTGAATCTCTCTCCAAAATACACCTTGTTATTATTTCAATTTTAACTTATGGATTGTGGACCATATTAACAATATGTGTGACAGAGTGACGGAGCCTCAGCCCTACTCCTGATGTCCGAGGAGAAGGCCCTCTCCCTGGGACTTAAGCCTAAAGCTTATCTTAGGTGAGTACCACCACCACTCTCATGTAGCTAGGGTTGGCAATGCCAAGCTCTTTGTTCCAAAAGTACAAATTGATGTCCAACTTTCCCAAAAGTAGAACTTGCTCACTGGACTTTGATTTATAAAAGCAAATGCAAGAAAATAAGACCTAAACCAAAAAATAGAGGAGAGCTTCAGATCCTGAAATCTTTAAAATAGAATCTGCATCAACATTGATATTCACTTTGAAATTCATTTTCTTCAGCTCATTAGGAAGAATAACTTCTTAGGTCCATTGATGGTCCTTAAGTCCTTATAAAAAATGATAAGGTACAATATAGATTATAGATACAAGACCTAATATAATAATAGAGGAGAGCTTCAGATCCTGAATTCTTTAAAATAGAATCTTCAAGTTCATTGAATTAGGTCTTATTTTCTTGTAGCTATAATCTATAATCCAAATTGGGCATTATCAAAAGCAAATGCAGTATGTATTTTGTTTCTGGTCCCTCCAAAAGATCACTTAGATAATAAAGGTTGAATTTCCTTTTTAAAATACAGAAATTCCCCTTAACTTGTTAGGCAAACTTTTTAAAAAACTAATTTGGAACTTTTTTGTTTTCTCTCCAAATTCAGGTATTTACTAACTAGCTGAATCACCCAACTTGGCCTGGCTTCTCTTCAACTGAAAGTTTGCTAAATGTTTTGCAAGTGTTATTTATTTTTCTGCTGATTATAATTTGTTGTGTATTCCATGAGTTCATGCTCCTTGAACTGTTTGGTGATAAGCAGTGGCCTCTCCCAAAGGTCCTGTTTAGTGCATCTAATACAAGCCAAAATGTGTTCTGGAGCTTAGGTGCCAGGATACATTTTGGGAAAGTGGGGTAGATTTTAAATTTAGCCCTTCTGCCTTTTGGGGCAATATTTTCCCCCAAGTGTCAACCATTCATTACAAGAATGAAGCCAAAAGCTTTTCCCAGCTTTCATTCAGCTTTGTGTTAGCCATCCCATTAGGGTGTTGCCTGCCTTCTACCGGAGTTGTACTCACACTGGGAGGTACAAATAGGGGGTTTCTCCATAAATTAGAATTGAGACCAAGGGGCATATCTCTAAACCCCTAGTACTTTTAGAGGACCAAACTATGCAGCCTTGTATTTTGGCTAATTTCAATATTCTGGGGTTGAAACTTCATAGCAACACCATCTGGATCTAACTATATATCCTGGTAAAATTTCATTGTTAGAATTTTATAAGGATCAAGCAAGAAAAAAATGTTTCTATTTTATTTATAGAACTCTGGAATTTAAATTAAAGACCTATACTGAGTGTCTGAAAATTTCATATAAGTTTGAATTTTTTTAAATTGCAGACTAGAGAGAGAGAGAGAGAGAGAGAGAGAGAGAGAGAGAGAGAGAGAGAGAGAAAAAAACTTCCCAAAGTCCATTATAAAAATGTATAGGCAAAGATTTAAAGGGGTTTTGCCTCTTCCTCTCCACAAGTAAAGGCTATCACGTGTGTGTGTGGTGTAGGAACTACGTGTATGTGGCCCAGGACCCCAAGGACCAGCTGCTGCTAGGGTAGGTAGCATTCTGTCCTGTCTGCTGGTTCATGTACAACAACCTTGTTGCTGCTGTTCAGCCCCACCTACGCCACTCCCAAGCTGTTGGAAAAAGCCGGACTAACTCTGAAGGACATCGATGTCTTTGAGATCCACGAAGCCTTCGCCGTAAGTTAACCAACATGAATGGTGTAGTTTTGGGGAAAAAAAAATTCATCATGCAAGAATTACATTTAAAGTCAATTTGCTTTCTTGCAGATTCTATTTGGTAAACTTTCTATTGGAGATCTCCATGGCAAAATTGTTATACAGTAGAGCCTCCATGAGAGGACAATATTTCTAGAGGACACCTCTCTACAAAGGAGAGTTTTCATCACCAAAATTACCATTTATACTATTTAGAAACTCCGGTAAAAGGACACTTTGGCTCTGCAATTAGGTGTCCTCTACAGGGAGGTTCTACTGTATGTGAAATCCATTTTTTTGGGGATTTTGTCAGTCCATGGCTTCCATTTCACAGGGTTTTTGCAGGATTCGTAAAATATTCAGCATTTTCTATAATGGGATTTTGCCTGTAAGAATAAACTGGGGACAATTTTACGGTAAAATATGGTTTTTGTCATCAGGAGTAAAGAAGTGTGTTCCTGCATGACAGAATGGTTGTCATTATCTGAGTATGCCGGCCTGACATGACGATAGTACCAATAATACTCAGATTGTTTAGACTTGGGTTAGTTTTAAATCTTTGCTGCTATAGTTATTCCCCTTGTATCAGAATCTCAGTATTTAAATTTATAGTTATTTAAACTGGGGGATGTTGGATAGATCTCAGGCCTCCTCCAATCTTTTATTAGTTTCTGAAAATTAGTATCTTCAAAATTTTTTAAAAATAAGTTCTTGATTAATTAAGAGAATGGGTTGTCCAGTTATTATGGAATAAACCCATATCATCATTATGTTAGTATTTTTTCTACTAGATGGCATGATCTGCCATCTAAAATGCTCAATTCAGCAGTCAGGATGTCTTTATTTCATATCACTACTTGACCTTTTTTTTCATACTATTTTCCTTCATTTTTCAGATTTATCTTGGTGACCTATTGGTCCTCATGTTAGATTTGCTATCATCTTGGGTTTTATCACAAAGCTTTGCCTGGGTATCGCCCATATACAGAACCATGTTACAAGGTTTGTGATCTCAGATGTATTTATCGGATTTATAGTATACAAAAGTGAAGTTGTACTGGGTTCAGGTAGATAAATTAAGAAAAAAGGCATCTCCTGACCGTCCGACTCAGTTTTTGATGGCTTGTGCTATCTGTCGGAATAAATATCAATTAATCGTTGATTTTTAATTATTCCAGAATTGGCCAAATACTGTTTCTTGATTAATCAAGAAAAGCTAACTGTGTTTCAGTCTGTTGGTCCTCTTCAGCTTGGTGCAAGCTTTGTCCAATTCTGGAATAAATAAGAGTCGGTGGACGAGGGGTTAAAAACCTTGATTCCCGACAGGCATCAACCTGGATTGAAGTCTGTGAAAAACCTGTTCATATTTCTCGTATTGTTGTTGTTTCTTATTCCCTTGTGTAAAGATTACACGAATTCCATGAGTTCATGCTCCTCGAGCTGTTTGATTATAAGCAGTGGCCTTTCCCAAAGGTCCTGTTTAGTGCATTTAATGCAAGCCAAAATATATATTTCTCATGTAATGTGTTGTCACATGATGTATTCTTAGATGTATATATATTTTCATATTTATACACATTGTTTTATTTGAAGAACCTGTTCGTATTTCTCATGTAAATAGCATAAGCTAGGTGTTGCTCTTTTTGACCGGTAGCTGATAGTTATTTTGGAACAGGAATAATTAAAAATCAATTATGATTAGTTGATTGATTAGGCACAATTTGGATTATAGATTATAAACACAAGGTAATAAGACTAAATCCAAATAAATAAATAGTGTGTGAGGTTTCAGTAACAGTGTTGTTACCATCTTCAGACAAAAGTACTGAATGAAACGTCACACTATTTATTTATTTGGATTTGGTATTATTACCTTGAGTTGATTGATTAGTTTATTCTGACAGATGGCATGATCAGGAGATACCTTAGACGTATATTGTAATGTTCCTTCAATTAAATATATAAATATGCTTTACCAAATTAAGAAACAAATTTTAATTATATATCTTTTTAATGCTATATATATACTTTTGAATAAATTCATAACAACAACAACAATTCTAGTGCTTCCAAATACAAACATTCAAAAATAAATTAACTAAACAGAGTATTTAATTAAAAAGGCATATATTGGATCACAATTATCATATATGCCTTTTTAATTAAAGATTTATCTATGGACTGCTATGTAATATTATTATAAGGTATATATATATTCATATATCCCATGCTGTGTGATCCCAGGGCCAGCTGCTGGCCAACCTAAAGGCCATGGACTCTGACTACTTCGGCCAGACCTACCTCAAGAAGTCCGGCAAGGCGGGAGCTCCAGCCATTGAGAAGATCAATGCCTGGGGAGGCTCTCTCTCCATTGGTCATCCCTTCGCCGCCACCGGAAACAGACTTCTGGTCACAGCAGCCAACCGCCTGGCCCATGAGGACGGCAAGTACGCCGTGGTGACTGCCTGTGCAGCAGGTGGACTGGTGAGTTACCTCACATTCTTATACCATAATATGGATAAAAAGCAATAATAAAATATAGTCTCAGAGAATAAGTTTATATAAAAAAAGGGGGTACCTTAATCTGTAAAGAAAAAAAATATTTTTTCTCAATATTTCAAAGAGATTGCTCCCTCTTTATTAATTACTGTGCAATAAATTGATAAAGAGCAATTTCTCAAAATATTTTGAGAATAAATTGTTTTTTCTTTACAGATCCAAGTATGTTCTTTTTTATATAAACTTATTTAATGGATTGCCTTTTGACTTAAACTCCGAGGATAAGTTCCTTGCTCTATTTATATATTTTCTGAAGCCCTCAGGTATTATACACCTTTCTACAGTAGTATATGACCTGCTATATGAGAATGTATATTCTCTGAAGCCCTCGGGTATTATACACCTTTCTACAGTAGTATATGACCTGCTATATGAGAATGTATATTCTCTGAAGCCCTCGGGTATTATACACCTTTCTACAGAAGTATATGACCTGCTATATGAGAATGTATATTCTCTGAAGCCCTCGGGTATTATACACCTTTCTACAGTAGTATATGACCTGCTATATGAGAATGTGTATTCTCTGAAGCCCTCGGGTATTATACACCTTTCTACAGTAGTATATGACCTGCTATATGAGAATCTATATTCTCTGAAGCCCTCGGGTATTATACACCTTTCTACAGTAGTATATGACCTGCTATATGAGAATCTATATTCTCTGAAGCCCTCGGGTATTATACACCTTTCTACAGTAGTATATGACCTGCTATATGAGAATGTATATTCTCTGAAGCCCTCGGGTATTATACACCTTTCTACAGTAGTATATGACCTGCTATATGAGAATGTATATTCTCTGAAGCCCTCGGGTATTATACACCTTTCTACAGTAGTATATGACCTGCTATATGAGAATGTATATTCTCTGAAGCCCTCGGGTATTATACACCTTTCTACAGTAGTATATGACCTGCTATATGAGAATGTATATTCTCTGAAGCCCTCGGGTATTATACACCTTTCTACAGTAGTATATGACCTGCTATATGAGAATGTATATTCTCTGAAGCCCTCGGGTATTATACACCTTTCTACAGTAGTATATGACCTGCTATATGAGAATGTATATTCTCTGAAGCCCTCGGGTATTATACACCTTTCTACAGTAGTATATGACCTGCTATATGAGAATGTATATTCTCTGAAGCCCTCGGGTATTATAAGCCTTTCTACAGAAGTATATGGCCTGCTATATGAGAATGTATATTCTTTGAAGCCCTCGGGTATTATACACCTTTCTACAGTAGTATATGACCTGCTATATGAGAATGTATATTCTCTGAAGCCCTCGGGTATTATAAGCCTTTCTACAGAAGTATATGGCCTGCTATATGAGAATGTATATTCTTTGAAGCCCTCGGGTATTATACACCTTTCTACAGTAGTATATGACCTGCTATATGAGAATGTATATTCTCTGAAGCCCTCGGGTATTATAAGCCTTTCTACAGAAGTATATGGCCTGCTATATGAGAATGTATATTCTTTGAAGCCCTCGGGTATTATACACCTTTCTACAGTAGTATATGACCTGCTATATGAGAATGTATATTCTCTGAAGCCCTCGGGTATTATAAGCCTTTCTACAGAAGTATATGGCCTGCTATATGAGAATGTATATTCTTTGAAGCCCTCGAGAATTACAAATCTTTCTACAGGAGTATATATGATCTGGCATTGAGAAAATGAACAGAAGAAACCCAGATTTTTGCTCAGTCTTCAGATCAGAACTTATAGCCATCTATGAAGCCTTAAAATCCATCAGAAATACTAATTATCAAGATATCTGGATTCTTACTGATAGTAGAAGTGCCATACAACACTTGAGTCACACAGGGGAACTCAGAGACAAAGTAAGCAGGAACATAATTGGTTATTTCCAAAAACTCTCAAAAACCTCAAAAATTCACCTTCAATGGATACCCTCACACGTTGGCATTGAAGGCAATGAAGCTGCTGATGTGCTAGCGAAAAAAGGCACAAAAGAACCCTTGCCACAGAAAAATAAACTTACTTTTAAAGAAATAGAAACAATAGCCAAAACAAAAATAAACAAGAACTGGAGGATCCCACCTAAGCACAGTTGGTACAGTGGAGTGAACCCAGGAGGAGCTCTGAACATCAGAAATAGACAGCATCAAACAACACTAACAAGATTTAGAACAGGCCATCTCAAGCCATTGAAGATAGAAAATAATAACAAAATTTATCCCACTTGCCCAAAATGTAGTTTGGTACCTGCAGCTCCAGAACACATTTTGGCTTGCATTAGATGCACTAAACAGGACCTTTGGGAGAGGCCGCTGCTCATCATAAAACAGCTCGAGGAGCATGAACTCATGGAATTCGTGTAATCTTTACACAAGGGGATAAGAAACATATAGTGATTCATATACTCCTCATATAGCAGGTCATATAATACTGTAGAAAGGTTTATAATACCTGAGGGCTTCAGAGAATATATAATAAAGCAAGAAACTTATCCTTGAGAGCTGTTTTTTATTATTGCTGTTTGACTACTTTTTGAAAATTCCTCCAATTTGTGGTAGAATTTCTGGGAAGGTTTGCCCCAATAAACAATCCAGTTGGAATATGCTCGATTTCATTATCACCTTTTACAGCAGCAAGATACACACAGCAAACTTATTTTAGCAACATCACACTTGGGACCAAGATTTTTATGATGTTATAACTAGCCTTAAAACTATGGGAGCTTTAAAATTCTGATGTTTTAACAGTTGCTATAGTGAGGTTTCACCATATAAAATGGTGAAACCGCACGGAGAGTTCACCACTGATGAGCCATGCCTTCCCTCTTTTTCATTTTTTTTGTTTATCCCTAGTTCACATGGTACAGGCCATGATAATCATGGTGGGTAGAGGTAGGCGACTGCTTTTACTATAAGTGCACCACATGTCTACACATGTGAAAAGCAGTTTGACTTTGCACTTATAAATGTGCCAGAGTGCCATTTGGTTACTTGCACTCGCTGGTGGGGTTGGACTTTTGCAAGAATCAGGGGCCATTGGAGCATTTTTTTTTCAATTTTTTACTCATTGCAGGATAAGGGCTGTAGAAATAATTTTAATTATATATATTTCAAAAGAAAAATAGTGTAAAAAATATTTTTATAATTTGTTTGTCAACAACCACAATGTGTGATGTGCAGGGCCACGCCATGCTGGTGGAACGTTACCCCAAGTAAACTGTTGATGATACTGAGACATATTTTCACCCACGCCCAACTACAGATTAACTATTAAATCCATTTATTTTTCTTAAAATTGTGAAGACTTTTTCTTCCCTCCTCCATCTCAGCCTGGGATATTTACGTCCTGTAGTTAATGTAACAAGTTGTATTGTTACCATTGTGTTTTGTACCATGACGGATGTTTTTGATTAAAATATATTCTAATATATATTATCTCTTTTGTTTTATACATTCTCATACATGTATAATGGTCCAGGTCATGTATTGAGTGTACTGCAGGACTGCTTATACAGCCTTAGAAAGCAATAGTTCAACTTTGTGCATGAAATTTTTCCTGCATGCTTGATGAAGTTGTGCATGTAGTTAAAACTGTTTTAAAGCTGGAAAAATGTTGATTTTATAATTCCATTGTTAGAATCTTAAAATCTTGTTGGTAATAGTTTCGGTTCCAAATAACTTTATTAGGTGCCACCGCTCAAAAAGAGCAACCTAGATCATCATATTTACAATATACTGTGGGGGATGGTAAAAAATGTGGGATTTGATCCCGGTTCATGGCTGTCAGGAATCGAGGGTGTTACCCACCGACTCTTGGTAATAGTTAATTAAACAAATGCAAATATATTATATTGATGAGATAAAAACATCCAGGAAAAATTTTCTTAAAAAAAACTGGGGCCTTTGAAGTCTTTTACAGGAGTAATGTTAACTATTGCTAAGACATTTTTACGACCTTACTCACATGTATTCTGTATATATATATATATAACTACAACTGATAGGAACCATAGAGATAGTTTCCATCATTCTTGGTACCAGGTAGAAAACCCCAAAAAACCGACCCTCCAACTAAACAGAAGGGAATCGACACAGTTGGCCAGATGGAAATCTGGTCACCTGCGCCCTCTAGTCTATAAAGAGGGAGCCAAAAGCTTCCCCATGTACACTAAGTGCAAAACCAAAGAGGCCACTCCCCAACATATACTAAATTGAATCGGAAAGGACAAGAGATCCCTGTACAGAGAACCAAGAAGAGTTCTTGAGCTTCTTTATAAGCACAACTTCCAAGATCTTGTCTAATTTAGACTAAAAGGATAAGTAAAAAAAAAATTCTGTATATAAATCAACCTGTATTCTCTCTTACTCCCTCAGAACTGTTGCCATAACCTGTACACTCGAGAAATATGGTGTAAGAACTTGGATTATCAATTCCTTCAATAACAGCAATATAGTAAGAAATGTGTAATCTTTACACAAGGGAATAATAAACAACAAGAAATCCTTACAACAAAAGCAGTGATGCGGACGTTCCAATAAAAAAAGTCTTATTAAGATATGTTAGAGGGGTTGGTGGAAGGGTGGTCTAAACCATTGGTTTTCGACCGCTACAACCTGGGATTGAATCCTGCATTAGCACTTTTTTTTCTAATTAAAAAAAAAAATGCTTTAATGGCCCTTGATTCTTGCAAAAAATCTAACCCTACCAGCAATTGCAAGTAAACAAACATGGCTCTTTAAATTCTTTAACGCAGGGGGCCCATCTGTGGTAATTTAATGATAAAACACCTGTGTATATACTCCCCACCCCTTCTTACACCCCCTACTCTATGTTAACTTTCAATCATTGTACCCAATCCTCTGTTAAACCATTAACTTTGTATGTATCGATTTGGTGTGTTTAAATAAATACAAAGGCATCCAGAGAACGTAGCAACCAAGGTCACTATAGAAACCAAAACCAATCTATCGAAACCAAAACCTGAGATCAAAGGCTAGACATTGAGGCGTGCCGTTACGCCTGAGCAAACAAACAGCTTGACCAGCAGCCAATGAGAGTCAAGGCCAGAGTAGACGGTTGAGGGTTGCTATATATAGGGGTCGTTAGAAAGTTTCGTCAGTTAGTTAGTTAGTTAGTTAGTTAGATAGTTTGTCAGTCCAGTGTTACCAGATAGCAGACAGCAGAAGTTAGTCCTTTAGTAAGTGGCCGTTGGTCACTGGGTTCTCTCCCCGATGCCTTGGATTCTTCTTTGATTCGTCTCTGTGTGCTTTACCACCATCACCACTACGACTGCACAACTCATTCACGACTGCACATCACAGAGAGTCGACAGCGATTCGACATAAGTCGACAGGATCACGACACATCACTTACACCACAGCAGGCACATCACCACATATATATAGTGTATATATGTATATTTGGTAACAGTGTTGTTACCATCTTCAGACAAAAGTACTGAATGTTCATATTGAGATTTATTTATTTGGATTTTGTTTTATTACATTGTGTTTATAATCTATAATCCAAATTGTGCTTTATCGTCATTGACACCATTGAGATTTGATTTCATTGTTGGACTTTTGTTGTTTTTAGGAATACAGTGCCATTGTTGATCAAACAAATATATATTTATTAATGTATTTTTGATGAGATAAAAACATCTAGGGAAAAATTTCTTAGAAAAAAGATTTTCGGGCCTTTGAGATCTTCTATGCAGGAGTAATGTTAACTATAATCCTAAGACATTTTCACGACCCTATGCGCTTCAATATTGTATATAAATCAACTTTTATTTTGTGTTTCTCCCTCGGAACTATTGCCATAAGCTGTGTACCCAATATATATAGTGTAGGAACTTGTGGAGAGAGGTTAGAGTAAACTGAGCTGGCTGAGTGACTCCACTGCCTTAGACAAGTGGTGGACGGTCAGTGACCAAGGATCAGTAGAACTGTAATCAAGAATGGAATGAAGTGACACCATTTAAATTTGCATCTAACTTTTATCTTTTACCTAATGAATTAATGTAATCATTTAATACAATGTCAATATCTAATCATCTACAAAGTTACCTACACTATTTTTAACACAATTTTAAAAGAGTTTCTCTATCAAAAATAGTGTATATATTATGATGCAATAGCGCGCCATCTGTTATGAAAATTTAAAACTATTTTAGACACGTAAGATTTCGAATTTTCATAACAGATGGCGCGCTAGTGCATTATAATATAAATGTTCTTATAAAAGACTCAATTTGATATTTGCGGAAGAGCAATTGCTCGAAGCATATTACAGTAAAACCCCGCTATAACGAACCCTGGATATAACGAACCTTCCCTTATAACGAACCCACGCCGATTCCCGATTCCATTCCATTGAAAATACCATCGTTATAACGAACTTTGCGATTTTTAGAATAACGAACTACCCCTATAACGAACCTATTTCGGGTCCCAAAATGATAAAATCTATTAAAAATACTATGCTTATAACGAACTTAGAATTGTAATTTAAAAAATAATAAAAAACAAAATTTTGAGCATGTTTAAAGCTCGCGGATCGCGATTTCAAAACAATAAATTTAGCGGCATTGTTTGTTTGATTTTTGCACTTTATTTTTGCTGTATGTTGTATAAATTTTTACACATTATACTTTTTATTAATTAGAATATCTTTGCATCCATTAAATTTGAAATATAAAAAATGCAAATGGCTTCCAAAATGAAGAAAACAAAGGCATTTTAAAAACAAAAGCATTATTTCATAAAAAAAAAAAGGCCATTTTCAGAACTTTTCAAAGTGAAACAACATAGGCAAAATGTTAAGAACATATTAAAATAAGAAAATATAACTTTTCTATTATAAAAGATAAAATATAAAGTTATTAAAAATTGTTACAAAGAGGAATCAACTTCAACTTTTTTGCCGCGATCGCGATCGTACGTTTTAGGGCTAAAAAAAAAAGTCCAAATAAACGGTCCCGTGATGAAACAAAAATTATTTTTATGCCATTAACTATGGTGATTTTAAAGTCAGCAATGTTTTGCATGGCAGGTTAAAAAAAAACGAAATCTAGACCTAGAAGAATATGGGGAAACATGAAATGGAAGAAAAACACTAACTTTATTTGAATGGTGCAATGCTTGGAAGAATGCTTTGAAACAACAAGGTATTAGAGCCATTTTTTTCAAGTAAAAATTGTATTATATAATGTGATAATGATGTTTTAAAATCATTTCATATCTTTGAATATATATTTAATAAAACTTTGCCTAGGATTGTCTTGATTTTTAACTTAGACATAGAGGTACATGTATGTTAATCATAAGAAGAACCTATTATCTAATGATTTCTATTATTATTCAGTATTAATATAAGGAAATTAGTCAATTAAGGGAATTAAAATAGAGTGACCACTATTAAGAGGCAGCCTCTTCTTGTGTGTATGGCTGTTTTTTAATTATACGGTCTAAAATTTTTGAAAAGTAAAAAAAAATAGCCAAACCGTGGCTATAGTGAACCGTGGCTATAGTGAACCAAAAGCTCTGTCCCATATAGAGGGTTCACTATAGAGGGGTTTTACTGTATATACACTGCGTGACATTGAAAATGGAACACCAAGAAATAGTGGCCAGAAAATTATGCAAATTTCAGGGTACACGCGCCTAACCGAGTTATGCAAATGATGTAAAAAGCGCAGCTCTCGTGCGCACATGGAGTAAGATATAAGGGAAGGAACTTGCAGAAAGGACAGTATTCGTGTCGTTATTTCTTCAAGGAAAATCATTGTAGAAATTTTGTTCTTGTGTCAAAAGACACGTGTAATAACAGAGAATGCCAGGTCATCGTAAACGGAGGCAGTTCAAGCAGACAGACGCTTTTACGAGGGGCATGGTGATCGGACTGAAAAGGGCAGGTTGGTCCATACGTCAAATCGCAGCTGATACACACCTTGGTGCGTCCACGGTGCACCGACTGTGGAGAAGATGGTTGGAACAAGGAAATGTGGCAATTTATAGGAATGCCGGTGCAACCAGAGTGACGTCAGCACGTGTGGATCGGCGTATCCTTCGACAAGCAGTGGCGGCCCCACAAGCCACTTGTACCACCATCCTGCAACATGTGCAAGACACCCTAGATCATTCCATCTCGACCAGAACCATTTCCCGTCGATTGGTTGCTAATGGCTTGCACTCATGCCGTCCGCTAAGAAGACTGCCATTGACCCCACCGAATAGGCGGCAACGTTTGGAATGGTGCCGGGCTAGATCGACGTGGATGACGGAATGGCACAGGGTCATGTTCTCAGATGAGTCGCGTTTCTGCTTGTCCAGTGATAGTCGCCGTGTACGCGTGTGGCGTCGACGTGGAGAAAGGTCTAATCCGGCAGCAATTGTGGAACGCCCCACCGTGCGACAACGTGGAATCATGGTTTGCGGCGCAATCGCGTATGATTCCAGGTCACCTTTACTTTGTATTCAGGGCACTATGACGGCCCAACGATACGTTGATGATGTGCTGCGACCGGTGACACTCCCCTACCTTCAGGGGGTCCCAATGCCCTTTATCAGCAGGATAACGCCCGACCGCACACTGCTCGCATTAGCCAACAAGCTCTGCAAGATGTACAGATGCTTCCCTGGCCACCGTACTCTCCTGATCTCTCACCAATCGAGCACGTCTGGGACATCATTGGACGCCGTTTGCATGCCTTGCCACAGCCGCGTTCAGAAGACGAACTGTGGCAAATGGTTGAGAGGGAATGGAGAGCCATCCCTCAGGACGCCATCCGTACTCTGATTGACTCTCTACCTAGACGTGTTGCTGCGTGCATCGCCGTCCGCGGTGGTCCTACTTGCTACTAAGCCCACACCGTTCTTGCTTTGTATTATGACTATCATTTTGAAATAAAGATCACTTATTGTTCGTCCCTGTCTCTCTCTGTCTGCAGAGTTTCATCACTTTCTGGCCACTATTTCTTGGTGTTCCATTTTCAATGTCACGCAGTGTATTTATAATTGTATGTAATTCTGCTGTCTTCAAAGCTTATGTCCATAGTTCATCTAAAATACCCATTCCAAGAGTCTTAACATCAGTATCACTATAAAAGGAAGATCGAAAAATGCAATATAACAGCGGTATGGTGGATTAAACTGGCAAAACCGCTGAGAGGGTTCACCACTGATGAGCCAGGCCCTCCCATTAATTTTTCCATTGCAGTAAGGGCAGTAGAAATTGTTTAATTTCAAAAAAGAATCTTACTCGTCTAAAATAGTTTCGAATTTTCATTAAAAATATAGTGTTTGTTTATTCTACCTATCGATTTTGTTATCACAAGTTTTATTATATTAAAGGTTGATTACCATAAATAAGATTATAATAAAAGGTAATAAGACCAAATCCAAATAGTGTGCGACGTTTTGTAACAGAGTTGTTACCATCTTCAGACTTTTGATTCAGTAATTTTGTCTAAAGATGGTAACAACGCTATTACAGAAACGTCACACACTATTTATTTATTTAGATTTGGTCTTATTACCTTGTGTTTATAATCTATACTCCAAATTGTGCCTTATCATAAATGCAATTGTTTATCTAAGCACAAGGCAAAAATTATTTTTTATCATACAAACATATTTAACTTGGTTAAACAATTTCATTTGAAAATGCCCTAACAGTCCTAAATGACACTCTTGAAAAAATCAACATAGTAGTAAAATTAAGAAAAAAAAAGGCATCTCCTAATCATGTAACTAAAATTTGCTGATGACTTGCCCCACATATATCGGAATAATATTAACTGATTGATATTCAATTATTCCAGAATTAGCCAAATACCATTTCTTGATTAATAAAGAAAAGGTAATCACATATATGTATCGGACTGTTGGTCCTTATCAGCATGGTGCAAGCTGTACTCAATGACAAAAAAGTTGGTCTTTGGGGCATCCTGAGAAATCATTAAACAGATATTTAGGCAGAAAGAGTGTGAGAACACCAAACAATGTGAAAAATAGTACAAAAGTGGAATTGTACTGGGATCAGGTAGTTTTAGTTACACAATCAGGAGATGTCTTTTTTCTTAATTTATCTTCCTGATCCCAGTACAATTTGACTTTTGTACTATTATTCAGAGTAGTAAAATGTTTATTAGACAAGTCACATGTAATCAAGTTGAGTGTCATGATTGGTGTTGACAGTTTGTCATTGTAATAAATTCCTATCTATCCTCAAGAAAACACTATGGAAGAGAATGGTATAAAAATGATGTCCAATATAGAATTCAGATTGGAACTCATTGGAGATCTTGTTACTTTTATGAATGGTGCTTATGTACCAAAAAGAGTCATTGGAGGTAACTTGATGAAGAAAAGCTTAAATGCCAAACTTGATGTAGCAGATATTGACCTGAATATATTTTAAGGATTATATTACCATGCAGTGACTTCATCTGGTTGAAAGAGAAAAAATACTCTCTAGTATTTGTGCCAGAGAGAGATAATCAACAGTTTATTGACCTCTAATAATTGTTTTTGAACGAAAATAAAATTTAAACAAAAGCATTATTAATAAAAATAATAATTTCACAAGACAGATCCTACTCTGAAGAGACATCTGGAATATATCACAGCCGCACTGAAGTTGGACAGCCTCTTGATCAGGTCGAGGCATTTGTCTGTGATGTGTGCAACCGCAAGGTCAAGGAATTTCCTCAGAGCAGACCTCTGCCCAAATGAGAGATACTCGAGGACATCTTTCTTCTTATAGGGGGATACAAAAGCTCTTTATATAGAGATTCTAGGAAGGAGTCAGCGTTTAGTATCTTGAACAGCTCCTCAACTTTCTGTGAAGTGGGCTGAGAGGCTGTATCTTTTGGGGATGGAAGATGGTATGGTTAGTGCAGCTTTGGCAGGGGCCTCTGTTGGCGGAGTAATGGTTGAGGAAGGCGCTACTAGAGACGATAACATTTTGGTGCTCAGCACTGGAGCAGAAGCCTTGGTGGCTGGAGTGTCTTGGGGAAGGACCAGATGGCTCGCTGCAGGTGAAGACGTGGCAGGACTGGAAGGTGTCACAGAGATCATCCGGATGATTCCAGAATCTCTCACAGCCGGTGTAATCACTTTGGAGCGGTTGGGGGGTGGATGGGTCAACATCGGTCCAACTTCAGGGGGCAGGTGGCTCGCCAGTGTCCCTGGTGGTGACATCTACTACAACTAACACTGTAGGTTATGTAGGAGGTTGTGGACTCTCCTTTGGAAATGAGAACCAGGTTGGCAGGGAGCTGGTGCAGTTTGCGTCCCTTATTGAGATGGACAAAGGCTTCCCTGTTGCCGGTGGTCCAGGTGTAGCCATTACAGGACACCACTTCATAGGAAAGGGAAACAACCTGGCAGTAAGGTCGCAGGGCTTCAACAATGAGGGGCAGGTTGCCGAGGATGTTGAAGAATGCCCTGTGAAAGATGTTGTTGATGGTGAGCCCATTCTCCACCAGTAGCTCCGTCTTCTCACTACTATCCAGTCTGACCTTATCATGCCTGGACATGTTCATTAGCTGGTAGACTAATCCATTCCCCAGCAACTCCTACAAAGCCTTCTTGTAGTGCACAGGATGGAAGTCTTAGCTCCATTCGACAAAGTATGGATGTCTCCTTTGGTGTTGAATTCCTAATCTATTGACATGGCCAAGCTACACTCCTCGTGTGTATCCATAGATTGCCAACTTCTCGTTAGAGAGATTCCTACTCGCTATCCTACCTAAACTTAAAATTTATGGTAATCCAATATAAAAACTACAAAGAGTGAATGCTTCTTTGAAAGAACCACCCCGAGTTAAAATAATAATAAAAAGATTTATTTTACAATATAAAAATGGCGGTAGCTTACATAATGACAGACTAGATAGTTGGAAGTATACTTAAGCCATGTGGTTGTTGGACTGTCCCTCACCCTGGATAGCCACATTCTGGGGAGCTTGTTTAGAGACCAGGGTAATTGGGACTTCCCTCTCGTTGGCTGGAGGGGGCTCCAGGCATTTCTTGGGGGCCTCCACCAGCAGCACGCCGTCGGCACGGAGGCTCGAAGTCACCGAGGCCGGTTCCACGTCAGGGGGCAGAACGTAGCGGCGCGTGAACTCCCGCGAGATGAAGCCGTGCTGGTCGGGTTGCTCCTCGTGCTTGCCATGCACCACGATATCGTTGTCCACAGTTTTGACGGAGATCTCCTCGGGTGAGAAGTGGCTCACGTCCAGCATCACCTGGAACTTGTTGGGATCGTTCCGGACCTCGGCGCACTGACGGCTAGGGCGACAGCTGCGTGGACGTAGGTCGTCTGCCAGCAAGGAGAGTCCGAAGTCCTGGTCCTGCACGGACTGCGGGAAGTCCCAGGCGTCCCACAGTCGCGGCCTATCAGCGTGGGAAGCAGAGCACGAGCGAATACCATCGTTGTCTGAGAGCTTGAGAGCAGAGAGATAAGTCACCGTCAAGTGTCGTCGACAAACTGACCGGCGAGCGCCACCCTAGCGGTGGTTCTAGAAGTTTCGAGCACAATGGCGTGACGTCACCGCTGTACGGCGGCCTCCTATTGGCTGGCCGCGGCATGGAAATCTCTGGAACGTCTGGGTTGTTATAGAATTTCTAGTATTTTCTTGAATTGGTCTACCCTTTTATTTAATAATTTTTATTCGGGTTTAACATATTTCCTTTTTTTTTTTTAATAATTATTCTCTCAAGTATATATAAATTTTACTGAAATTTTGTTTTTATCGTTTTTTTTTGTTTGATTATATTTCAACTTTAAATATAATGAAATTTATCTCGAATGTGAATGAATCTAATATTAATCACATATTTAAAATAAAAAAAAACCTTCAGATAGTATTTTTTTGAGGCTAAAAGCAATAAATAATAAGGAAAAAATATATATATAATTATATACAGTGCGGCAAATAATTTTTAAGACTCGCGCTAGATAAAGGCCAATAGCAGAGCCAGTTATGAAATTGCGCATGCGTATATATATTCGAAGCCTTATCTAGCGCGTGGCTTTGTTTCAGCCATTTTGGTTAACTCTTTAAAAACATACAGGCGATTTTTGAAAAGTAAAATTTTTTGTTCGTCGGAATTCTGAGATGGAACAGAGAGCGGTCATTAAATTTAATGCAAAACTTGGTAGAAGTGCATCGGAAACATATATTTTGATGAAGCAAGTTTATGGTACGTTATGTTTGAGTAAATCAAATGTTTTCATTTGGCACAAACGTTTTTCGGATGGAAGAAATACGCTAGAAGATGATAAGCATACTGGACGACCAAGTTCTTCAAAGACACCAGAAAGTATAGAAAAAGTGCGAGAATTTGTTGAAAACAATGATGGCAGAGGTTTTACACATCAACAAAGAAACGATTCGAACCATTCTGCATGAAGATTTAGGTAAAACTAAAGTTTGTACTAAATTTGTTCCACACACTTTAACGGGCGAGCAGAAATCAGTGTGAATTGCACATTGCAGGGACATCATTTCTGCCTATGAAAATAATTCAAACTTCCTGAAATCAATTGTTACGGGTGATGAAACATGGTGTTTTCAGTATGACCCAAAGACAAAGCGCCAAAGTGCCGAATAGAAGTCAAAAAACTCTCCACAAGCCAAAAAAACGCGAAAAGTGCCATCAAAAATCAAAACAATGCTGATTACCATTTTCGATAGTAGAGGTATTATCCACAAAGAATTTGTTCCCGCTGGACAAACCATTACTGGAGAGTATTATTTAAACTTTTTGAAACGTTTGATTGCCAGAATTCGTCGCATTCGTCCAGAATATCGCGATGAAGACAGTTGGTGTTTGCTGCATGATAATGCACCGAGTCACTCCTCACTCATTGTTCGTCGCTTTTTGGCCAAAAATAACGTCTGTGTGTTGAATCATCCTCCGTACTCGCTTTATTTAGCACCATGTGACTTTTATTTATTTCCAAAAATAAAATTGAAGTTAAAAGGTTGTTTTTTTAATGATATCCCGACCATCCAGAGAGCTGCGACGAGCACTTTGGAGGCGATTCCTCAAAGTGGCCTGCAAGAGGCATTTAATTCCTTATTAAATCGTTGTAACATATGTATTGAATCCAGAGGGGATTATTTTGAATAAAAAAATAGTAGAAATTGAATTAGCTTGTTTATGTTTTATTTTACAAACCCATTCTTAAAAATTATTTGCCACACTGTATATTCTTAATTGAAGATTCAGCCGATTGTAATCGAATCAACGATCGTTCCTTCTGGCTGAAAAAGGTCAGTATAATCGAAACCACCTTATATACTTATGGAAATTATTGAAAGATGTGGCATCGAGTGAAAAACTAATAAACGATTTCGCGAATCGCGATCAGATTCAATATTACATAGCCAAAAGACACCAAGAATGGAAAATGGATCACAAATTAATGAAAATGTTGTTTCTATGAGTGGAATTCCTCAACAAATGACCTCAGACAACAGTTCGAAAGTTAACGAGGCAAACATTGATGCGAAAATATGGCCCTTTGATAACAGTTAGAAATGCCAAAAATTATAATAATAATAAGAGAACCACCTGTAATAGGCGAAAATTGACAGACTGGAAGTTGCTTTGCCAAGAGCTGAAAGATCTGTGCACAGAAAAAATACAAATGTACGATCTCTGGAAATAAGCACATCATTAAGGCTAAAATATTTCAGTCTTTAAAAAATTAAGAAATACATTTTAAAAATGGGGGCTACTCTTATAAACTCCAAGAAGACAAAACCCTTGAAAGTGGTGTTGAAGGGTGTGACAATAGCCTTTAAAAATGAAGATATAGCAATATAAATTTTGCTACAAAATTCTTTAACGAGCGTTGTGAAGAGACATCATAGATAATAAACTAAAAGTCCAATGAAATACTGATATAATTGTAAAAACGAAAGAAAATAAAAAAAATTACGCAATAAGTGTGAATTTCTCTATTAAAAAAAGTGTAGTAGAATCTTTCTGAGTGACTCAATGTTTCAATTGCCCGGATTTCAAGCACGGTCAACTTAACTGCTTCCTGAAACCAAAGTGCGTTTATGCACCACTCGAAAGACTGCCCAAGAAAGTCAAGGCAACTTCCCTCAAAGTGTGCAAATTGCGGAGCGTCTCACACGGCCAATTACTGCGGATGCTCTAAGTTTCCCAGAGTACAACAACAACAGCAATAGTACCCTGGAGAGTTTCAATCTAACAACCTAAATAAGAATACAAAGAAACCTCAAACATAGCCAACAATTATAGAAACACAGAACCAAAGCTATGTTGAGGTTTCAACAAGAAAAACTCTTCGTTCTGACACTAATGTATGTAAAAATAATGCAGGGTAATTAAAACACTTGTCGGGCTCCCGATTTTTTTAGACCTACGAGAACGGAGCATGTAGGGAGTGACTTAATACAATTTCCTTATTAAATTTTACTAGCATAAACTTTCGACAACAATGTCAACACCATCCTTGGAATGTATGTTGTGCCTAAAGAAAAATTTCTATATTAAAATTGCAAGTGTAACATTTTGACAACAACCCCCCTACCACTGTCGCGTTCCCTATTTTAGACCTACGAGAACGGAGCATGTAAGGAGCGGCTTAGTAGGAATTTCCTTATTAAAAGCAGAAAGTGTAACATTTTGGCAACTGGGTCTCTACCACAATAGGCAAGGCGTTTGATATAGAGATAAGCAATGTAGAACTTGAGCATAAAAAATATAATTGGAAGAATGGAATATCAGATAATATACTAGGTACAGAAGAATTTGGAGGAATGCAGTTCCAAGAAGAAGTTTCATGTCGGCGAGAGAGGGACCCTCAGGGGAGCCCCCCCCCCCCCGTTGATGGACTTCTTCCTGGAATGTATGGGGGCGTCGGGAATAGCGCGGGAAAAATAACGATGTCTCAGGAATGTGGGGTCCAAACGTCTCAAGGGTTTCAACTTACATCCATACTCTCTCCTGCTTCTTCTTCCATGAAAGAAAAATGGCGGACCCTTCCTTTTGCCTCCCTCGTTGTTTCAACCATTCCTCTAAAAGAATTGCCTTCTAACGATTTAGCCACCTACTGAAGACGCTGCTAGCTACTTCATAGAGGAAATTATAGCAACAGATCTCTATATTTCTACAGATGAATAAAAAAAAATAGATTTATACACAAGGGATATAGTGTGGGAAGTTTAGGACAGATGTGTAAAGACACTCCCCATTAGAAAATTAGGGCTCACGTGTAATTAGGAAGAAAGGAGGGAAATATCGAATTATTCCTGTTCCTTCACTATGTTAAAATGATTTGTGAAATAATGGTCGGCTCTGTCATCAAGACATAGCAATAGCAATAGATTATAGCAATAGATCTCTATAATTTCTACAGGTCAATTGCGGATAGATTCATATTAAGGCATCCCCTTTTCTTTTTATAACCCAAATGACACAGACAGTAGTCATACATATAGATCTATTTGCATCACACCTTACCCTCCTAACTGCTTAACAATAGCCCGAAGAATTAGAAAATATGGTATAGGGATATATTATAGAAACATACCTGACATAAGCGCAATAGTCAGAAATCAGAATAAAAAAAAATACAATAGCCATAACTCTGCTCCATGGCTAATTCAAATTTCATAAGTTACATATTTTATTATATAATAAATTTAACCTTAGTTTAGAAATATGTAAATAGCCTGTACTTAGCATATAACAAGTGGTTGTGATATTTGAATTATTTTTCTATCTGGATATATGTAGAAGGAACCCTACTTGTGAAGATTATATCTGATGACTAACAAATAAGATTTAAAGACAAGCAAACTATACACTTAATAGTGGACGGCTCTCCCATCATAAAGATAGACGCTGGAATGGAACTGCCATCCATTTTACCGCTCCTACAGTCCAATGGACCATGACACACCCATCTCTTTGTGTCCCGCCCATTGAGATCATCCAACGAATTTGGAAAATCTCAGAAAGATGAACATGTTACTATTAGAGACTAAAATCCTGAATATAGAAGACCAAATTAATATTTCTATTGAGGTACAGTAAGTTAAAAATCAATATTTCAAAGAAGATATCATAAGTACCAGGTTCAGACTTCTAGTAGAAAATCTGATTAAACGTGCGGATATCATTTGATTCCCAATTTTATATTAAAGGTTCAATAGAGTGCAACAAGTAAGTTACCATCTGGATACATGTGAAGGACCCCGTTTTATAGAGATTATTCCGGAATCTAACAGATAGGTTATAAAAGACAAACATACTATAGACTTATGCTATTGTCATTAATAATCGTAACATATCTAAAACCTGGGTCTTCAATAAAGCCGTAAAGAGAACAACCTAATGAGTTTTAAGACAACATGTATCATATTAACCCTTTTAAATCAACGAACAATACAATGAAAGCCAATGATGGAGCGCACTGAAACACAGACATTCACTACAGTGTACATGGCCAGCAATTTATGGGAGACTTGATTATTAACAACATTCTCTTCAAATAGGTAAGAATCATACTATATCTTGATCAGACAATGGAGAAAGGTAGATTCTTCACATGAGGATACAAGTATTTATTAAAACCTAACAGATATATATATATATATCCTCAAAACAACCATGATAAAGTCGTGTTTTGCAACTGTTGCCGTGTCAGCATGCCACAGCAAATACACAGTACGCAACTCTATTACATCAGAGTTGGTAGTTCACACTAAAGGGGATTTATAATGAGGTGGGGGTGGTACCATAAAACACAAGAATGAACAATGTACTAGATAATTTATTTAATTAGGCGAGACTTAGGGACATTTATACTAGCGAGACATTCTATATACATAATGATTTAGGTAGAGGTGACTTAAGGATACTATTCCCTCTCTATAGATTGGAGAACATAGATCTCCATCCCTTCTAACGGGACAAGACACGAAAATACAAACATTCTATCTTGTATTTAAAGCCCCTTTTTGGGCCCATCCTGGATCTAAATAGATCTGTTTCTAATTGAAAACTATGAAAGGGAGTTGGGCCATAATGGCGTGCTTACCTTCTCTCGGGAAAGTGGCGGCACGGACTGGTCTCCTCTACGTCTCAGGGCGGACTCTCTCTCTACTGTCACTGAGCGGCTCTCACTCTGTCTGATCTCTTTTTTAGTCAAAAAAACGGGCCCTTTTATTCTATCCTTTCTTCATTTCCATTCGTTGATCATGCCAAAGCCTTTATTGGCTGGCATTCTGATTCGTCGAGAGCAAAACACGCACGTCACCATGACCACGCCCCCCCAATTTCCCGTGTTGCCGCGCGAGAAAGAAATCGTATATTGGATAAAACAAATTAATCCCTAAAATTAATTCCTTTGGGAATTAATTAATATATATATATATATTTTGATTATATTAAAATATATATATATATCCCGAGTATATAAAATTATTAATTTATATGTTTAAATGACACATTGTTTTCCTTAGGTCACCTACTACCAAAAAAAAAATGAGGGGAATATATGTACATATGGTACAGTAATATATGTACACATGGTACAGCAGTTCTCAGCACCGATGTCTCTGGATGTCTCCCGTCGTGTCTTCCCTCTGCCACCATGTATCTGCTTTTGGCATGGAAGTCTGGTGTCTTCAGGTGTCTGTTTTTTTTGTACATCCTTCCAAGAGAGGCCCTGTGTCAGGGAAGGGGGCCTTTAGAGCATCGTCGGCCATCGTTGGGAGTTCTCCATCTAGGCAACAAACACTTCGGCGAGACACTGCGTATATATATGTTTATATGATGTAAATGAATGTTTACATCTTTGTTGGGTTTTGTTTAATGGAAAAACTGACCCAACAATTCCTCCCCCACCAGAGTGAAAGAATGCGTTTATTCCAATTCATATCTGTTTATAGTCTATGAGAAATATGAAGCCGGGGGAAATGCATTCTTTTATGATATCAGCAAGCAATCACTGACACTCGGACAAAGGAGGAATATACGGGCCATGAACCTGGAACATGTTAGCTCAATGTAAGTACTGGAGGAAATTCTACTCTACCATTTAATGGGCAATGTACTAAGCCCACCCTTTCACTGTCTGGAATCCGGGGAATCTTGGCCCAGATGTGAGTCAAGTCCACATGTTCTCAGTCATGGTCTTCATGGTGGAGGTGTGGGATGGTCTAAACATCAATTCTATACAAACAAACTATTAGTACCTCCTAGATAAACATAATTATTAAGGGCGCCAAGGAATTGTGTGTGTTAATATAGATATGTACAATTCCTAAAACATATATAAAAAAAAAACTTTATTGACTCTATGAGATATATACATGACAGCAAAGGAATGACTATACATGGTTACCATGGTAATGGTAATATAAAAGAATACTAAATTGCAACTCCTATCAATGACACTAATAATCAGGGCAAAACAGAAACGTGGCAAGTGAATATACACATTAAATTTGCACGGATATTATGTATGTCAAAGTGGGGCAATGCAGATATACGCGGAGAAAAAATAAAAAAATTTAAGATGGATGTTTACTATAGGTATGAATGGAATGGTTTGATATACATATATATAGGATATACTATGGTGAACTGGTGAATCTATAAATTGTAATTAGAATCCTCATTCGGTACATTTGTCTGAAGATGGTAACAATGCTGTTACCAAAATGTCACACATATTAATTATTCGTTATTTCTACATACTTAAATATACATGAATATAATAAAGGAATGATACACGCTATATAGTGATATATTGAATATATAATGATAATAAAAACGGATAAATGTGCACTGAGGGTCTAGGACATTTCACTAGTATTTCAAATTCTACTTGGAATATCTAAAAAAATTGTTCTTATCAACTCGTCATTGGGAGTGTTTTGTCTGGTATGTTCCCCCGCTTCTCTTAAATCAGGGAAGATATATATATGAAGGGGATCATGGTAGCCAATACTTTCCCAAACCAGGTTATTTCTAAGTCACCTTATCGTGATGACAATCTAACCTATCCTTGTTCTTTACCTGAACATGTAGTTAACCCCTACTATACATTGTTTAGATGATCTATAGAATGTGTACTAATACCTTCTACCCTCAACTCGAGTTCTTAACACCTCTCTGAAAATATTATAGTCCATGTCTATAATAAAAATAAGACTAGCTCATTGCTCTAGGCCATTTCACGGCCGAATCGATCTTCCAAAAAAAAAAAAAATTCTTCCTTCTTAGATCTGAAATCTACACTGGCTTGTTCTAGTGATCTGCCTCAGAAGTTCATTTAAAAGTCCTACTAATTTAAAATTTACCTTATCTTATGATGAGTTACTCTCGTAACAAAAAGAAAATTTCTACTTATTAACTGATATTTAGACCTAAATTCGTTCTAACTAAACGTATGGTAGACTGATAATCTTTAATTAGGTGATTAACTTTTGCTAGCCTGGGGCGATATAAAACGCAAAGAATCTGGACAGTCCATCTGTCACTTTGCTAACTGGTACCTAAAAAAAAAAAATCTGTAGACGGAATCGCGTCGTCTAATCATAGCTTGTCCCTTACACGCTCTCTCATTGTTAACTCTCATTAGAAACCCCCTTTAGACTAAGACTTAAAAATCAAGGAGTTATAGGGACTGATTTACCCAGCACATGTTTCGAAGTTTCTGTCTATCGGGGATTGGTTCCAAGCTGCGCAATTTATAGAGGAGCTTCAACGCGCCGAACCTTCCCAACCTCCCGTCTGAAATCACCCTCATCTCAGCCACGCTTAAAGCGTCGTAAATTACGATGTCAGATCGGTTACCCGAGGTTTTCGTCGCTTTACACTTAGTCTGCGACGTCGGCAACTGAATCCCCCCACCTAGCACAAAGTTCACCTGATACCTCTCCGTTCCCTCTAATGAGGAGGAGTTTTGCAGACTTCTGGCCTGACCGTGGCCTTCCACAAATCCCCCAGTCTGAGAATCGAGACATGGTCATTGCCTACGACTCTTAGAATTCAAGTTGACATGATGAAATAGGGTGATTGATTACCCTAATAATAGAAATCAAATTTATACTCCCATCGGAGGAGATCTAACAAATGGAGCGAATTCCTTTCCTAATAGTAGAGTTGTACTGTCCTGTGAGGCCATCGTTCCTAACAAATACTGAAATCAAAATTAAAAATTGAATCTATGATCTCTTAATCCTATTCTAATGTATTTTGGGCTCACAATATAATAGTTTTTAACCCTTTTACACATTCATTATTCCAATCCTTTCATACACCCTCCCCCCTATCATTCGCGGAATGCAAACAGACTAAAGTTAAAAGCTGCTATAAAGGCCAAAATACTCATTTATCTATATCAATAGATCCTAACAAATAATAACATATTTCAGGACACAATGTGAAATCAAATAAAATAATAAAATTAAAACAAATTGGGAACTAAAGCCCTATTAACTTAAATAAACGCCTCATACAAACTCTCTATAAATTATCTACTCATAGATAGATATTATTTATAATTAAACAGATAAATAAATCAAACTATGTTGATTGTCAACAATTGTATTCTGAAATCTAACCTACCACTCTAACTGTGTTTCTAATAGTTTGAAAATCTTCTTATCTTGACCCTTGGTGTCTAAACAAATGATTCATCAAACTAGCACTTAAATGGAGCGAACTGAACTTCAAGCATTCACCTCATTGCCAAGATATGATAGGTCTACAAGTGCTTCCCCAACGCTGCTTCCCAATAGGATCATTAGTATTCCTCTTTCCCTGCTATTCAGCTAAACTCTTTCTTTGGACTTATAGGGCATACAGTACCCAGCTCGTTCTGGAGTTTAACAACAGAGATGACTTGCTATCCTATTACATCAATTCTTAGACTGTAATTGCCTTACACACTCTCATTAGAAATTCTCTTTGGACTGTATAACTGGACCCAGGGATTTACAGGGAGTCAAGTTTTACCCAACGCAAGCTCCAAGTCATTCCATAGAGAATATGTTACAAGCACAGCAATTGTCTGGTGCGTCTAAGCCCCTTAATTGTTTTTAAAGTTGAACCACTGCTCAAAACCTGCAATAAAAAAAATTGAAACAAATACACTGTTGAACTCTCAACTTAATTCATCATTTGCTATCAATACAGAATAGCTTCTCCAAAAAAAAAAACTGAAATTTCTTTACAACCACAATCTAGGGCCTTTAACTCACATCCTAACACTTCTTACTATGATCAAAATTTAACTAACTCTAGTACACATTCTATAGGTTCAAATCAATGGCAACCTGGGCATGATTTACAATCAGTGGGTCTCTTGACCCTGGTTGAACGACGTATTCCTGGGCCGGCAACATTGCCACCAACTGCCCTATTTACTACCTCAGGCGGGTTCCCTAAGGTTGCTGTCTCTCGTGGTTCCACTGGTTCTACAGTTCTATGGGAATATATGGGATACGTTGGATGTACCCAGTGATCCTCATCATCAGTGATACTATCTATTTGTTCTTGTGTGTTTCCGTCCCCCGTAGGGTAAGTCTTTACCGGGGCATGATAGGCCTTCATTCTGTCTATGTGAATCTTGTCCAAGTGCCCCGTCTCCAAATCCTTCAAAAGATAAACAGTGTCGCCTGTCCCTTTGTAGTACTTCATAAGGTCCTCTATACCTTGGCTCAAATTTGTGACGTCCTTTCGTCTCATGCATTCTCTTTACCAAAGCTAGATCCCCAGTCTCAAAGGTCCTTAATTCCCTAGCTTCAAACTCAGCCCTGGCTTCTTGTTGCTCCTCCAAGTAAGTCTGCCTCACTACCTCTCTCGCCCTTTCAACCTCCTCCACCAATTCCCGCTCATAGAATGCCGCCATTTCGGTAATTGAATCCTCGCATACAGGATTAAGCTCCCTTTCCTGAAAAGGTTGTGGGAGCCTCAGCTCATGTCCGAAGACCAGTTTCGCTGGGGTAAATCCAGTACTAGAGTGTACAGTGGTCCTGATAGCTAAGGCTACCATTGGTAAGGTGGTATCCCAATTGTTCCCCGCTGTACACCTGCGTAGAGATTCTATTACCGTCCTATTGAGCCTTTCTACGGCGCCATTACTCTGAGGTCTCCAGGCCGTGGTATTTACTGCACCAACCCCCATAGCCTTGCAGACTCCCTTGAATACGCAACTCATGAATGCTGATCCTCGGTCAGAGAGTATCGTTTTTGGTACCCCAAAGGTAGTGATTATCCTTTCCAACAAGGCCCTAATCACTGTATTGGCACACTGGTCCTTAGTAGGAATCAGGATTGTGAAAGCTCTTCAAAAACGATGTGTTATATTACAACAAGGTTGTGACACAAATCATAAAGATGACAAACTATCATTAAAACAAGGTTGTGAAAAACTCCTTTCTAACTGTGGACTAACATTAAGACACGGTTGTGAAAACTCTCTTCTCGACAATGAGCTACACTAAAAACAAGGTTGTTACAAATGACACTCTAATAGTAAAAACATGTTGTAAGAATTCTCTAAAGATGGACCAATATCAAACACGGTTGTGAAACTCTCTATAACAACGCATAAACACTAAAACAGATTGTGACAACCCTTTAGAGACGACACACACACACTAAAACAGGTTGTGAAAAACTCCTTAAAGATGATATACTAACATTAAGACGGGTTGTGAGAACCCTCTTCAACAATGAGCTACACTGAAACGAGGTTGTGACAATTGACATTCTAACATTAAGACAATTGTGAAGATCATTAAAGATGGCAACAAACGCTACAGCACGGTTGTGAGACGATATACTACAAAAAAAAAAAAAAAAAACAAGGTTGGGACAATTAGTACACAAACACTGAAACAGGGTGTTAAAGTTCCTTTCAACGATCACTTAACACAAGAACACATGTTATGGTTTAAAATAAAAGGTCGAGCTGCACACTATTTAAAATTCACCATGACACTAAGACAAAATAGTTAACATAAAAGTAAAATTGAAAATTTAAGATTCATTACAACGCTAGAACAAACTCGTAGCTAGAGAAATAAAAGAAAGTTGGAACTCGTCAAATCACAGCCTATAACTAAAACAAAGTGTTGTCTATTAAAAAAAAAAAAAAAAAAAAAAAACTGGGTAACTCTTAAATAACATATACCAACATTAAAGCAAAGATTGTGTCCAATAAGAAAATTGTTTCTTATTAGGAGAATTAACATTTATTATTTAATATAGTCCAATGTTATAATCAATATAGGCCTATTTATATACATTAGTGTATACAATCGCCGAAATCTAGGTGAATTAGCTTACGCAAACTCTTAGTGTATTTTAAAATCCTCAATTTTATGAGCTACAGCGTCGGAGGCCGTCGTCACCTGATACTTTAAATAGTGGGGCCCACTTCCTGTCCGTAACGAACCCTCCCACGCCCGGCCGTTGCCAATTAAGGCGAGGGATCCACGGTTTCTAAATTTAATTGCCCCGACCGCTGCTCTCATCTTGTGACTTCCCCAGAATTACCCCCGACCGGGGGCCAGCTGCAAATCTTTTATCACCCCCGCGCGGAGGCCTTTTTTTTAGGAAATTGGCCGTCGTGGTCCCTTTCCCCTCTGGGACATACTCGAGTGGCGCGTCTAAGACCTGGAAGATCTCTGGTACATCGTTTGCAACCTACAAACTATGGATACACCATTGTAGAATATCTGGGAACCTATCCTACCAATTTACTTGATATAATAATACGTGTACGAGTCCATTGTCACTTAGAGACGGTTATCAGAAGCCTTTCTTTTGTATTTATACAGTATGAGGTGCGGTTATCAAGGTTGCAATTCCATGAGTTCGATTCTCTCACATCATGTTTTAATGAAGTCAAATGTGGTTATAGGATCACTGTCCATGGGATAACAGGAGCACACTGGATTGGGAAATGACAAAGCTATTTCGCCCTTTTTATATACCAATTGTAACTGGGTTTTCTGTTGAGATATGATCATATACTGTGAATTTGGTATGGGAATTACTTTGTAGGACTTTGTTGCTTATTAGAAGTTTTGTTTGTTCCTGGATTAGAGGACTAATATTATTCCTTACTACTGTCAGACTGGTAATTATATTCCTGGCTCATGAGATATAGGTGTGTATCTTGCATAATTCACTGTGGAAATACATGTGGACATCTAAGGATCTACAGGAGTATATATGGTATGGAGAGGTCACCTCAGCTCAATCTAAACACATTTTGTTCTGGAATTAGCGCTAATTTCTAGATGGCCTTCACTGCTCCATCTATTGTCCAGGCGTAGCACCTTGTGTGTGTCAAATTTAGGAAACGTCATCTCGTCCTAGATCTTCTTTCTCGTCATGCTGGCACATCTTCAATGACAAATTTCCATGTGGTGTACACACCCTTTTTGGCGATCTATCGGCATCCAGTGATCAAAACTTGGCAGAAAACGTCGTCAAAGGGGGTCACCCTTCTCGCGTATCAAACCTTCCAAACCAATCACGATACCGCCTCACGCCTACAGGTTCCGAAGTCCCGACTCCATCAATATTTGTTTACAGCTTTTTGGTGATGTTACTTCGCACTAGAGGTTCACACTTCGCTAACTTCCTCATTATATACAAGTGTCAAATCGAGCCTCGATAAACTCTCCTGTCCCTTATACCCTCAAATATTAGATAGATCCCGTCTCTAACACAGGTGGCTTTTGCTGCCTTGTTACCAAATTAACGCTGTCCACGCGTGCCTCGGGATATCTCAGCTGTCATGTAGACACAAGCTTCAGTCATCTCCTTTTCTTTGAATATATTTAAAGATTATCCCAGGTAGTTGTCATAAGTTGATAAATACTTCCACAGTGATTAAAAGTACTCGCGCAAATTGGTCGCTATATCTATCCCTTGAAATTCTGCCATTGGAATATTAAGAACCAGACTTCTATCCATTACTGATTTCAAATTAAAAGAAAAGGTTTACGAAGAGATGGTGGTCAAAACTTCTCTCTTCACGGGTGCGCTAACTGGATCTCCCATTCTAATTCTACCCTAAGGCTCGTGTATTTGTCACTCTCCCAATCCACTATGCGCTGTATAAAAAATAAAATCGAATAACTATCTCCAGGCATATTAGCTCTAAATCTGGACGCACAGACTAGTATGACCTGGCAGAAAGCGCTATTAAAGTAAAGTTAAGAAATTGTAGCCAGTAATAATTATCAGGACTCACTTCTGCTGTGAGAGAGATTGTATCAGGGCTATGATGAGAGGAAAATCCTAAGTCACACCAGTAGACTACTGTAAGACACTGGTTACTGTTCTAGATTTGAACCATGGCAACCCAACCGCATTTCTCATACTGTATAAAACAATAAAAAAAAAATTGTAATCAATGGTGCTCGCAACAGACTCCAAAAATTGATTGAAACACAGAACATTATAAATAATGTCTAGCAAGCAGGATGCCCAACCACCTTTATATTAAAAAAAAAAACTTTCCACAAAAGTGTAACAATCAATAACCCAATAAACAAGACCACAAGTATCTATAGGGCGATATGTTACACTACATACTCACAAATATCTATAACTATAGTCAACTACCTAAGGAACTTTGGCATCCAAACATATTACTGTAATTCACCTAATATAGTCTCCACCATTAAAATCAACTATCTAAATAATCCTAATATCATAAAAACCCACTAACTAAAACAGAAGAATAAAAGGCAATATATTCCATAGGATGCAACAACCGCCAAGCCAATATACGCGGGGAAGACAGGAAGGAGAGTCAGTAATAGAATATATGAATATAGACGCAACATTATAAATCAAGACAATAGATCTCTAAATTTCCAACACTGCAAAGAAACAAGTCACACTTTCGCTTTAGTAGAAACATAGAATACAATATAATAATATGAACAGTAAATATCAAAGACTTATAATTGATCCTTCAGTTATTCAGAAAACATAATAACGTTAATGGAAAATAGATTTGCCCGAAGCATATAACACAATATATCCTAGGATCAGCTAGCAATATCAAAAATAATATAATGAACTTGTATGTAATAGCCAATAACCGTTATAAAACTAACTTAAATAATAGAATTCCTAACTTATAAGATAATTCATAGAATATAGCAAACAATAGTAGAATATGTAAATACCTTAACCAATTAAAAAGAATGTATCTTAAGTAAACAAATAATATGCAAAAACATCCTAATATATATATATACATATATGTATATAGAATCATAATAGTTTTAGCAGCAGGCGGCATTATATTTTCTTGATATATTGTATATGTTTCTCCTGTAGAAGGGCGGACAAGCCCGAAAGCTTGAGAAGACCTGAATAAAAGATACTCATCCCCATAAACGTTCTACCTTGATATCAGAAATCAGTGATATTATTATGGCTTTGTCACAAACAATGTGAATCGTAAATGACAGCGACGAGTGTTGTAGTAGACATCGCCTCAACTTAACTTTTATTGCCCGATAAAATACCAGCGAAGCGGAAAGCATAAGTTAAAATTCACGATTTAAATCGTATCAGTAGGTGCGGTTAGAATACTGAAAGGACGCTATGAATAGCTCTTAAAATTAACGGAAAATCACAAGGTGACAACATGACATTCCTTAAGTAAGACAACTCGAAATTTTTGTAAGTCACTTTAGATATAGACTCTTAACTCAGGGTGTGAATTACTTCACCAATTTTATTAATTAAATAATTAAATATTATGGCTTTTCATTAGGTATATATTTCTAAAGTGTTCAAGATGAAATATATACTAAATTCGTGCCCCACGTTGGGCGCCACTGTCGGGCTCCCGATTTTTTTAGACCTACGAGAACGGAGCATGTAGGGAGTGACTTAATACAATTTCCTTATTAAATTTTACTAGCATAAACTTTCGACAACAATGTCAACACCATCCTTGGAATGTATGTTGTGCCTAAAGAAAAATTTCTATATTAAAATTGCAAGTGTAACATTTTGACAACAACCCCCCTACCACTGTCGCGTTCCCTATTTTAGACCTACGAGAACGGAGCATGTAAGGAGCGGCTTAGTAGGAATTTCCTTATTAAAAGCAGAAAGTGTAACATTTTGGCAACTGGGTCTCTACCACAATAGGCAAGGCGTTTGATATAGAGATAAGCAATGTAGAACTTGAGCATAAAAAATATAATTGGAAGAATGGAATATCAGATAATATACTAGGTACAGAAGAATTTGGAGGAATGCAGTTCCAAGAAGAAGTTTCATGTCGGCGAGAGAGGGACCCTCAGGGGAGCCCCCCCCCCCCCGTTGATGGACTTCTTCCTGGAATGTATGGGGGCGTCGGGAATAGCGCGGGAAAAATAACGATGTCTCAGGAATGTGGGGTCCAAACGTCTCAAGGGTTTCAACTTACATCCATACTCTCTCCTGCTTCTTCTTCCATGAAAGAAAAATGGCGGACCCTTCCTTTTGCCTCCCTCGTTGTTTCAACCATTCCTCTAAAAGAATTGCCTTCTAACGATTTAGCCACCTACTGAAGACGCTGCTAGCTACTTCATAGAGGAAATTATAGCAACAGATCTCTATATTTCTACAGATGAATAAAAAAAAATAGATTTATACACAAGGGATATAGTGTGGGAAGTTTAGGACAGATGTGTAAAGACACTCCCCATTAGAAAATTAGGGCTCACGTGTAATTAGGAAGAAAGGAGGGAAATATCGAATTATTCCTGTTCCTTCACTATGTTAAAATGATTTGTGAAATAATGGTCGGCTCTGTCATCAAGACATAGCAATAGCAATAGATTATAGCAATAGATCTCTATAATTTCTACAGGTCAATTGCGGATAGATTCATATTAAGGCATCCCCTTTTCTTTTTATAACCCAAATGACACAGACAGTAGTCATACATATAGATCTATTTGCATCACACCTTACCCTCCTAACTGCTTAACAATAGCCCGAAGAATTAGAAAATATGGTATAGGGATATATTATAGAAACATACCTGACATAAGCGCAATAGTCAGAAATCAGAATAAAAAAAAATACAATAGCCATAACTCTGCTCCATGGCTAATTCAAATTTCATAAGTTACATATTTTATTATATAATAAATTTAACCTTAGTTTAGAAATATGTAAATAGCCTGTACTTAGCATATAACAAGTGGTTGTGATATTTGAATTATTTTTCTATCTGGATATATGTAGAAGGAACCCTACTTGTGAAGATTATATCTGATGACTAACAAATAAGATTTAAAGACAAGCAAACTATACACTTAATAGTGGACGGCTCTCCCATCATAAAGATAGACGCTGGAATGGAACTGCCATCCATTTTACCGCCCCTACAGTCCAATGGACCATGACACACCCATCTCTTTGTGTCCCGCCCATTGAGATCATCCAACGAATTTGGAAAATCTCAGAAAGATGAACATGTTACTATTAGAGACTAAAATCCTGAATATAGAAGACCAAATTAATATTTCTATTGAGGTACAGTAAGTTAAAAATCAATATTTCAAAGAAGATATCATAAGTACCAGGTTCAGACTTCTAGTAGAAAATCTGATTAAACGTGCGGATATCATTTGATTCCCAATTTTATATTAAAGGTTCAATAGAGTGCAACAAGTAAGTTACCATCTGGATACATGTGAAGGACCCCGTTTTATAGAGATTATTCCGGAATCTAACAGATAGGTTATAAAAGACAAACATACTATAGACTTATGCTATTGTCATTAATAATCGTAACATATCTAAAACCTGGGTCTTCAATAAAGCCGTAAAGAGAACAACCTAATGAGTTTTAAGACAACATGTATCATATTAACCCTTTTAAATCAACGAACAATACAATGAAAGCCAATGATGGAGCGCACTGAAACACAGACATTCACTACAGTGTACATGGCCAGCAATTTATGGGAGACTTGATTATTAACAACATTCTCTTCAAATAGGTAAGAATCATACTATATCTTGATCAGACAATGGAGAAAGGTAGATTCTTCACATGAGGATACAAGTATTTATTAAAACCTAACAGATATATATATATATATCCTCAAAACAACCATGATAAAGTCGTGTTTTGCAACTGTTGCCGTGTCAGCATGCCACAGCAAATACACAGTACGCAACTCTATTACATCAGAGTTGGTAGTTCACACTAAAGGGGATTTATAATGAGGTGGGGGTGGTACCATAAAACACAAGAATGAACAATGTACTAGATAATTTATTTAATTAGGCGAGACTTAGGGACATTTATACTAGCGAGACATTCTATATACATAATGATTTAGGTAGAGGTGACTTAAGGATACTATTCCCTCTCTATAGATTGGAGAACATAGATCTCCATCCCTTCTAACGGGACAAGACACGAAAATACAAACATTCTATCTTGTATTTAAAGCCCCTTTTTGGGCCCATCCTGGATCTAAATAGATCTGTTTCTAATTGAAAACTATGAAAGGGAGTTGGGCCATAATGGCGTGCTTACCTTCTCTCGGGAAAGTGGCGGCACGGACTGGTCTCCTCTACGTCTCAGGGCGGACTCTCTCTCTACTGTCACTGAGCGGCTCTCACTCTGTCTGATCTCTTTTTTAGTCAAAAAAACGGGCCCTTTTATTCTATCCTTTCTTCATTTCCATTCGTTGATCATGCCAAAGCCTTTATTGGCTGGCATTCTGATTCGTCGAGAGCAAAACACGCACGTCACCATGACCACGCCCCCCCAATTTCCCGTGTTGCCGCGCGAGAAAGAAATCGTATATTGGATAAAACAAATTAATCCCTAAAATTAATTCCTTTGGGAATTAATTAATATATATATATATATTTTGATTATATTAAAATATATATATATATCCCGAGTATATAAAATTATTAATTTATATGTTTAAATGACACATTGTTTTCCTTAGGTCACCTACTACCAAAAAAAAAATGAGGGGAATATATGTACATATGGTACAGTAATATATGTACACATGGTACAGCAGTTCTCAGCACCGATGTCTCTGGATGTCTCCCGTCGTGTCTTCCCTCTGCCACCATGTATCTGCTTTTGGCATGGAAGTCTGGTGTCTTCAGGTGTCTGTTTTTTTTGTACATCCTTCCAAGAGAGGCCCTGTGTCAGGGAAGGGGGCCTTTAGAGCATCGTCGGCCATCGTTGGGAGTTCTCCATCTAGGCAACAAACACTTCGGCGAGACACTGCGTATATATATGTTTATATGATGTAAATGAATGTTTACATCTTTGTTGGGTTTTGTTTAATGGAAAAACTGACCCAACACACTCACAATGGAAAAAAAAGAACATTAAAAATTGTTGCCTGGAATTAATATTTAATCAAATGAGAGAAAGAATAATTTTTTGCACTTTTTATAAAATATAACTAGATATACACATATCGCTGCTCAGTGACACTCACTTGAAAACTTCAATTGAACTGAACTTAGGAACTATCAAACCATTAGAACTGACCGACTCACAGGAAAAGGTGAGAGGGGAACAGTCATATCATTGTAAAATATATTTTTTAAAATATAAAAATACTCAGAGATATATCAAGCTCAAAACTTGGAAAATACCTCAATTTTAATCAAACCAGACGGTGGACACCTCTTAAAAATATCTCCACACTAGAAGCTTGATTTACTATTATTTAAGGAAGATTTGAACCTACTGACACAACACAACCACTCAACATTCGCTGCAGGAGATGGAACTCCAAGCATCCTCTCTGGAGCTTCTAAAAACAGTGAAATTGTACTGCACAATTTCTTTGAAAGAGAAAGCCTCGACATGGACGCACCTTCTTCACCCACGCACTATAGGTAACTCAGCAATCCTGATTTTCTAGACTTGATTGTTTTCAAAACCTTCCCTGGACCCAAAGGCAAGAACCACCGACGACTTATCTCTATAATCTTGAAATTTTCAAAGGAAGAAATTACAAGAAGGCTCTGCAAAGTAATTAATTTTGTTCATTTTAAACAAAACATAATTTACCCTACGCCCTCTAGAGATCCCTTGAAAACAGAGAGAAGAAGACATTAATTAAGCAATTGATTTTATCTGAATATTTTAAAAATAGCTATTTTAAAATTACCATATCATTCCTTAAATTGTAAAGAACCCACACATCCCAAGGCTTTAATGAAGAATAAAATCAAAGCTCGGAAAAGATGCCAAGCAACCTGTGATCCAGTAATGCTCGCTAGGATCTCCAATGCTGGACTAGACCTATGCTACTTCCCTTTTAATTATTTAAGGACAAATAACGACTATTCCTATCCTTAGGATGGGATTCCCATTCCTGGACACTTTATTTTTCCGTTAATCATTACTCTTCACAATACATCCTTTCATACTTCATCCATAAGGGTAGAAAAAGTCGTTATTTCTCCTTAAATAATGAAAATCACGATTTTTCGTTCTGTAAAAAAAAATGTAAAAAAACATTTGCGGTAAAACTTGTTAAACGCCGTTCTATAAGCATTGCCGCATTATATTGAACTACAATATTTTAAAACTTAATTTATTTGTATAATATCAAATCGCTGATCACGTGACAAAGAGAACCAATGAGGTGAGACCTTGCGCAAGTAAGGTATAAAAAGCACGGCGGGATGGCCGGCGTTGTCCCGCCGCCCGTCAACCACGAGGGTTGATGGTTAGTTCACCCCTGGATTTCATCCAGAGAAGATCTCTTCTCTGTGCTTCCTTGAAGACCCTGGCTCTAAAGTTACCCTACTGGCTCTACTGCCAACCCCTGGCTCTACTTCTAAACACTGGCTCTACTGCCAACCCCTGGTTATACTGCTAACCACTGGCTCTACTGCTAACTACTGGCTCTACTGCTACCAACTGGCTCTACTGCTAACTACTGTTAGGATTAATTCAGATAATTTTTCTATGTAAATAAATTATATAAATATATGAATAAATATAAGTTGATGATGATAATATTAGCTAGCATATGTTGATTAACAATTGGGCAACGGGGATAGTGCCTTCTTGATCCTTTCTTGTTTTTTGTATTTCTTCTTAATCCTGAATTTTTACTTTTGTACTTTCTATGCATAAAGATAATATTAAAAAATATATTATATAACATTTTTCTCTTTTTTACCCCCAAAAACACCAACATTTGGTAGCAGAGCGTGGTTTACGCAAAAAAGGTAAACAAACGCCATTTTGAAAAAAGAAAGATAGAAAATATCTTTAAGGTTCGAAAAGAACATATTAAGTAAAAATTCAAAATGGCTGAATCATCGATGAATATCCAAAAATTCGATGGAAATAATTTCACAAGTTGGAAATTTCGCATCATTTGCATTTTGGAAGGCAAAGATCTAGATGGCTTTATAAAAGAAGATCCTCCAAAAGATGAAAAAATAACTGTCGAATGGAAAAGAAAAGATGCCCAAGCTAGAGGGATAATAACTTGTGCAATGGATGACACACAAGTAAGTTTAATTTTAACATGCAAAACAAGTAAAGAAATTTGGACTGCTTTGCATTCTAGATATGAGGGTAACATAAAGAGAAAATGCATAGAGGCTAAAAACAATGTATCTAGATTAACAATGAAAAAAGAGGAAACCTGGGAACAATATTTGCTTAGAGCAGAGAAATTATTGCAAGAAGCAAGAATTTTGGGTGGATCAATAGAAGATGAAGAATTCATCACAGCTTTTATTAGAGGGCTACCCCCAAAATACAATCTTGTCTCAATGCAATTTGATAATTACCCAGATGCTACTATTTCTGATATAAGAAGAATTTTTGAGCTCCATGAAGAAAGAAACAAGAACAACAAGGATGAAAATGCTGCATATAATATGGGCCATAAATTTAATAAAAACTTTAAGAAAAATTCAAGTGATTCTAATAGAGAAAGAAAACCCAAATGTTTCATTTGTCAAAAGTTTGGACATAAAGCAGCAGTATGCTGGTTCAATCCAGTTAACAAGAGAAAAGAAAACAATCAAGGAAATTCTATACAAACAATCCCCAAGCAAACATTTTCAAAAAATAAACAATATACTTCTAGGGCTTCTTTGATAGGAGAAAATCATAATCAAGAAACTGCCATGAACTTAAGATCCCCAGAGTTCAACAATAAATGCAAGTGGATACTAGACAGTGGAGCAACAAGCCACATGTCTAAAGACATTAATCTAATAGATGATCTTCAAGAGGATAGCAGAAAAATCACTCTTCCTGATGATAGATTCATCAAGTCAAAAGGTATTGGCACTGTTGAAATTGATCAGGATGATAATCATCTTTTAACACTAAAAGAAGTTCTTTATGTACCTGAACTTAATAATAATTTAATATCAGTAAGTAAAATAACTGAAGATGAAAAACAGATTGTATTTGATGAGAATGGTGCAAGGATAATAGATAACAATGGATCCAGCATTATAACTGCAAAAAGGGAAGATAACATTTATACAATTGATGCATGTGCAAACATCAAACTGGATGAAAATGTGTTCAAAACCCAAGAAAATAATTGGAAAATTTGGCACAAACGCCTTGCTCATATAAATGAAAATTATATGAATATGATGCTAAAAGACTCCATGGTATATGGGTTCAGTTGTTCACCAATTAATAACTTAGAACCATGTATCACATGCATTCAATCAAAGTTTACTAGATTGCCATTTAAAGAGATTGATTCAAAGCAATCAACCAAACCCCTTGATCTCATTCATATGGATTTAATAGGTCCATTTCAGCATGAATCCATTGGCAAAGCAATATATGTGCTGAACATAGTTGATGACTTTTCAAGGAAAATATTCCCAAAGTTCCTTAAAAGCAAATCAGAAACCTTTGGCAAACTAAAGGAATTTATTGAACTTATAGAAAACATAAAAGATACAAAAATCAAAAGAATAAGGTCTGATAATGGAGGGGAATTTACAAATAGACAATTAAGCTCTTATTTGATAGAAAAGGGAATAGAACAACAATTTACAACCTTCTATTCACCTTCTCAAAATGGAATAGTGGAAAGAGCAAATAGAAGTTTAATTGAAGGTACAAGAGCACTATTGATAGAATCACAATTGCCACCAAAATTCTGGGCAGAAGCCATGAACACTTATTCTTATATAAAAAATAGAACTCCACATAAAAGGAATGATAAAACCACCCCTGAAGAACTATTTACAGGAAAGAAACCTACTATAAAACATTTAAAAGTTTTTGGATGCAGAGCTGAATATTGGATTCCTAAATTCAAAAGATACAAATTTGAAAAAATCACAAAATCAGGTATATTTGTTGGATACTCAAATAAAAGAAAAGCATTTAGAATCTGTGACCCTAAAAATTATGCAATTACTGAAACAAGGGATGTAAGCTTCATTGAAAAAGAAAAGGGAGCTGAACTACTTAGTAATGAAGTAAAAGCTGAATTGCCAGATCATGTATTAATTGACCTAAATTTTTGTCATAAAAATGGTCAAAAAGAAGAAGAACCAATTCCTATTCACCAAGGAAATGTTCCAGAATCCACAGAGCCAGATGAAGATAAAAATGTCTACAACTTGAGACCTACCCCTGAACAAGGATTTTACTATGAATCATCATTATCTGATGAAGACACATCACAAGATGACACCACTTCTGATCCTACCTACCATCCAGGAGATAGTGTAATGAAAGTTGATTCATTACCAATTATACCAACTAATTATGAAGAGGCAATAAACTCTCCAGATAAAGAGAAATGGCTTCAAGCCATGAAAGGTGAAATAGTTTCTTTAAAAACTCACAAGGTGTGGGATGTTTTACCAATGACTAAAACCATTAAGCCTATCAAATCAAAATGGGTGTTTTCAATTAAAAATAGCCAAGATCCTTTAAATCCCATATATAAAGCAAGATTGGTTGCTGTAGGATGTTCACAAAAATTAGGAGTAGACTATTCAGAAACTTATTCACCTGTGATAAAATCAGATTCTCTAAGAACTTTAATTGCTTTTGCAGCAATGAAAAATTTGCATATTCATCATTATGATATAGAAACTGCCTTTTTGTATGGTAAGTTGGAAGAGACTATATTCATGTCACAACCTAAAGGATTTGAATATCAAGAAGAAGGTAAGAAATTTGTTTGTAAACTTAATCAGGCCATTTATGGACTTAAACAAGCAGGCAGAGTCTTTTATGAAACCTTTACTAAATATCTTCTTCAGATAGGATTTAAAGTTTTTAATTCTGATAAATGTTTATTTTCATACCAAATTAATGACTCTATTCTTTTTTTGGGACTTTATGTTGATGATATCATTATTTGTAATACTGATTCTAAAATTTTAAATGATATTTTAAATAAGTTAACACTTTGTTTTAAAATAAAGAAAAATGCTAATCTTTTAAATGTTTTAGGAATTGAAATATTAAAATATAATGACAAAATAATTCTAAAACAACAAAAATATATTGAAAAACTTTTATTAAAATATAATATGTTAGATTGTAAAACTGTTAATACACCCCTTGATGTATATACTGATTTGGAAAATTTTAATAATTCAAAGGTAATTGATAAAAAGAAATATCAGGAAATTATTGGATCTTTAGTTTACCTTGCTACTAAAACTAGGCCTGACATTTCATATTCCACTTCACTTTTAAGCAGATTTAGCCAGGATCCAAGAGAAATCCATTTTAGTGCAGCAAAAAGGATTATAAGATATCTTAAAGGAACAAAAGACCTTGGATTAGTTTACTCAAAGGGAGAAAATATTTTAAATGGTTATAGTGATGCATCATGGAAATGTGGTAGAGGAACACAAAAATCAACAAGTGGTATGACTTTTTATTTTGGAAATAATTTAATAAGCTGGCAAGCAAAAACAATCCCTACAGTATGTTTATCTACATGTGAAAGTGAACTTTTTTCTCTTGTGCAATGTTTAAAAAGAGGCATATATTTACAATACCTTATTGAAGAACTTACTAGTGTAAAATATAAAATTAATTTGTTTTGTGATAACCAATCAACAATATTTCTTTGTAAATCAGGAATGACTAATGATAAATCAAATCATATGATTAGAAATATTTCATTTTTACATTCTAATTTGAATAAGGTTGTATATAACTTAAATTTTGTGCCCACCAATGAAAATGTTTCAGATATTTTTACTAAGGCCTTAACAAGGGAAAAACATCATATGTTTATACATTCTTTAAATATGGAAAAATATATATAGCTTTATTAAATATATATGTACATAAATTCACTTGTTATATTTTTAAAATGTGTTTTTTGATATATGTTTTTCACTTTATGTAAAATGTGGGATGAAAACAAAGGCTTGTATATAATTGAAAGCAATGGGGAGGTAACGCCATCTATGTTTGATTTTTTAAACTGTTTATATTTCTGAAGAAAAATTGAGATTTGAATTAATAGGGGGGATTTGTTAGGATTAATTCAGATAATTTTTCTATGTAAATAAATTATATAAATATATGAATAAATATAAGTTGATGATGATAATATTAGCTAGCATATGTTGATTAACAATTGGGCAACGGGGATAGTGCCTTCTTGATCCTTTCTTGTTTTTTGTATTTCTTCTTAATCCTGAATTTTTACTTTTGTACTTTCTATGCATAAAGATAATATTAAAAAATATATTATATAACATTTTTCTCTTTTTTACCCCCAAAAACACCAACAACTACTGGACCTGCTGCCAACTACAGGCTCTACTGCTAACTACTGGTTCTACTACCCCCCTACTAGCTATACCGCTACCAACCTCCCAAGAACTGAATACTACAAGGTCACTGCCTTTTAGGCTCTCCCGAACGGGCGCCAAAGGTTTATTTTATTTTTTTATTATTATTTTTTTTCTCTTTGTTAGTATTTAACCAAACCTTCGTCCTAGCCTCTTTAAAAGATTGACACATTTTTTAGTCACACTAAAAGAGTTTATACAACTGTTATACACATGCAACTAAGGAGCGGATTATATACCACCCTCAGTCAATCCCCACTGTGTACCCTAAATACCCCTCAACTAACAACAATGGATAATATAAACGCTACGCCCACCCATAACACATACTGTACAACACCCAAAAACCATCCTACCCACGTCTTATCTGAAGTTTTTAAATATCCTAATCTACCAGATACTGAACAACTCAATACCATGACTAACGATGACATAATATAATGGGCTCGTAAAACTAATATTATCCTGGGCAAAAAGCTCCAGCATCACAAATGCGATAACATTATAATCGAACACACTGCAGAAGGTGCGAAGGCATCATTAGAGCATTCGAACACACACTAACACACAGAAAACAAGAACTTCACTACACCAAAAGAGCATACGACGAGATTATAAACAAATATTTTTTACACAACACCAAATCCCACATCCCCACTAACATCTCCATCCCTACACCCAGCACCGAAGATAGAGTAAACGGACATACTAAACATGCCACCAACCTCCGCAATCCCTCAAACACGCCAAATAACAAGCCTTCCTTTTTAACACCGCAAACAACATCCGCAAACCTACCTATCTATAACACAAACAACGCACACCTCCCTAAACATAGCTCCAACACCCCTACTCCCCCACCACCCAACTCCCAACCAAATAAAACCCAAACTCTACCTAACAATACCAAAACCAACACAAAACAAAATTCGACACAAAAGGAAACCCATACCACCTCATCATAACACACACCGACCCAAAACAATCCCTACTTTCTAATCGCCTCTCGGCCCTCATCCCAACCACCTCCCTAGAAGGTCTTATAAAACACACTAAGGCTACAAGAGATAGAATTATTAAACATACAGACTCAACACACAAGCTAGAAACACTTCTAATAAAAATTCAGAAAGCAACTACAAGCACCAACATTAAGGTAGCCCTACCACCTGCACTACAACCCCGCTTAACATTCTGCAGTTTTCTGCAGCGAACCTACAATACATATTCAGAACTCCATTATTCCATGCGTCGAAGACATAACCATCCTAGGTGTAAATTTTAACTATCGCTTCTCCTTCTCTACTCACCTCAACAAAATTTGCGACAAAATTCTCAATCTCTTTCCCCGACTTCGCTCTTGTGCAAACAGCTATTATGGATTCGGTTATAGGGCTAGAAAATTGTTTTACCACTCCGTTATTGAACCAACACTCACTTACGCAGCACCAATTTGGGCTGAAGCAGCGGACACCATTGCAGGCAGAAGCCGTCTACGTTCCAATCAGCGTAAATTCTGTATTAATGAAATACACGGATTTCGCACAGTGCCCACCTTCACCTCTTTTGCCCTCTTACGAGTCCTACTTATTGACCATTAGCTAAAACTCCTTTCTTCCCTCTTCAAACCCTCCCATTCCCTCCCCTTTAAGGCTGAACACCCCCCACCTCCTTATAGTTACCCTCAACCACACCTTCTCCTCGACCTCTCTCACTCCCCGATTCCATAGTCCACCCCGGATATATCATACTACACTGATGGCTCCAAAACCTCTTCCGGGGTTGGCTCAAGAATATTTAGATCTTCATCCTTACCCTCCACCCCCTGTCTAGAATCTTCCTTATCCTTATCCAAACACTGCACAGTCTTTCAGGCAGAAAGCTTCGCCTTACTTGCAGCACTAAAATACATCCGTACTGTGGATCACAACTTATCAATAGGCATTTTTTCAGATTGCCTTTCCCTCTTATGCACCCTTTCAAGGCACAGATGCTTCTATCCTATTGTCCACAAATGTCAGATGCTTTTATACAACCTACTTCCCTCACGCAAAATAACCCTTCACTGGGTAAGGGGCCACTCTGGCATCGAGGGCAACTGCCGAGCCGATGCTCTAGCAAAGATAGGAGCAGCTACAAATCTCACAACCCCTAAATACAAATTGGCTTCAAAAAAATAAATAAATAAACTTCCTCTCATCTAAACAATGGAAAGTCTGGGAATACGAATTCACGACATTCAACCCCACTATACTCAGAAACTTTGGCATGACACACATTTCCCTCAAAACCACTCACAAACATATAACACCTGACACAGCCATCACCACAGGTTTCATCACAGGCCACACATGGATAGGTGCTAACAAACACAATAAATCTAAACATGACAGTTCTTCATGTAGACACTGTGGCGGACCACCCGAGACAACAGAACACATTTTCCTAGAATGTCCGCCATTAGATAACCATATATCCATACTATTTTCGAACTGTATAAAACAAATAGGGTACATTCCCAACACCACCAAAATACTGTTTTCCAATAAGAAAATATGGAGGTCAGTGCTCACCTTCGCACACAGCTGTGGAAGATTCTCACCCTCAAACAAACCGCCCCAGACTGACTCCGAAGCAAGCACCTCAGAACCTGATTAGTCAGATACGAGCCCAATCCATAAAAACCACTCCTTATAACTCCCATTCTACACCTACATTTGAAATCCCACTAGCTACAACAATTCACATCCATCACCTTTTAACCCTCTAACAGAATCCCCCCAAACACTTTTCAACGTTCGCCTCCCCATAGTCATACATATTCAACACCACCTATTAATTATCTATGTACCAATTAACCATATATACACACTCATACACTGAAACCAATAATCTTGTATATACAAATGTAAATATGCCTCCCTATTAATCTACCTTGTATAACCATATAACAACCATGTACATAGATTTTTACTATATAGTACACCCACTTTTCTACCTTAATAAAATATGGACAAGCATGGGAGAATAAAAAGAGGAATTTTCCCAACTAATATAATTCAAAACCAAGACTTTTACTGGCACATAAAGTTTTCTAAAAAAAAATGTTGAAAAAAAACTTTACCAATATATACAATAAAAGAAAAAAAATTATATATATATAATTAAAAAAATGCCTTCTCCCATGCCAATCATTATACTTGTAAATATCTGTATATTCAACTACTCATAACCACCATTTAAAACCTTCTTCGAACAAGAAATATTGAACAAATCTTAATCAAACAAGTTATAAAGCAGCTTCAGGGGGTAACAGTCCTGACTTCTTTAGCCCGAGCATTGCCCCTTAGCAAATCTCCATCCCCCGACGCACCTGCCCGTCTCTAGAACCCGTTTTTCGTTTCAGCTACATTGTGCCCGGAAAAGTCTCCACTGAGGCTTGTGCGGGTGAAGGCAAGAATAATTCCGCGGGATGGCCGGCGCAGGGGTTAGTAAGGATCGTAAGAATTGTTTATGAGGATAGGAGTGCCTGAGCCTAGGAGTTAAATAACTCAAGCTCAGAGGAAAAGTTGATTATGAGTGTCTGAGTGAAGGATATAAAAAGAAATCTAGCTCAAAGGAAAATAATATAAGGCTGAAGAAGCTTATAAGAAGCCTGGATAGAAACTGAATAAAGTGAAAAGTTTAAAGAATCTGATGAGAAGCCTGTTATAAAAACTGAAAGTTAAAAGGATAAAGAGGTTTAAAAGAAGCCTGTTATAGAAGCTGAAGAAAGTTAAAAGGATAAAGAAGTTGATAAAAAGCCCGTTTTAGAAACTGAAGAAAGTGAAAAGGCTGAAGTTAGCAAAAAAGTTGATCTGCAAAATAGTTCAAGATAATTACTCCGATTGAAGATAGTTTATTTTATGTATCATACTATCATAATAAAATAAAGCTCATTTTGTTAAAATCATCAAGTCTTCTCGTTCACTACCTCCAGAATATCATCTGCCTATCGCTACTGTAAGTACATTAGTTAGACACAAAAAAAATTTGAATTATTCATTTGTTTATTTATTTATTTCCTTAATTATTTATTTCTCTATCTTTAACCTTATTTTCCAACACAATAGCAACGTGCTATTATCATAACCATTCCGAAAAAAATACAACAGAAGAACTCAGACCAATCAGCCTTCTCTCTACCATCAGTAAGGTATACAAGAGGATTGTTCTTCACAGATTGCAGAAGTACATTTGTCTGAGTTTACTGATCTGGCGTGATAAACAAAATGTATTGCTTCAACGCATTTTATGGATAGAGAGTTAAATCTCACCACCAGAGTTAATTATTTCTATATATTCAAGAACAATTATTTTTCCCATTTGATTTTTAAATTCAACAGCAATTTTCTGATTAATTGACAGCATTAAATATATACAAGATATATTATAATAAAATTAATTATATTTCAATAGTATTCAAATAGTGTTTCAATCTCCCAACACTACATTTATGGATAATATAATACATAGTAACTTATTAAAAATAAAAAAGGCATATCCTGACAAGGCTTATAATGAGTATTTATAAATGGCAGAGCGCCATCTAGTGGAACAAAAATAAACGTTTATTTAACTTGTTCCGTGATAGTAACTTATAACTTAGTATATATCTGTGAAAACATAGTACAAATGCAACATTGTACTGGGATAAGGTGCATAAATTTAGAAAAAGGCATCTCCTTATCGTGCAACTTGAAGTTGCTGATGGCTTGCGCCATCTATCGGAATAAATAGCAACTATTCTCGTTGATTTTTAATTATTCCAGAATTGGCCAAATACCCATTCTTGATTAATCAAGAAAAGCTAACCACGGACGCGTTTCGGGCTGTTGGCCCTCATCAGCGTCGTGCAAGCTATACCTCAACGACCGAAAATTTGGTCATTCAGACATCCTGAAAAATCATGAAACGGGTAGTTAAGGCCAGAATTGCGTGAGACCGCTACACAATGTGAAAACATAGTACAAATGTGATATTGTACTGGGATAAGGTGCATAAATTTAGAAAAAGGCATCTCCTTATCGTGCAACTGAAAGTTGCTGATGGCTTGCGCCATTTATCGGAATAATTGATATTTATTCCGATAGATGGCGCAAGCATCAGCAACTTTCAGTTGCACGATGAGGTGATGCCTTTTTCTAAATTTATATATATATCTGTTTTAAATTCTATATTCTTATATTTCTATAGAATTTAATGCGTTTTTTTATTTATGAAGAGTCGAGTTATCTCAAAAGAGCTATAGTGAATTTCGAGTAATTATAACCTATTTTTAAAAAGAGAAAAGACAATTCAAGCTAGAGTCAATTTTCACTAATATTACTCGGAAGAAATGTGTAGACCACATGGCTTGGTACAAGACTTGACACCTAGATATCTAAATGCTAGATAATCTGAATTTCTATTTCAATGTCTATTGTTGTTGAGATAGGAACAAATCTCTTGTATCTAACATTATTAGCATATCTATAAACACCAGGTGTCAACAGAGTTACAAGTTGGTTGAAGAGGGGGATATGTAAGACATGGTGCAGCTTATAACAGATAATATTTTTCTTTTTCACATTTAGGTTTTAATATAAAGACACAACTATGGGTTTCATATGTGTAAGAAAAAAAAATTGGAACAGTTTAACACACATAAACGGTTATACATTACATAAAAAAAGCCACCAAATTGATATAGGTTTATATTATATTTAGATAAAACATCTACACCATATAGGATTACGTCATTCCAGGCACTTATTCTAGGTTGTAGATAGCTAATACATTTTTATCTTCATAGACAATTACTAAAGATGATACGGAAAGCTCTTACCTCCCAGTAAAAAATATATAAGGTAATATCTAGGCTATATAAAGCTGACAATAGATATTAATTAACATACCCGACATCATATAACAAATATAAGGAATGAATATAAGTAGGTTTACCTTGGATATAGTACTATAGCGTGGTGTATATATCCTCGTATAAGGTGGTAGACCTGTACAACACACTGTTGTTACAACATGTGGTGTAACCTACCTTAGCTACGACTAACCTACCTACCTAGCTGGAACCTGGGAACCCGGGTTATGGAAGAGAGATAAAGAGAGAGAACAATTATAAGAACAAAGATAAATTACCTGGGATTGGTATGGTGACTTGAGGAGCCTCTTCTTGTGAAAATTAAAAACCACCCCATGGTCAATGGGGTGGTTTCGATTTTCACTCCTTGATATTCCTGTCACAGCATAAGTACCTATCAGTAACTATGTCCTCTTTATTTAACAGTGGTTTTGGCCAAGATTCTCTTTATAACTATCTCTGAAAAATATCATTTAAATAACATTAGAGTCCATATTGGACATATTTATTTATATATGATTCCATACTCCAACACTGTCATAAGAGGAAAATAAGATCAATACCTTGTGACGTGGCGAGCGGCTTCTTGAAAATTGAAACTACCTCGCGCCCAGCTCGGGGTAGAATCAATTTTCCTGACTCCCCAATATACTGCCACAACAACAGTAAGTATTACTCGCAGTTTCCCACACAGTTAAGTGTTCTCCAAGATAATATGTAGGTTCTGCTACAAATATCGCCGAATTTCAAGAAATACTAAGTGCTGGCGGTGTAATATTCAACCAAATATTTAAAAAAAATCTGTATTCTCCCATATTTTTATTCTACTTTACCTATAATATTTTGACCTATAATATTTCGATACATTACTATATGTCTTACTACAGTCTTGTATTTGTATCCAGCCTGTCAAAGGACAATATGATCCGAAAAATCTCGCCAAGCTTTTACCTGCTCATTAAAGAAACTTTATTCGCCGTTAGTTTTCATCTTTTCTTAGAATTGGTATTCCTTCCATTGTAACACTAATATATTTATCATGACTTAATATTACACACTTGGAAACAAGAGAAAGAGAGAGATTGAGATTGAAACAACTTTTTATAACATTCATATAAGATTATATAGGTTTGGATATATATACAAACTAAATATATATATAGAATTTATTAAGTTATAAAAATTTGGTTGTTCAGCCTATAAGGACTAAAATATAATCCAAAGGGAACGTATTTATTTTGTGAGAAATTACGAATTACTACTATTGACAGAGAAGTAAATGTAAGAATATTCCAATTCTACCACATTCTCTACGTTTCCTAGCTTAACATCTATGGCAGCTCTTTACTGAAGAAACTAATACATCTTTTGATGTGGTGGGAAGACAACACATCCATAAAGTTACTTTATGTTTCTATATCTCGTTATTACAATTTAGAAAAGCGCCTAATTTCAAGTTCTATAATTATAATGAGAAAATAACAGTTTAAAAATCGATCTAAACATAGATATAAAGTGAGTCTACTTCATCTTTATATATCTAAATAGTGAAGGAAAGCTTGAGTTGATACCAACCTTGCCAATATTGGGGAGTCGCCTGTTCTTCAAATGACGACAATCATGGTGACGATGATGTAGACCTGATTTCTGTTGAAGCAAAACGACATTGTTTACACTAGTTGGTCACGTGATGATGCCTATCGTGCCTAGGAATGACGTAATCAGTTAATAGATGCAAGAGGTTAAGTAGATTTGGTGGCTTTCTTATCTTGGTGTTAAAGTGATGATTTAAAGGTTTTGAGATTTTATTTTAACGAGGAACAAATTTACATTCCTAAAGAAGACATTATTTATAATAAGAAAGTGACATTATATATTTATATAGGAAAATGACATCATAATCAAGTAGGCTGATACAAATACCTGTATATATATATAACACGATGGTACTGCTCTATTACAGTAGAAAATTTATCAAGTTAAATAGTCAATAAGCTGCACCAGTTGTATGCAAAGTTTACATCTTCTAACTAATCATGTTATAAGATCTAACTCTACGTTTATATTTACATATACTGAGTACAACACACTATATTATAGCAGCTAGAGTCAATGACATCATAAACTACAGGAGATATGTAGATAGGAATGCTGGCTATAACATCACCCACCTTGGGCGCCATCTTGTATGTAGAGGTGAAGATAACCATAGGATACAACTTACCTTCCCAACCTGTAAACTCAAATGTGGCACATGTCTTTTTGTTTTAACATTATTTCCTGCTATTAGGCAAATCTTAACTTTTTCTAATGTTTTCATATCAGCTCATATTCGCACATAGTGGTATCGTTTCTTTAATCTGACATAATCAAATTAGCTTTATTTTCATATTTTTAGCAACTCTCTCTACCTCTCTCTTGTCGCTTCAATCTCCGTGTGATATATAGAATACAATAGTATTCATTTTAAATGGAAATTTCAAGCAAATTTGGCAAATATTTTTCGAAATTTCTTGTCGAAAGTTTAAAGGTCTGATGATCTGGTTTGGTTACAAACATTTAAAATGGGGAGAAGAGAGTGACGTATAGATAACTCTGTTGGTGTCTGGAGGTCGAAACTCCAATCACCTGGCACATAGCGAGAATTGACATATTCTGATAATTCTGCCTATACGAGGGGTATTTATTTATTTCATGCTTCAATTAACCATGTGAATAAGATCCTTTTGCATTGAATTTTGTATCGAAAATTGTTTATTTATTCTAAGTTTAATTAATTAAGTGTACCGATAGAGTATATATGTATGTGTGTAAGGTCACAAGAAAATAAGCGCTAACTGTAAGAAGAATAGAACTTTCTCTTTGTTTACTATTGTGTTTGTTTCTTTTATGTGAATCAATAAATATAATGTTTGATCAGTATATTTGAAAAGTATAAGCAAAGTCATCAAAAATAGGCAAAAATAAATTGAAAAGTTGAATTTGAAATGTTATATGCATTGCATATTTAATATAACCAATTAATCTTTGTAAAACGACACTTGAAGCTACACCGCATGAGTTTCTTTTTAACGAAAACTAAAATTTTATTTTCAAGGTGAAATATCGACTATTTCTAACCTTTTTGGATGAGGTATGAAAGGATGAATTATGAAGAGTAATGACGAACGGAAAAATAAAAGTGTCCAGGGATGGGAATCGAACCCAGTGTCCAGGGTAGCCTAGTGGACATGGCATCTGCCCGGTAAGCGGAACATTGTGGGTTCGATTCCCATCCCTGGACACTTTTATTTTTCCGTTCGTCATTACTCTCCATAATTCATCCTTTCATACCTCATCCAAAAAGATTAGAAATAGTCGATATTTCACCTTGAAAATAAAATTTTAATTTTCGTTAAAAAGAAACTCATGCGGTGTAGCTTCAAGTGTCGTTTTACAACCACAGGCCGCAGTGTATTATATTGTATTATAAATTAATCTTTCATACTATAAATATAGTTTATACATAAAATACATTATATCAAGTTTATTATAATTTGTAACAATTTGCCTATATTCGAATTTTTAAAAAATTTAATCATTTTTTTATTTCGCACAATAATTTTTTAATAATTTGTTTCAATTAAATTTTCTTGGAAATTTTGAATGATTCTGTTGTTATTGTAAATGCGAGGTATCAAAAAGGAACGTACTTACAGTACAATTTATATTTGATTTTTCTCGCGATGTTCTTTAGACACTTGAATATTTACTGTTTGATGAAATATGAGTTACAATATCCAATATAAACGTTAAGATAATCAAATGTGACATTCTCCTTGTTAGATATCTTATTTTTGCATTAAAAAAAATAACATAAACTAGTTGATGAAGAATCATATGTGTGTAAAAAAAAAACTAATATATTTTAAAGATATTTTCAGAAAAAAATATTAGAATTGGAGCCATTGTTTTTTTTTTCCAGTGTTGCCTACAATTTAGCCGCTTTTTCTATATATCTTCTAACATTCAACGCTCTTATCAAGAAATTTAGTTTTATTTATAGATCCTACGCTCAAAAGACAAAGTAAACAATAATTTCACATAAAAGGGTCATTAAAAACTTTCCTAGTTGATTTCTTTGCATTTCATGTCAACCTTAGTTATCAGCTCTGTGAAGTCGACCGCCAGATGGAGTGGCTTTTACAATTATACTTCTTTTGGCCGGCATAAAACCTTTTGTAAATATGTAAATATGTAATCAGGTATTTTATTTTATTTCTTCTTCACGTCTCAAGTCAGGTTTTTTTTTTCCTCGAATTATGTCACCAGGCTACATCGAAAGTTCGTTCCCAGAAGAGAATCCCAATATAAAATCAACTTATTTAAATTAATATCACCATAAATAAAGTTTAAATAAGTAGAAGTTTTGTCCAGAGAGGGAATATGGTTTTACAGGCTACTAACCAAAATCTATGATTTTCGCACCCAAAAATAAATGTAGCAAGCAGACAAGCCGCAATACACTATATCAAATTAACAAGGTGCTGCACGCCACCAAGGTTTTTCAAAAGAGGTTAGATTCCTCAGGACAGGGAAGATAAAAGAAAGGCATGTGTTGATTAGATACAAATATTATATGAAGCGGGTTACAGAGATAGCGTCAGGGGCGATCACATACGCAGGGCAGGTCGCGAAACCGATCTTAAATAGCGGCACATGCCAGAGTTGCGTCTACGAGCGGCAGCTAATGACTGGTGTTAACCATGAGGTGAGGAGTCCGAGTCACTCAGGTGATCGGAATTCTCCGCGCGGACGCGTGGCTTAAGTCTATCCGAGGCCTTTAGGAACTCCAGGCAGGCTCGCCAAGTGCTCCTGTTGAAAATAAAGTCTTTGAGTGACCGCGGAGTGTACCCCAATTCTACTGCACAGGTGGAAAGAAGGGGGAATCTAAGGGCATCAAGACCGCTGCACTCTAGCACGATGTGTGACAGAGTTTCTTCCCTGTCAGCATCGCAGTAAGGGCAGGAAGGATCGTCAATGGCGTCTATCCTGTTGGCGAAACTGTCCGTCCACGTGTGTCCCGATAGCAGGCTAGTCGATGAAGCTGCTCACATTTATATATATATATATAATATTGTCGTTTAGGATTGGGACCCTTTTTTGTTTGTTGATTGTGTAAGACCCTGCTGACTTACTGTAAGGTTGAAGGCTTGTGGTGGTTGATGGCGCAGTCGTTTTGGCTGAAACGGTAGGTTTTTCACAGGGGAAATAACGAGAGGGACACAGGATGGGCTGAAAATAGGACCACGCGATTAAGGGAGAGAAGGTTTTGAAAATAATGTAGTACTTGACTTTCACATGCTGAACATAGAGGTTACCTTTGGTGAGAAGGGCTTAAGCACGTCTTGCTCCTTGTGGTGGCGAGCTCCCAACTGACTAACTTGAGTCCGAGATTTACCTCGTTAACTCTCTATTGCTCTCATTGGTTGAAATCGTCTACGTGGTTAAATTTGGTTGGCTGTTAGCTATTCCTGCTGGACTCTGATTGGATATTGGTGCCTCCATTGTCGTTTTCATGATTACCATCCTCCAGGAAGAAGAAGGTCTTTGAACCTAGTTTTATGGTTCCTGGGTAATAACCCTTACTTCCTGGATAATGAAATTCTGGTAATGGTTGTTCTCTCCAGTTCGCTAGGCCTAACCTTTATTAAAACCTTTTGGATCATACATTGCCTATATTGTGGTGGGGTTACATCTTGGTATATACAAATTATGACAGATTTGCCCCCTACATGTGAGTAATTCAAAAAGGGGTAGCCTGAAGTGAATTCTGTAAGGGAAAAATAATTTTGTGGGGGAAAAATTAATTATGGGTACTGGGAGGCTATATACAAGTATCGTATGTGATATAAAAGATAAAAGAGAATGGTGTTGATGAAATATTTGTTGAGTATAAGGAAGAGAAATCAAAATAAAATTTAATTGTAAGAAATCAAAGTGAATGCGCTTTGGTGCATTGTTGAGTGAAAGAAAAAAAGAAAAAAATGCCTACACAATATTCAGCTCGAGATGGGGAAAACAAAATCGAGGGAATTTTTCTGTTAGGGCTTTTGAGAAATCAAAAATAAAATTTAATTATAAGAAATCAAAGTGAATGCGCTTTGGTGCATTGTTGAGTGAGGAAAAAAAAAAGAATGCTTACATAATTCAGCTCGAGATGGGGAAAACAAAATCGAGGGAATTTTTCTGTTAGGGCTTTTAAGAAATCAAAAATAAAAATAAAAATATATAAAATTAAAAGAAAACCAGTGAGTTTTCGTTAAAATTTTAAAAGAAAACAAAAGTGAGTTTTCAAAGAAAAAAAAATTATTAGAAAACAAGGTGAGTTTTCGTTGAGAAAAATTTGTTGAGTGGAAAAAAAATAAAAATAAAAAAAGGTTGTTATATAAATGGTAAATATTTGATTAAGATAAATGGTAATTATTTGATTAAGATAAATGGTAAATATTTGATTAAGAATTTTGATTAAAAAAAATGTAAATGAATGGGATAAGGAGAAAAAAATGTATGTCTTAGTGATAAAAAGTTACATGCCAATGTATCTAGGTCACGCGGCGCGTCCTACCCCTTATAATTTGCCTCGTAGATTTTTTCTCCCTGTGCGACTCGTGGGTGAAAACATGATCCTTCCCAAAGTGCGTTTACATTGTGTGTACAGGAGACACGGGAATCTCGTTAACCTTAAGTTTGTATTTGTATTTGTTGTAATGTGTTTTGGGGTTGTATTGTCTTTCAAGATCTCAAGGTCGAGTGTATTATGTTAATTTGTCCCGAGCCTTAATGCGTTCTAGGGATTTTTATTCAGTTCCCTAGGGCACTTAAGATATGCCCGCCCGATATCCACTTCGTTATCGGGAGGTCGCGCGTGACCGGAATCGGATCTTTGAATACAGGGTTCGAGGAGAGTCCTCGACCCTTCTAAAGTGGTTGTTTCTTCCTTTCGGAAGAAACGTAAGCTCGAAAGCTTTGCTACCTAGTGTTTTCTTATCCTATCCTTTAAGTGGAAATGTGCGTGTTTTTGTTCGTATTTGACCTTGAGATCTGAATTTTGCGTATTGGTCGTGAGTGTTGTATGCTTGTTTTATGTGGGTAACATGTAATATTGTTTGGAAATGTTGGTAAAGAATCGAATTTGGTTGTAATTCATTTGGATTGCGTTTTGAGAGTTAAATTTGTTTATCAATATAATATTGATATAATGATAGCAATATAATTAAATGTGTTTATGTAAGAATCGGGATGTGAGCTCGTTTTGAAATGGATCCAATTTGGTGACCGTTAAAATGGCGGACGTCTTTGTGTATTGCGGGGTAAGAGGACAAAGTGACCTCGATCGAACTGGAGACGTCTTTTATTTTTAGTACCGGAAATCGGGGGCCGGCAGGGAATTGGTCCCGGCTGGGACGTCCTTAATATGTCCTCCTTCCCCTTCTGTAATTGATCTGGATGGTCTCAACGCCCGCTGGACACTTCTTAATTAGGTTGGTTGGGGCGTCCTGAGTGTTTGCTGGAAGTTCTCTTCTATTGTTTCCAATATAAGGGTCAGAAATGCTAAAATTTCATTGCCTATATGGAAGATGGCTTGTAGGATATCCAATATAAGTGCGAAAATGTATAGACGGCACTTCCTATATGGAAGATGGCTTCCTGTAATTGGTACAGTCTTTGGGGCTGTTGGGTATATAGTCCAAGGTAGATTACTATGGTAAATGGGGCGAGTTTATAGGGCATAATCAGAAGACAGATAAAAATATTAAGTGAAATATGGGGAACCTGCACATTTTCTCCCATGTCTTCTCCATGAGTTGGTGGCTTTGTGTAGCGTGTTGTAATTCGATTGGTTGTGGCGGACTTTGAATCGGGTACAAATCGGGTTTTGGTGAAAATGGTGGGATCTAAATGAATGAAAGGTTCGCTGTTTGTCGGTTTCATTGTCAACGGTTCTGTTGAAAAAATGTCGGGTGTAGGGGGTTTAAGTGGAAACGTGTAATCGTTCCTCTGTCGTAGGTGGTGTATTTTTGTTATTGTTGGTGTTGTGTGTGGGGTATTTTTTTGTGTACGGGTTTAGTTTGTCTATGTGGACTGTATCAATGTCTCTTTGGAGAGGTTGGTTGGATCTATCGATACGTTTCGTCAATTGGCAGGTTGGACAGGTTTTGACTTTTTGTGCAATGTCTTGTGACATGTTCTGCCAATAATATTGAGCGAGATGAGTCTCGTCATCTTTGAGATGTTTGGATGTTTGTATTGGGTGTGTACTGATTGTAGTAGTTTGTTGGTGAGTGTTTGGGAATTATGATTTTGGTTACACCTTTGCGGGAAATGGTATGAAGTCCGTTGTGATCAATGGTCAGTTTAGGATTTCCAGATGGGGAAGGCTGATGGTTCTTAATGAGGGGGCGTCTAAGAAGCCACAGAACGGGTTGCGAGTTATGATGTCCATTTCATATTGTTGTACTCCTTTTATTTAACGAACCTCATACTTTTATCTCGATAGCCGTAATCTCCATCGAAATAATCTGCCTGACGGGTTTTTGATCGTCTTCAGCCACTGCAATGCGTGATGGTCAGAAAATATGGTAAATTTTCTGTCCATCAAACAGACGCGGAATTTATCCACACTCTCAACGATTGCTAGGCATTCTAATTCAGAGCTGGAGTAGTTCCGTTCGTGTGAACACAGGGAGCGGCTGAAGTATTGGACTGGGTAGGTCTTCCCATAAGGGTGGACCTGTTTGAGGACGCCTGCGATGCCGAGTGTTGAGGCGTGACAGGACACCTGGCATGGCAGACCTTCCTGGTAAAGGTGTAAAGTGGGGTGTGTTGTGAGGCTTTCTTTCAGGCTAGTGAACGCTTTCTGGCATTTGTCATCCCAGACCCACGTGACATCCTTTTTGAGAAGGTTGTTAAGTGGCGTCCGCAAGCGGGCGTAGTCCGGGATGAACTTCTTATAAGCGTTCACAGCGCTTAAGAAAGACCGCAATGTTTTGCGATTGGGTGGTTGTTGGATGGCGTGAATTGTTTCTATGTTTCGTGTAAATGGTGTGGTTGTACTGGCAGTGGTTGTGCATGTGTTTGAGTGGTGTTTCTGTCGCCTTTTGGTGCGAGTGTCGCGCTTGTTGCGATGTTTGCGCGTGTGACTGTTGTGTGATGGCGTGTGGTCACGTGTGTGCTTTGTGTGTGAGCTGTCCTGTTGGATGGACACTGTCTGGGCATTGTTGTTGTGATTTGGGGCCGTTGTGGCCTTGTGCATTGAGGACTTATAATAAACGCAATTGGTCTTAGTGAAAAAATTGTGTTATGCGTGCGCGTGACTAGATTGGCATGTTGGCAATTGGTTTTTGACCAATGGATGCGCGCATTGGGTGCCATGTGCGGAAGGCTTGTATGCATTGTGAGTCCTTTGTGACTCCGCTTGGTATTCCCAATAAGTGCATTCATTGGTTAGGTGAGCAAAGTGGTAGTTGGTGGAGGACAATGGAGCGGCAAGTTGGAACATAGTGCCTTGGTTAAAGTCTATTGTTAATTTGAATTTTCGGAGGGTATCTATTCCGAGAATTCCAAATGGTAGGGGTGCTTCCACCACATGGAAATTCTCCTTTTTGGTTAATTTACCTATTTTCAGGGGGAGGGTTATTTGACCTAAGGTCGGTACCAGACCGTTTATGGCCTGTAGTTCTATGGACTGTTTTTAAAGTTTTAGTTGAGGGAGGTTAATTTTTAAATTTTTATAGAGGTTATAGGGCACTATGTTCAAGCTTGCGCCTGTGTCAATGAGAAAAGGGGGTGAAAGTTCAGGCGTGATGGACAGTTTCATCGTCAGCTGGCTGACGAAAAGTGGGTGGTGCCTTCCTACCTGGTTGGCGAAAGGCTGGGGCGTATCGGGCGGGTTGTCTGTCTCGGCTTGGTGCGAGGTGTTGTGGATGTGGGGCTATTTGCACTGCCCGCGCGCTCGCGTGTTGAGCCGGTCTGTATGGTGCAGTCCACACTCTTGTTCTTCTTTGGGCGCTGGTGTATGGGTCCGGAAAGGTGGGTGGTGCCTCCTCGTGGTGGCGCGTCAGGTAGCTAGGCACCTTGAGCCACTTATCGGGGGAGGCTACGCGGGCGTCGTATGTCCCATCGGGGGGAGGCAGGTCCGTCTCCGTTCGCTGGGTCGACCTTACTTGCGTGAGGGCGGCGGTCAACTGAGCTATTAATCCCGGTAGGAGGCTTGCTTCGGCGACTTTCCTCTCCCTTGTCACGTTGCTCCTATTTTTCGCATCTTGGTCTGGCTCGTTTTCCATTATAGATCCTGTCGACTCACTATAATATTGTCGTTTCGGATTGGTTGTTGTTTGGATTGGGACCCTGTTGACTTACTGTAAGGTTGAAGGCTTGTGGTGGTTAATGGCGCAGTCGTTTTGGCTGGAACGGTAGGTTTTTCACAGGGGAAATAACGAGAGGGACACAGGATGGGTTGAAAATAGGACCACGCGATTAAGGGAGAGAAGGTTTTGACACTAATGGAGTACTTGACTTTCACATGCCAATGACAAAAGTTACTATCTTTTGCGGGTTAACACACAAATTGGAATAAGCTAGGGCCTAAATTAAAGTACCTTAATACACAGAAAAGCGCACACTCAAGAATACAACACTAACAACAAAAGGGAGATAAAAACAACTCACGATTTGTTAAATAAAATAAAAAAAGTACTTAGCTTTATTGTAGCGTTGGGAGGGATCGGACTGGGGACACAGGGATGCCAAGAGAACAGCCAGACAGGGAAAACCGGCCGTAGAAAAACCACTTTTAGTGGCTCCACACAGATTATCCACGCTCCCTCTGTTCTCGCCGCATTCCCCTCGTCCCCTTTATATACAAACATGACCACATTCGTCCAATGAGAAGGCGTGAGAGATTGGATCACTAACAAACGAGGACAACATTCTTCCCACTAAAACTGATCAGAAAAAAAACTGAAAATGTTTGTCAATATAATTTGACAAAAGGTATCCTTCCAAAAAAAAAAAAGGAACTAACCAATCTCCCAAACATTCTCATTGTCCCGTAAGGAAAACCTCCCCCTGTCGGGAGGGAAAAGCTCACGGGAGCCATGTTATAAAATTAAAAAGGATTCACTAAGAGAGGAGAAGTAGGCATCCAGGTCGTTCCATACAGGTGCCTTCCATCTTGTTCCTCCCAAAGAGAAAATAACCAAAATTCTGCGCAAACTACGTGAGTTACCATGAGTGATTACCAAGCACACACATATATAATATGCTTTAATAGACAGAGTTTAATGGGGGACTAATAAGCTCTCATCTAGGACCGGCCGAGCATGAAAGTTAGAGACTTTGGGAACTGACAGAGGCTCGCTTGATGAGAAACCGAACGATCCAATTCCATTCAGTTCTCTCAAGTCCAAGAGCTAAAGACTCTTCTTAACGTCAGTTTCTAAACGGTTTCATCCTATCGACATGTACAACTTTCACATCGTTCATGGTGACCCCTCTTACTCTAAAGTTAACATCGGAGACCCTAGCTTCCACACGGAAAGGCCCATAGACGTTGGAGTAACCTTCAGTCTTAGGAACAGCTAGCATTACCAGATCTCCTCTGTCGAAACTTTTGGTATAAGGTGGTCTAGGATTCATAAGCTTTTTAGCAGAATTACCTGAAATAAACTGTTTGACAGTCTCCTTTGCTTTCCGCATCCCCCTTAACCTCTCAGCCCAAGTAGGCTTTCTAAAACTATTAACAGACCCAGCGCTACACTCACAGTTTCTGTTAAACTCAGTAGGTGGCAACTTTACGGCCTCGTTTTCAATGCGCCTCACTGATTTCTCATCTAATGAGCATGAAACCATTGGTCTATGTGCACTGGCAATGCAGCTAAGGTCTACATACTCATGGTCCTCTGGATTCAAGGAAATCATGTTGCAACGTTCCCGTATGGGAGGCAACTGGATATTCAATCTCCTTATATCATTGATTCCCAGAATCCCGTCGTAGCCCTTATCTCCGAGTGACATTAGCCAAAACCTTATCTCTCCTAGCACGGTGCCGTTTTCGTTACCAACTCTGCAGGTTTTAACACGTGTAAGTGTCCGCTCGTGGCCTGTCACTGACACTATACGTAAAGTTTTAAGTGCATCGTCCCAATTCTCCTTCAAGACCTTGCAATTTTCAGAATCAATGATACTGACTTGGCTTCCTGTATCATATAACAGGTGCCACATATTGCCGTTAATATTCACCTTAACTATTGGCAGATTTCCAGTCTGATCACCGCCATAAGAACGTATGTCCACAATCTCAGCATTGTCAAGAGTATTGCGGTTGGCAAACATAGAAGACTGTCTTGAGCAATCACTAGCTATATGTCCTAACCTACACTCAGGTGGACTCAGCTTGATTTCGCCCAACAATTTAGTCAGTTTTTCTATCTCACCCCTAAGGTCTTTAATACACTGCTCATTTTCGTGCTTCATCCTGTTTACACTGGAACTAAGCATCTTCATCTCACTCTTAATGCTATTTATTTCTTTAACCCCTTCTACTGAACATACCCCTTTCATAAAGCTGCAACGGTGTTCTACACTATCCTCCGTGGCCATGACAATGACTGCTTTGTCTATAGATTTAGCCTCACTACGAACAATAGCCTCTCTATACTTATCGAGCACATTTTCGAGGAAAATTTCGAAAACTAAACTATCGTCAAATCTGTACTCTACTTCATCTCTAATGGCCAGGAATCTTTCTTCAAAAACCATAGGACTTTCCCCAACTCTCTGCTTAAGACCTTCTATTAATTTAAGGCATTCCCTAATACCACGCGCTTTTTTAGGGTACAGTATGTTCAGTTTACTAACAATAGTTTCGAAACTGCTATCGTTACGGATACCCATCTCCTCTAAGCTTAACCTAACTTCAGGAGATAGAGCCTAGAACATAAGCAGTGCCTTGACCTCAGGATCCCATTTGCCTACTCGAGCTTTAAGCTCGACTTCCCGAATGAAGGACTCGAGACCAACCCCATTAAACACTAACAAGTTGAACATAGAGTTCACAAACATGATGGAGTACAATAATAATAATAATAATAAACCACTCAATCAAAGAAAAAAAAAAAACAGCACGTAAAAATTACAGGAATTTACACGTGCAAACACCAGTAATCCTGGCAGGGCTCGCCAAAGACAAAGGATGATCCTTAAAGTTAGAAATAATCGCTATTTCTCTTTAAAATAGGTTTCGATTTTTGTTTAGAAAAAACATTCGCGGTATAATTGCAATTTTCGTTTTACAATCATCAGCCGCGTTATATTGTATTTTAAATTACTTTATATAATATTTTCGAACGGAAAAATATGTCCAGGGTAGCCTAGTGGACATGGCATCTGCCCGGTAAGCGGAACACAGTGGGTTCGATTCCCATCCCTGGATACTTTATTTTTTCGTTTGTTATCACTCTTCACAATTCATCCTATCATACTTCATCCTTAAAGTTAGAAATAATCGCTATTTCTCTTTAAAATAGGTTTCGATTTTTGTTTAGAAGAAACATTCGCGGTATAATTGCAATTTTGTTTTACTATATATCTATATATATAAATGAATGTTTGTATGTTTGTTGGTTTGTATGTCAGGTATACAAATTCGCAGTAGTTCACTAATTCAAACCAAAATTTCCATACATAGGTAAAAAAATAACGGGGATGACGATAGGCAATATTAAAAAATATATAAATCAATTATTAAAACTATATATTCAAATTATTCTACTTAGCTCACGAGCAGCGCCCTCTAGAACGCTCAGGCGACCTGCCGGCGGCGCGCGCCCGTTGGCTGCCGGCAGGTTGCCTGAGCGTTCTAGACGAGAAGCTTTTTCTTAATTACAATTCAAGCCTTAACTATATTTACAGTTTTTCTAATTTATAACTATTTCACATATTTACATATATATTTTCATTTTTTGCTATAACTGATCTAATTCGCCGTTTAAAATAACGGCTCTTGCTATATTTGCTATGTTTTATTTTCCTATGTTTTATGTGTTTGAATAATACATTTAATCGTGTAAACCCGGGCGTTGCCCGGGTCATTCGTCTAGTAGAATATAAAGCATTAACGCGCAATCTATATACATAAAATGAAAACATTAAAACGCAAATGTTTCTTTTAAACATAATCACACTTTAATGTCCTTACTGCGAAGAAAAATATATTGGGAGGGCTTGGCTCCCTAGTGGTGAACACTCCCAGCGGTTCAGCCAATTTAATCTACCAGACCGCTAGAGCTCTAAAACTGTAATGGATCATTCTGCTTATATATGTTACACTGAAACATATGTTGGTGGTTGGAAGTAAAGTAATGTTGAGAATGAGGACAGAAAGATGGTGCTAGAGATTGTGAATGTAAGAAATTTATATTATAGATGGTCAAAAAATAAATAAATCCGATAAAAGTGTTAAAATAAATTATATATAATACAAAGGAGGAAGATATATAAAATTGATAAAATTGTTTCAAAATTTTGGCATCTTTTTTGTTGTTGTTGTGTGAACACTATTATGTGGCGTTGCCCAGGGCATTCGGCTAGTATATTTCAAATAAAATTTCCCCAACCAATAAAAAATTACAAAAGTCTACAAAAATAAAATAGTTTTTTTTTGCGCCTAAAAAAACCTGATGGTATTTCTAGAGTAACTTATCATGCTGAACTCAAAATTATAATCAGGAATTTTCCATCACCCATGGTTTTTGCGTGACAGCCTTTTTATTTTGGGAAAAATACAGTAAAATAAGCAAACAATGTTATGTTTATAGTTTATGTAATTTTAAGAATTAACCTTATTACTTTACGCTGGTTTAGCAAAATATATTTTTTCTTCGCCCCAAAAGAAACAGAATATTTTCTAAACGTAACTCGTTGTGCTGATTCCAAATATATCATTAGTTTTTTCAATTTTCTAAGATTTCTGAGAGTCTATATGAACGAAATATATTTATTTCATTGAAAAGTAGTGATAATGAATTTTTTCTATACTTTGATTGTGGTACATCCAATTCTCTTGAGTGCCCAGCAGTAGTCAGCAAGCATACCGGGACTCCATTTACCTTGGTACAGCTTCTCTATGCTTGATATATCTTGATGGAACCTCTCACCATGCTCATCATTAACTGCACCAAGATTGTCTAGAAATGAATCTAGATGTGAATGCAGGAAATGAATTTGGAGAGACATGTTACATCCCAGAGCTTTGTAGAAAAGTAAGAGTTCAATAACTAAGTCTCTGTAGTTTTCGGCCTTTACATTTCCTAAAAGGTTCTTACAAACGTTTATAAAAATATGCATGCTGCTGTTTCAACTTCATTTAAGGTAACTTCAATTTCCCATCCTGCAGCAATTCTCGAACTTCGTTTAACAAGAAAATGACTTAGTGTACTGCAGTGATGTTGTTAGTCTAATGGATGCGCTTGGTCATGAACATAACACAGAAGAGTGGCGCTTATTCATTGGTTCCTCTAAAATTAGTTTGAATGCTGTTCTCCTTCACAACGGTAATAAGTTCTCATCGGTTCCAATAGCACAAACATTCAACATGAAAGAGAGTTAGGAAAGCATGAAACTGCTTTTAAAAAAGGTAGAGTACGACAGATACAGTCGGAAAATTGTGGTGACCTGAAGTCATTGTTCTCTTGCTTGATTTACAGCTTGGATATACAAAATTTTGTTGGTTTCTGTGTGAGTGGGATAGTAGAGACAAGGAAAGGTATTATATCAAAAAGAATTGGCCAAACCGTAAAAACCTTACTCCAGGACTTAAATTTAATACACATTCATAACCATTCCGAAAAATCACCAGAAGATGTTTTGATTTCCTAAATAAAGTTCCTGTTTACCTGCTGATAAATGACTGCATATAACAGACTGTTTATACGACAGGCAGGACTAAGGCTTATATGTAAAATTAATTAAAAGTTCCTGGAAGCGAAACCATTTACATATTAAATAAGTTTAAAAGTCCATAGTTTGTGCAAAACACCAATTTACTGTATTCAACAGCAAGTGCGGGGTATATAAGAAACTCAGTCCAATACAATAGTGCAGCGTTCTGAAACTCTAAATGGCCAAACTACTAGGAGTGTTCACCACCTTTGTTCAATATTTATTCATTGCAGTATAGGGTCTGTAGGAAAAAATCTCAATTATATATATTTTATATAAAAAAAGATAGCGTTAAAACAAAATGTTTATAATTTTGAACGCTAGATGACGCTAAGGTAATGTTAATATTTTAAAATATAAAAAGAAGTAATTCGAAAAGAATTAGACTTATACTAAACGTGTTTTTAGTATTATGCAATACCCCCACCGGAGTTATTTGTTTCAATATATTCAAGAAAAATGATGTTTTCCTTTTTAAATTGAATAACATCACTCTCTGAATAATTTACTCATAGTATTAAACATATAAATCGTTTTATCAATTCATTTAGATTTCAACAGTATATACAAATATTTTCAATCTTACTACACTACATTTATGGAGAATATAATACATAGTAACTTATATCTAATTTTATATTCTTATATAGAAGGATTTTTAAATGTTTTGGTTACTCGAGTACACACTTAAGAGAGCTTCAGTGGAATTCAAATAAATATTCCATATTGTAGAATTAAAGCAATTAAAACCGAATTCGAAAGAAACATGACAGCTCAAGTTTATTTCGCCAATATTACTTAGAATAAATATGAGGTCCACGTGGCGCTTGGTACAAGGTTTGGCACCTATATAATTGGAGCTACTATCTCAATGTCTATGGTGTTGATAAAGGAACAAATTTCTTGTGTATCTGCTGTTGTTGTTGCTTATTACTCAAGTCGTTTAAACAATCTCCATTAGGTTTCATTGTCTCAGCTTATAGTCCTGGGGTTTTCCCAGAGGTCTTATTTGAAGGATTTGATACAATTCAATAGTTGTTCAGGACTGGCAGGCTGGGAATCACATTTGGGACATTTCGGGAATGTTTTGATTTTTCCATTAAATTTGAAAATTCTAAGATGTTCTGTTCGTAATCTTGATATCGCCGTTTGTTCTTCCCTAGTAAGATGTGGAAAGAAGATTCGTTAGGAAATGGGGGTTTACCAGGGGTGGTTTAGGTGTAATGTGTATATCTACAATTTTGTTATCATCTCTAGAAACATCAAGTTTCAAGAGGAGTATAAGTTGTTAGAGGAGTGGGGGATGTATAAGTCATTGTGCAGCTTATAATAGTTAATATTTTCTATATGGGTTTTGAGGTATATAGGTAAGAAAAAACTATGGTTTTAATATTTATAAAGGACAAAATGTTGGAGCAGATCAATTTACATTACAATGTTATATTTGTACTATTTTTTCAGGTTTATATGTATGTTATAATTTATGTTAAAAATACTAGAGGTGACAACCACTCATTGTCCGGTTGAAAGAATTTATTTCACCATTAAATAGTTATCTTTTATACAGCGAGGAGTTTTACATATTGAAGGATCACCATGGATTTGCATAGCGTTGAAAGATAAAATAATATTTACATGAAAATAGTTACAACATATCAAATGGACAAAATTCAGAGTATATGATAATCCATCACATATCACAACACGTTTCCCCTTCCTCAAAACCCAAGCCTTTGTGGTTTCTTCAGCTCTCTACCGAACCTAGAGAACCGGGGCATTACAGATGAGTTCTCAGAGGGCACAGCCATCCCATCACTTGGTTGTCGTTGTATTGGAGTTGTAGATGGTCCTGCGACTGGCTCCTCTTCAGTAGTTCTCTGCCAACTGCTGGAGTCCGCCGCTACTGGAGACGATTCACCTGAGAACGAGGTCCCCAAGGAGGGCGATTCCCCTTTTCCGGATGGTCCATTTTTTGGTCTTAGAAATTGTTGATTTCTGAGGAATTCCTTTCCAGATGGTGTTTCGACTTTGAAACTTTGAGGCGAATTCCCGTGAGCTGTAATCTTCACTGGTGTCCATGCCTGTTTTGGAGACAGTTGGCACCAGGCCTCCTCTCCCACGCTGACTTTAGGGTAGATTTTACTGCTTCTGTCGTAATACTTTTTCATCGAATTTTGTCTTCTTTTCTTTGCATTCTCTATATGTCTTTGATTGGTTTTGCACGGGCCATATAGCGGGGTGATTCTTGGGATGAGGCAGCGGAGACTTCTAGACAAACATAGTTGTGCCGGGGAAGGTAGGTCATTCTTTGGAGTATTTCTGTAGGTCAACAGGGCCAGATATGCGTCGGATCCTTGATCTTTACATTTGTTCAATAAAGTCTTTATTGTTTGGATATTCCTTTCTGCCAGTCCATTGGATCTATGAAGGTGTCGACTTGAGAAAATTTGCCTTATGCCCCATTTTGTACAAAAGTCTGTCATTATCTCTGAGTGAAACGGGGGTCCATTGTCGGACATAATAGTTTCCGGGATTCCATATCGTGCAAATGTCTCTCTTAATTTGTTTCTGACATTGGTCGCAGTAGGCGGGTTTAATGCATAAACCTCCGGGTAACCACTAAATCTGTCCACAATTAATAAATGAGGCTTTCTTTCAATATAAAATATGTCCATAGAGACTGTTTGCCAAGGATAATCCGGAATTGGAAAAGATCTTAACGTCTCCCGTGTTTTAGACTTCTGGTATTTTTGACAAATGTCACAACTTTTAACTCTCTCAGCTATGTCCATGGACATTCCTGGCCAGAAAAGAGATTCACGTGCCAAACCCTGAATTGCTGATATCCCTTGATGAGATTTATGTAATAATTCGAGCATGTAGTTTCTTTGTGTTCCAGGAACCACTATTGCCGATCCGACACATAATAACTCATTCCATAGGTAAATACGGTGTCTAAAATCATAATAGGGGTTTACATCTTTTTTGCTTATTGGCCACCCTTCGATAACGTAGTGGATTATTTTTAACAGCGTTGTATCTTCTCGGGTATCCTTCTGTAGAGTAATCAGTTTTTCGTCCGAGATATTGGCAGATATTAATTTGACCATTCTTCTGTCCTCGACAAAGGGAGTTGGGAGTTCGTCTATGGGATGAGTATCCCTGGATAGGGTATCTGCGACAATTAAGCATTTTCCAGGCCGATATTGCAATTTAAAATCAAAAGCAAAGAGTTTCATAACTATTCTCTGCAGTCGAGGCGATATATCAGTTAACGGTTTTTGGATAAGTGGTAATAAAGGCTGATGATCCGTCTGGATTATGAACGTGTGTCCTAATAATAAATATTCGAACTTTTTGCATCCATAATAAATGCTCAATAATTATTTTTCAATCTGTGAGTACTGTTTCTGAGAATCGTTGAATGATGCGGATGCAAACGCCAGCGGTCGATTCTCTTGCAGCAGAGCAGCTCCCATAGCATCCTTGCTGGCATCACATTGTAGAACTAACGTCTAAGTTTTGTCGTAATGGCCCAACGAAGGAGCGTTTCGAACGCATTCCTTAATGTGATGGAATTCGATGTCTTGTCTAGGGCCCCAGTGCCAGACCACATTCTTTTTTAATATTCCTCTTATGTTGGACGTTGACGCGGCTAGATTCGGAATAAATTTTCCTAAATAGTTGTAAAGACCCATGATTCTCTGAAGCGACTTTTTATCTTCTGGCTTTTTGAGGTTGATCACTTTGTCGACCTTATTTGGCTCTGGATCAATTCCATTTTTCGAAATCATGTGGCCCAAAATAACAACCTCCTTTTTGCATATTTGAGCTTTAGTCAAGTCGAATTTGATATTATTTCTCCTTGCTATTTCTAGTATACCTTTCAATTTTTCATTATGTTCTTTAATGCTATCTGCGTATATCAGCAAGTCATCTACATATGTGACGTTCCAAAAACTGTTCTAAAAAATATTTGTCATCATTTCCACGAATATTTGCGCCGATATATTCAAACCAAATGGTAATCGGTTATATCTGAACTTTCCGAATGGTGTAGCCATCACCAACAGATCTCTGCATTCGTTGGCAACCGGAACATGCCAATAGGCCGATTTTACATCTAACACGGTATAATAATCAGCCTTGGGAATCTGATGTAATAATTCAGATGGAGCCGGAGTCTGGAAGTGTCTTCTCACCAGGGCCTGATTCAATTTGCGTGGATCCAAACATATTCTAATTTGGCCCGATTTTTTCTTCCTTACGACCATAGGGTGAGACCACTCTGTTTCATGATAAATCTTCGTAATTATTCCTTGTTTTACCATCTTTTCCAATTCAGACTGAACTTCATTTCCTAGGCTTGCCGGGATGCGTCTTGGAAGGGCACGTACAGGCGGATACTCAGGTTTTGTATACATTTTACATTCAGAGTTTATCACTCCAACTCCTTGAAACACCTCATGAAATTGTTCGAGTATTTTTTTCGTTTGATCATGTAAAATCATTTCATGCGAGTTTATTTGATTGATTCGTTTCAAAATCTCAAGCTTCTCGCAAGTGTCGCCTGTGATGAGTGTCTGCGCATCGACATCAGCAATAATAAATTCACACAAGCTTTTCTTCTCACCATATTGGCATAACACTTCACATTTCCCCACGATAGGTAATTCCGAATGTCCATATGCATATGCCTTTAACGACGTGGGCTTGATTATTGGCTTTGCTGGCCACAAGCTTATCACTTTCTGAGGAAGCACATTAATCTGCGCACCAGTATCCAAATGTACAGACGTCTTGTTGCCATTTATACTTATCACAGCGGACCATTTGTCCGACCGAACGGTCTTAACAAGAACCTTATTTACATTGATACCTCCTTCGAAGGATTCGTCGCCTTCATTTTCCGCTATAAGGTTTCTTATGCGTTTGGTCCTACAAACTGCTGCGAAATGGTTTAATTTCCCGCATGCGTTACATGTCTTTCTGTATGCTGGGCAATTACCATATGTGTGTTGCTGTCCACACCACTTGCATTCATTTCTAGTGTTTGCAATACTGGGTCCTGCTTTAGCTTTTTCTACTCGACTTCTATTTTTCTCCCAGGTATTTTTGTTAATCTTTTTAATAATGGCCTGTTTTTCTTCCCATGACGCTATTTTTAAGCAAACAGACTCGGCAATCGTGGCTACAGAAATTGCTTTTAGTAGGGTCAACTGGGGATCTTCCAACAACTTCTTTTTTACTTCCTGATCTACCATTCCAATTATGAAACGATCCCTGATGAGAGATTCAGCCAATTCCTCGAATTCACATTCCTGGGCAAGTTGTTTTAATTCCGTAACGAATTCAGTTATACCTTGCCCTTCCTTTTGTACGCTTGTGAAAAATTTGTTTCTAATTTGTATTATATTTTTAAAGGGTTTGAAATGTTTTGACAACATGTCAATATCCTGCCGATTGCGCCATGTTATAATTTATGTTAAAAATACTAGAGGTGACAACCACTCATTGTCCGGTTGAAAGAATTTATTTCACCATTAAATAGTTCTCTTTTATACAGCGAGGAGTTTTACATATTGAAGGATCGCCATGGATTTGCATAGCGTTAAAAGATAAAATAATATTTACATGAAAATAGTTACAACATATCAAATAGCCAAATTTCAGAGTATATGATAATCCATCACATATCACAACAGTGTATTACACAAAGAAAGTCACCAGATACATATATTTTAATATTATATATCATTCAGAAAACTAAATAACATAAGATTACGTCATTCCAGGCACTTATTCTAACAGGTTGAGAGCTAGCTAAAACATTTTATCATCATAGACAGTTACTAAATAGCTATGTCAAGCTTTACATCCCAGTAATATATCTATTTACGCATAGATCTAGGTAGATCTAGGCCATATAAAGCTGACAATAGATTTTCAGTAACGTACACGACATCATATAATAACTATAGGGAGTGAATACAGGGTAGTTTACCTTGGATATAGTACTATAGCGTGGTTTATATATCCTCGTAGAAGGTGGTGGACCTGTACAACACACTGTTGTTACAACATGTGGTGTAACCTACCTTAGCTACGACTAACCTACCTACTTACCTGGAACCTGGGAACCCGGGTTATACATTTATATATATAGAGAGAGAGATCAACAAATTTAAATTACCTGGGATTGTGGTCGTGTGACGTGACATTGAGCCTCTTCTCGTGAAAATTAAAAACCACCCCATTGACCATGGGGTGGTTTCAATTTCCACTCCTTGATATTCCTGTCACAAGACAAGTATGTGTTAGTCACTGTGTCCTCTTTATTTTACAAAGAGGTTTTGACCAAGATACTTTCTATAATTGTCTCTGAAGAATATCCTAAAAATACATTAGAGTTCATATTTGACATATTTACATCAAGCCATACTCCAACACTGTCATAAGAGGGAAATAAGATCAATTACCTGCGAAGTGACGAGCGTCTTCTTGAAAATTGAAACTACCTCGCGCCCAGCTCGGGGTAGAATCAATTTTCCTGTCTCCCCAATATACTGCCACAACAACAGCAAGTGTTACTCACAGTGTCCCACACAGTACAATGTTCTCCAAGATAATATGTAAGTTTTGCTACAAATATCGCCGAATTCCAAAAAATACTAAATGCTGGCAGTCTAATATTCAACCAAATATCAAATATATGTATACTTCCATATTCTTTATTCTACTTTCACCTATAATACAAGGTATGTCCCATAAGTTCCCGGACTGGGTCCATAAAAAAAAAGGTAAGATTTTTTAATTTTTTTTTTTTATTAAAACTTTTCAAAGTAATCCCCCCTTGCTTCAACGCACCAGCGCCATCGTTTCTCCCAATTGTCGAAACAGTTTTTATAAGCCTCTTTTGGAATGCTCTTCAATGCTAACGGCGATTTTTCTATTATGTCATCCCTGGTGTCAAAATGTCTTCCTTTTAGAACTGCTATAAGTTTGGGGAACAGGAAAAAGTCATTTGGTGCGATGTCTGGGAAATAGGGTGGTTGAAGTAGGATTTGTGTCCCGTTTTTCGCCAAAAAGCTAGTCATCAAGTGCGCTGTGTGAGGGCGAGCATTGTCATGGTGTAGGATCCAGCCACCATTAGTCCATTTTTCTGGCCTTTTTTTTCGAATCGCTTCCCTTAGACGGCGAAGAATGCCCAAATACATTTCCTTAATAACTGTTTGGCCTGCAGGAAGATACTCGTGATGAACAATGCCCTTGTTATCCGAAAAAGCGACCAGCAACACCTTGTTTCTGGATTTTTTGGGTCTAGGCTCACCCTAACCTCTCCACTCGGCAGATTGAGGTTTGGTTTCAGGGTCATAGCCATAGACCCATGTCTCGTCGCCTGTGATTATCTTGTCTTTCCATTCTGGATCCGTTCTTGTCATTTCCATCATGTCCTCACAGGTTGCAAGCCGACACATTTTTTGCTCATTGGTGAGGAATCTTGGGATGAATTTTGCAGGAGTCTTTTTGAGCTTCAAATCTTCGGTTACGATCCTTCCAATCGTTGTTTTAGAGATGCCTGTGTCTTGCTCTAGCTCCAGAAAAGTGGTTCGAGGATTTTCTTTTATCAAATCGGTGATTTTTTTCACATTTTCATCAGTACTTTGAAATTTCGGGCGTCTTTGACGAGGATCATCTTCAATGGAAATTCTGCCAGCTTTAAATCTATAATGCCATTCAAAAACAGTTGTTCTCTTTGGGGCGTCATTGGGGAATGCTTTATTAAGCATTTAAAAAGTTTCGGTTGCTGATATTTGAAGTTTCACACAAAATTCTATGCAAATCCTCTGCTTCAATTTTTGTTCCATCGTAAAATCGCCGCAGCGCTCGGTGTGACCTTTAAATAAATTAGAATAACCTTGGCGCGCGCGCAAGTACCGCCTCGATATTGGTACCACCGTGTAGCCAGATATTTTTTCTATAATAAACAGTCAAATTCATTTACATTTTTCATTTATTTATTTTTTTATGGACCCAGTCCGGGAACTAATGGGACATACCTTGTATTTTGACCTAAAATGTTTACCTATAATATTTCGATACATTACTGAATGTATAACTATAGTCTTGTATTGATTGTTGGATTCTATGATCTTGACAGTCCTACTCTATGCGGCCCCAATCTGGGCACATGATCAAGCCTTAATCTTAGATAGAATCCAGGATACCTTTCTCAGACGTTTTCTGTGCCTTCCAAGCTATACTCCGGGTTATATTTTGAGGGCCGAAACAGGAAGAAACCCTCTTGATATCACAGTGAAAAAACTAACTTTAAAATTCTGGACTAGAATTCTGAAAATGGACGGCAGCAGGCTACCTTCAATTTGTTTGGCACATTTGTGGGACATTTCAATTTCTTCAAAACAGAATATCGGACTGGTAAAAAGTATAACAGAGCTACTTAATAACACCGGCTTCTCATGGCTTGTTGGAAGTACAGACTTCAATATTCTACAAAGATACATCCCCCTAATTATTAGAACGGCAACCGATCAGTCCTTGCAGCTGGATTATGTAAGAATAAGAAAATCAGTGCTCTACTCTCACTATAAATACTTTCATTCATCACCTACAATGGAATGCTATCTTAATGACAATATCCCCCAAACCTTAAAGAGAATCATTGCACAAGTAAGAAGCCTTTTTGCAGTACAGAGAATTAATCATAACTTGAATCATGAAAATTTCTCTTATAGAACTGTAAAAAGATTATAAAAACGAAGAGAAAATTATTTATTTTTACTATACATGGGCTACGAGGGCCCGTTTCATCCCCCCATCTCTCAGAGTCGCAGATCCTGTGGGAAATTCTCATTCGAACAGGGTTATCCTCCGATCCCAACGCCAATTACTATGGGCTAGAACCCAGGGATGTTATTCGCGAATACGCTGCTTGTCCAAGACCATTAAAGGCGTCATTTCCCAAGTCACCAAACTCATATCCCAATCCAATATGGTTGAACTCCTTGGTCTCCTCACCGCCGACATCAGACAGCAGGACAGCATCATTAAAGGGCGTCAATACAAGAAGCTATCCTTTTGGATCAGCAAATATGGCTTCCCAGAGGAATTTCACCCCGACAACCAACCGGTTCCCACTCTCCTCAATCTGTCATCTACAGTGTTATCTCCTTCGCAGACCGAGGTTCTTTCCTTGGGCCTCAAGTACCGGCCTCCCGCAACGCCTGACATTCCTAGAATTATTTCTGGTGTTGAGCCCGCCATCAGCTCCCTTTCCCACACAGCCCAATACGACATACGGAGTTCCATAGCCCATATCCTCCGGAAACCCACCCCTACTCAATCCCAATCCCCTTCTCAGTCCCAATCTCTTGGTAAGTACCGCTCCCTGGCTACCTTAAGGCGAAACCATAACATTATAATCACCAGATCGGATAAAGGTTCCCAGACCGTCGTCTTGGACACGGCTGACTATGCCTCCAAGATGACGGAGATACTCAACGACCGCAATACTTTTGTTCCCATTACACAGCCTGATGCTTCTACCTCAACTAAATCTTTCAGATTGGGGTTATTGCGTTTGAAAAAATCGGGTCACATAACACCGGATCAATATAGCACTTTCACCTCCGACCTTAATAATACCCCCTATATCTATGGTCTTCCTAAGACCCATAAGCCTGGCATCCCTCTACGCCCCATCATAGCCTACCATCTTTCACCTGCCTATAAGCTGTCCAAATATCTGACTGGCCTACTCACACCTTGGGTGAAGGCCAGTCCACAGTCCTCTGCCATTAGGGATATCCCTTCATTCGTGCAGTCCATTAACTCTCTCTGCCCTGTCCCCAACACCGTTATGGTGTCTTATGATGTGGTTGCCATGTATCTTTCCCTCCCCCACCAGCTTATCATTAGGCACTTGACTAGTTTCTTACAGGATAACCAGGTAGATCACCATACCGCAGAGTCCATAGTCGCACTATCTTCACTGTGTTTGGACTTTACTACTTTCACATTTAACAACCAGTTGTTCAAACAAATCAGAGGCTCGCCCATGGGCAGCCCACTATCCTCCCCACTTGCAGAAATAGTCATGGCCAACATAGACCACTGGGTCCAACAGCAAATTGCACCGGGCATTCACATGTGGCGGAGATATATTGATGATATCTTCTGCATATGTGATACCGGACAAGAAATCAATGTCTTAAACTCTCTAAACTCCTATCATCCCGAGATCTCTTTCACCCTAGAATTGGAAAACAGGTCCGTATTGCCGTATCTTGATATACTGGTCATCCGTACTGCCTCCCATTACCACACCACCGTATACCACAAGATTAACAATCCCACATTTTATACAGACTACAAATCTTCATGTCCCCTATCGCACAAAATAAATACTGTCCGTACTCTTACCAAGAGATTGTTCACCCACTGCTCCCTTCCACTGTTTAGAACCATTGAATTTTCCCTAATCATTAAACAGTTGGCCCGGTCCCAATACCCCCCCCATTTCATACATAAGTATAAATTTGACCCTTCTTCCGTTAGACCCCCTGCAATCACCAGAAACAGTTGTATACTTCCCTTTTCCACCCAATCAGTCGCCATCTCCCGCATCCTCAGAACGCACGGGGTTAACACCCACTTTACTAATAGCAATAGCATCGGCGCCATCCTCAGACACCCTATCACCAGATTACCTAGATCTACCGTTGCTCGGTCCTCTGGTGGCTCGGTCTACTCAGTCTCGTGTAACGATTGCAGTGCATCTTACATAGGCGAGACTGGTAGGTCCGTGGCCATCAGGATGACCGAACACGGTAGATGCATTACCAACAGAGACAACAGGTCGCTTATCTTCAATCATATTAACACCACCGGCCACTCATTCAATCTAACTTCCCCCACCACCATATACAATAACATTTCCAATAAATACCAAAGACTGATCATAGAGGCCATATTATCCATATCAAAAAACAGCATTAACCGACACATAGATTTGCCTACACAATACCAAGACATATGTAATAACCTAAATAACCATTAAACCAATGTGGCCGCTGATGGCGGGTTGAACATTCGTTGTCCGGTTTCATTGTATAGTTCATAGTATAACCATCTGCTAATTTGCCAATTGATTGTCATATGACATTACATGATTAGCATATTTGTAAATATCATATACAATAGTTTTAGATTTGCAAAATTTTTCTTATTTTAAATTATATTTTAACCGTCCTATATTCTTCTTATATGCAAATATATTTTAAAATGGAATCTTATATAAAGCCTTTTGCCACCATGTATCTTTACCTGTAGAAGGGCGAGGCTGCCCGAAAGCTCGTAGCCCATGTATAGTAAAAATAAATAATTTTCTCTTCGTTTTTATAATCTTTTTAGAGAATTAATCATGTTTCACTTTTGAAAACTAAGACCATAAAATGCACCTTATACAACGGTGAATTTAGTCTTGATTTTCCACACTACATGTTCTACTGTACGGCAATGGAAGAAGAGAGAGAAATTCTTCGTCAAGAGACCGGCTATAATAGCAATTCGCCTTAAGTTTTAATGGCAAAAGTCGTAAAATCCAGACCCTTTGCATTCGCTTTTTATAAATACTGGAAATCAGCTCAATCAAAATATTTAGCACAGACACCGGATCCAACTCGATAATTGGTCGAGGTCAATGCCCAATATTTGTATATAACTATGATGCTAATTTGTTATTTATTTATTTTGTCCTACCTGGAGAATCCTGTATGGCACGTGTGCATAATAAAGGCTTTTGTTGTTGTTGTAGTCTTGTATTTGTATCCAGCCTGTCGAAGGACGTTATTGTCCATAAAAATCTCGCCAAGCTTATAATTTTTCATCAAAGAAACTCATCGTTGTTAGCTCTTATCTCTTCTTCAAAATTTTATACGGCGATTCCTTCTATTGTAATGTACTATATTTATCATTACTAATTTTATAATAGATAAGAGATAGATAGAGAGAATGAGACTACTTTATCACAACGTTCATATGAGATTATATAGGCGCAAATTCAAACTAAATATATTTATAGAATTTTTTCAGTTAGAGAATTGTTATAGATTTGGTTGTTCTGTCTACAAGGTCTCAAATATAATGCGAAGATAACGTATTTATTTTGTAAGGAATTATGAATTACTGCTACTGACAGAGAAGTAAAAGTAAGAATATTTCAATACTACCACATTTTTACGTTTCCTAGCTTAACATTTGCAGAAGCTCTTTACAGAGACAGCTAATACATCTATTGATGTGGTGGAAGGAAAATTTCCTTAAGGTTATTTGATGTTATCTTTTTCTGCGGTATTACAATTTAGTAAAACGCCCAATTTCAAGTTCTATAATTATAATGAGGAGATAACAGTTAAATCGATCTAAACATAAATATAGGTAGATCTACTTTATCTTTATATATCTAAATAGTGAAGGAAAACAGTTGATAACAACCTTGCCAATATTGGGGAGTCGCCTGTTCTTCAGATGACGACAGCCTGGGTGACGTAAACTTCTGTTGAAGCAACACGACATTGTTTGCATTTATTGGTCACGTGATGATAACTATCGTGCCTCGGAGTGACGTAATTAGCTAATAGATGAAAGAGTTTAAGTAGATTTGGTGGCTTTCTTATCATGGTTTTAAAGAAGTAATTTGAGGGGTCTAAAACTTTGTTTTATCGAGAAAGATTTGACCTTCCTGAAGAAGATATATTGTATGATAAGAAAGTGACGTCAAAATGAAGTTGGCTGATAAAAATATATGTGTGTATATATATTTATATAACACGAAGGTATTGCTCTATTACAATATAATAATTATCAAGTTAAATATTTAATAAGCTGCACCAGGTTATGTCAGGTTTACATCTCTTAACTAATCCTGGTATAAGATCTAACTCTAAGTTTATATTTACATATACTGTGTACAACAGGCTAAATTATAGCAGCTATAGTCAATGACATCATAAACTACAGAGGTTATGTAGATAGGATTTCTAGCTATAAGATCACCTACCTTGGCCGCCATCTTGTCAGAAGAGGTGAAGTTAACCACAAGACACAACTTACCTTCCCAACCTGTAAACTCAAATGTGGTAAGTGTATTTTTGTTCTAATTTATTTCCTGCTATCAGGCAAATCTTAACTTTTCTAATGTTTTCATATTGGATCATATTCGTACATAGTGGTATCGTTCCTTTAATCTGATATCATCAAATTAGCTTTATTTTTATATTTTTAGCAACTCTCTCTCCCTGTCTCTTGTCGCTTCAAACTCCGTGTGATATGTATAGAATACAATATTATTAATTTTAATGGAAATTACAAGCAAATTTGTCTAAATTATCTCGAAATCTCCTGTCGAATGTAAAAGGTCTGATGATCTGGTTTGGTTACAAAAATTTAAAATGGGGAGAAGAGGGTGACATATAGATTACTCTGTTGGTGTCTGGAAGAAGAAACTCCAATCTTCCGCACATAGCGAGAATTGACATATTCTGATAATTCTGCCAATGTAGGTATGGATAATTATTTATTTAATACTTGACAATATTAAACCATCTAAATTTTGTATCAAAAATTGTTGTATATATATTTTAAGTTTATTTAATTAATTGTTCCTACAGAGTATTTGTCAGTAAGAAAACAAGAAAATAGGCGCTAACCATAAGAAGAATAGAACTTTATCTTTGTTTACTAGTGTTTTTAGCTTCTTTTATTTTGTTCTCTTTCGTGTAAAAAATGAAGATAATGTTTAATCAATCTTCTTGGAATCAGTATCTTCAAAAAGCAAAGTCATCAAAAATAGTAAAAATAAAATGAAAGTTGAATTTTAAATGTTATGCGCATTATATATTTAATATAACCAATTACTCTTTCAGACTAAAAATATGGTTTTATATATAATACATTAATAACAAGTTTATTATCATCTTGTTATCAATTTGTCCATATTCGAATCTTTTTCAAAATTTATATCATAATTTTTATTTTGCACATGATATTTTGAATAATCTGTTCCAATTAAATTTTCTGAAAATTTTGAATGTATTGTTGTTATTGTAAATGCGAGGTATCAAAAAGGAACATACTTACAGTACAATTTATATTTGATTTTTCTCGAGATGTTTTTTAGAATTTAATATTTACTGTTTGATAAAGTGAGTAAGAATATCCAATATAAATCATTAAGATCTTCAAATGTTCCATTCTCCTTGTTAGATATATTTTTGCATTCAAAACATATCGTTAGCTTCGTTGAGAAGGAATCATGTTTGATTAATATATATATTTGAGATATTTCTGAAAAACATTTCAACTTGGAGTCATTGTTTTTCCAGTGTTGCCTACATTTTGGCCACCTTTTCTATATATCTTTCAACATGCAACGCCCTTATCAAGAAATTTAATTTTATTAATGGACCCAACTGGTTCACTCAAAAGACAAAGTAAAATATTTTATTTTCACATAAAGGTTCACTAAAAACTCTCCTAGTTGACTTCTTTGCATATAATTTCAAACTTAGTTAGCAGCTCTGTGAAGTCAAGCTCCAGATGGCGCGGCTTTCCACTTTACTTCTTGTGGCTGGCACAAACATTATTGTAAACATGTAAATAAGTAATCAAATATTTTATTTATTTTTCACGTCCCAAGTCAGGTATTTTTTCCTCAAATTATATTACCAGTCTACATCAAAAGTTCGTTCACAAAGAAGAATCACAATATAAAATAAAATAATTTAAATATATATCAACATACATAAAATTTAAATAAGTAAAGGTTCTGCCTCACCTTCGACGAGCTTGCCCACGTAATTGAAATAACGTAATAGGGTTCAGAACAACACATTTCAGTATTCTAGTAGAGAGTTAAAGAATGTGTGATAAAAAAATAACGATCCGCGTACTATTACGCTTCGTTTGAAAAAAGGGCTAAATGCAAATATGGCGGCAAAAAAAAAATATGTGAAGCGGAAGGGAGAGGAATATTTATTAGAAGAAAAGCTTCGAGAACCTACCTAAAATGGGACGACCATATGTGACAGATAATGAGACTCTACAATTTCTGGATCTACACGTGAAATTTCAGCCAGACTTGGACCATCCAAAGATATGATCAACCGAACTCTGCACAAGCTGCCCTTTGTTAGCAAACGCCCAAGATCCCACGACTTAACTATACCCCAGTCCCAGAGGCGAATCGATATCTGTAAACGATTGTTAGAAAATCTGCAAGATCTTCGGTTTTTAAAGCGGATTGTAACTGAGTATGAAAATATTTCATTATAAAACAGACACTTAGGCTAGTTAAAGCTTCATTATCTCAACGTTTCGACAGAATTATTTTGTCTTCATCGGGAGAAATAAATAAAAATAATGCATCTGGCAAGGCGTTAAAACTTAAGTATGAAAAGTGGATATATCTTTCTCTCCCTTTCTCCCTTATCTGTGTAAATATTTATTGCAATAGCAAGTAAATAAATGTGGAGTATATATATTTTGTAAAATATATATGTATGAAAACCCTCTTTATCTTGACAGAAAAATCAAGATAAGGCATTCCCATCCCAGAAAGAAGCACTGATGAATCCCCCAATCATAGGGCACTATGATCCATAGTGACCCTACATATATAGAAAAGGCATTACAAAATAGTAACTGATCATCAAGAATTATGCTGGCTTAAGAATCTAAAAGATCAGACTGGTCGAGTAGCACGATCGGCATTGAAGATCAAGGAATATAATTTCGAAATAATACACAAAACGGGGCAAAGCATCTGGACGCTGATGGTTTGTCTATAGGACTCTTACAGAAGGCTGACTGAATCAAATAAAGAACAACTAAGATCTCGATAAATCACACAGAATTTTAAGAAATAAGATTTTTGTCTTTATAATAAACACCCAAACTCTAAAGATAGGATATGGTTGATAGTGGTTCCAAGGGAGAGGAGAAATCATGAGAGAATATCATGTTTATAGGCTAAATTGCCACCTCAGGGTCGTCATAACTATGTGCCAAATTAAGAACAAACACTATGTTATTCCCATGCTAAATAATGTTTCAGAATTTGTAAAGACCTGTCATTTTTGTCAAAACAAAAAAGGCTCAAAACACTTACCTTCTGGACTACTACAACTTATTCCACCAGCTAATTATCCTTTTGAGAGAATAGTAATTGACTTCATTGACGCCTTTTCTATCTACGAAAAAGAGAAAAAAAATATTTTCGTGCTGACGGACTATTATACCAGGTATTCAGAAACAAAGGCAATCTCAGAAGAGTCGGTAACAGAAGGCTCCAAATTTCAACTGAATAAATCTTTCTACGTCACGGAGCTCCAAAGTTCCTTATTATCAACAAAGGCTCTCAATTTCCTATTAATTTGATGAAATAAATAATGAAGATGTGCAAGATTGTGAACATTGCCTCACAGCAAGCTATCATCTCTAGACCAATGGATTCACAGAACGCTCAAATATAACACTAACAAACATGGTAAACATGTATGTAAACATGTAATAGAAGAATTGGGATGAAATCCTCCCATTTGTTGCCAATGTGTACAATACCACCATTCAGGAAGCCACGGGTTATTCTCGTTTTATTATTATCATTTTTGGGAGAAAGCCCATGTCTCTCTTGGACGACAGAAATAACTCGTTAGACATCAGAATGGAGGATTATGAGTACATAGAAAAATACCAGGACGAGACAAGTGGCCTTGAAAAACATAGAAAAGACCCAAAAATAATGAAAATAACTTGTGATTATAAAAACACAGTAAGAGACGCAATGACTCAGAAAATTCATCAGCAGTTTGGACACCAGTAAGGGAAATGGAAAAATGCGAAAAACACCTAAAGCTTATAAGGCGTTACCATTTAAATGTGCGTCCAACTTTTATTCTTTACCTAATGAATTAATTGTAATAATTTAATCCAATGTCTAATCATAAACATTAACAATTTTAAAGAAACTTCGACCAGTAAATCTTTTTATTATCTCAACTTTTGTTCGCTCCCGACGAGGACAAAATATTTTTGTCAAAATGTCGATACAATAAAAAAGATTTACTGGCCGAAGTATCTTTATTTTTAAGAACTATGAATGCCAGCCAGGCAGCCTCTATTTTTTATGATACTTTTAAAGAAGTTTTTCTCTCAAAAAGTGGGGTTATAAATAGTGTTTGCATATTTTACCTAGAGGTTTTGTCATCACAACACACAAGTTTTATAATCTTAAAGATTGATTACCATAAATAAGATTGTTTATCCAAGCACAAGGCTAAGGCTATTTATAATACAAACATATTTAACTTGGTGTAACAATTCCCCCAACAATATAGTAAGAAATCTTTAGAACTATAGCAGTGATACGGATCATCCTATTAAAAAAAAGCAATTTATTTCAATCTTATGTAGAGTGGTATGTGGAAGAGAGAAGTACATGGCGGGGGAGAATGGGTGAATACATACAGTATCCTTCCTATATAAGATACCAGCCACTTTTATCCCATCAGAACCTTCCATCCATTATCCTACCCAATCAAACAACATTTGAGGGGGTCGACGGAAGGATGATCTAACCATTAGTTTTCAACCGCTACGGTCCTGAATCAAATCCCACATTGGAAACTTTTATCTAATTAAAATAATTGCTCCATTGGCCCCTGATTCTTGCAAAAGTTCAACCTCACCAGCGAGTGCAAATAGCCAAACGGGGCTCTGGCGCATTTGTAAGTACAAAAGTCGAAATGCTTTTCACATGTCTAGACATGTGGTGCACTTACAGTAAAAGCAGTTGCTAACTACTCTCCATGATTATCATGGCCTGTACCATATGTTGTAGGGATAATTAAAAAAAAAACATTCGATTTAGGAAATATTTATAACCAAATTCCACCAACAATCTACAAATAGAGCAATGATCTAACAGATATTATCTGAAAATTAAACCCCACAGTTTATAGCTTATTGATATTTATTTGAAAGTTAATCACTGTTTTTATTTTCTTAAAATATGTCAATTGTCCAGTCATTAATATATATACCTTTGTGAAAAAAATGGCACAAAGGTGAAATTGTTATTATTTCTTATCCCTTTGTGTGAAGATTACATCAGTTAATGCTCCTTGAGCTGTTTTATGATAAGTAGCGCCCTCTCCCAAAGGTCCTGTTTAGTATTTCTAATACAAGTCAAAATGTGTTCTGGAGCTGCAGGTGCCAAGCTAAATTTGATCTGAGATCAGGTAGATAAATAAAAACTTGAGTTAATGTGGTATCTGAATTGTCCATAATTCTGGTTAGCAAGGAAGATGTCTTTGGAAATGCTCATACAGTCCTAAATATTGTCAAAAAGACACTCTTGGAAAAATCAACAGAGTAGTAAATTTAAGGAAAAAAAAGCATTTCCTGATTGTACAACTAAATGTTGCTGATGACTTTTGCCATCTATCGGAATAAATATTAACTAATTGATTTTTAAGTTATTCCAGAATTGTCCAAATACCATTTATTTATTAATAAATGAAAGCTAACCACATATGCCTTTTGGGCTGTTGGTTCTCATCAGCGTGATGCAAGCTGTATTCAATTTCCAAAAAATCTGGCATCTTGAAAAATGATGAAACATATATTTATATCGGAAGGGTGAGTGAACACCAAACAATGTGGAAAATAGTACAAAAGTGGATATAATTGTACTAAGATCAGATAGTTTTAGTTACACAATCAGGAAATGTCTTTTTTCTTAATTTATCCACCTGATCCCAGTAAAATTTCACTTTTGTACTGTTTTTTCACAGAGTAGTAAAATGTTTATTAGCTGTTTTATTACCTGTAAGTCAAGTTGAGTCTCATGATTGGTGTTGACAGTTTGTCATTGTAATTTATTCCTACTTTTTCTACAGGAGAATGGTTTAAACATGATGTCTAAAATAGAATTTAGATTGGAACTCATTGAAGATCATGTACCAAAAAGAGTCACTGGAGGTAACTTGATGAAGAAAAGCTTAAATGCCAAACTTAATGTAGCAGATATTGACCTGAATATATTTTAAGGATTATTTTACAATGCAGTGACTTCATCTGGTTGAAAGAAAAAAATACTCTCTAGTATTAGTGCCTGAGAGAGATAATCAATAGTTTATTGACCTCTAATATTTGTTTTTGAACGAAAATAAAATTTAAACAAAAGCATTATGAATAAAAATAATAATTTCACAAGACAGATCCTACTCTGAAGAGACATCTGGAATATATCACAGCCGCAATGAAGTTGGACAGCCTCTTGATCAGGTCGAGGCATTTGTCTGTGATGTGTGCAACCGCAAGGTCAAGTAATTTCCTCAGAGCAGACCTCTGCCCAGGTGAGAGATACTCGAGGACATCTTTCTTCTTATAGGGGGATACAAAAGCTCTTTATATATAGATTCTAGGAAGGAGTCAGCGTCTAGTATCTTAAACAGCTCCTCAACTTTCTGTGAAGTGGGCTGAGAGGCTGTATCTTTTGGGGATGGAAGATGGTATGGTTAGTGCAGCTTTGGCAGGAGCCTCTGTTGGCGGAGTAATGGTTGAGGAAGGCGCTACTAGAGACGATAACATTTTGGTGCTCAGCACTGGAGCAGAAGCCTTGGTGGCTGGAGTGTCTTGGGGAAGGACTTGATGACTCGCTGCAGGTGAAGATGTGGCAGGACTGGAAGGTGTCACAGGGATTATCCGGATGATTCCATAATCTCTCGCAGCCGGTGTAATCACTTTGGAGAGGTTGGGGGGTGGATGTGTCAACATCGGTCCAACTTCAAGGGGCAGGTGGCTCGCCAGTGTCCCTGGAGGTGACATCTATTACACCTATAACCTTAGGTGAGATAGGCAGTTGTGGACTCTCCTTTGGAGATGATCACAAGGTTGGCAGGAAGCTGGTGGAGTTTTTGTCCCTTATTGAGAAGGACAAAGGCTTCCCTGTTGCCAGTGATCCAGGTGTAGCCATTACAGGACACCACTTCATAGGAAAGGGAAACAACATGGCAGTAAGGTCGCAGGGCTTCAACAATGTCCTCCTCTCTAACTGTAATGGGCTGGTTCCTAAGGATGTTGAGGAATGCCCTGAGAAAGATGTTGTTGATAGTGAGCCTATTCTTAACCAGGAGCTTCGTCTTCTCACTACTAGCCATATCATGCCTGGACATGTTCATTAGCTGGTACACTGATCCATTCCCCAGAAACTCCTCCAAAGCCTTCATGTAGTGCACAGGATGGAATTCCTCGCTCCATTCGAAGAAGTATGGATGTCTCCTTTGGTGTTGAATTCGTAATCTATTGACATGGCCAAGCCACACTCCTCGTGAGTACCCATAGATTGCCAACTTCTCGTTAGAGAGATTCCTACTCGGTACCCTGCATAAACTTAAAATATATGGTAATCCAATATAAAAACTACAGAAAGAGTGAATGATTCTTTGAAAGAACCACCCCGAGTTAAAATTTTAAAAAATATATTTATTTTACAATATACAAATGGCGGGTAGCTTACATGATGACAGACTAGATAGTTGGGAGTATACTTAAGCCATGTGGTTGTTGGACTGTCCCTCACCCTGGATAGCCACATTCTGGGGAGCTTGTTTGGAGACCAGGGTGATTGGGACCTCCCTCTCGTTGGCTGGAGGGGGCTCCAGACATTTCTTGGGGGCCTCCACCAGCAGCACGCCGTCGGCACACAGGCTCGAAGTCACCGAGGTCGGTTCCACGTCAGGGGGCAGAGCGTAGCGGCGCGTGAACTCCCGCGAGATGAAGCCGTGCTGGTCGGGTTGCTCCTCGTGTTTGCCATGCACCACGATATCGTTGTCCACAGTTTTGACGGAGATCTCCTCGGGTGAGAAGTGGCTCACGTCCAGCATCACCTGGAACTTGTTGGGATCGTTCCGGACCTCGACGCGCTGACGGCTAGGGCGACAGCTGCGTAGACGTAGGTCGTCTGCCAGCAAAGAGAGTCCGAAGTCCTGGTCCTGCACGGACTGCGGGAAGTCCCAGGCGTCCCACCAGTCGCGGCTCATCAGCGTGGGAAGCAGAGCACGAGAGAATACCATCGTTGTCGGAGAGCTTGAGAGCAGAGAGATAAGTCACCGTCAAGTGTCGTCGACAAACTGACCGGCGAGCGCCACTCGCGACTTATATTGCCCTAGCGGCGGTTCTAGAAGTTTCGAGTTCAATGGCGTGACGTCAGCGCTGTACGGCGGCCTCCTATTGGCTGGCCGCGGCATGGAAATCTCTGGAACGTCTGGGTTGTTGTAGAATTTCTAGGATATTTTCTTTAATTCCTCTAACCTTTTATTTAATCATTTTTATTCGGGTTTAACATATTTCCTTTTTTTTTAATAATTATTCTCTTAAGTATATATAAATTTTACTGAAATTTTGTTTTTATCCTTTTTTGTTTGTTTATATTTCAATTCCTTTAAATATAATGAAATTTATCTCGAATGTGAATGAATCTAATATTAATCACATATTTAAAATATAAAAAACCTTCAGATAGTATTATTTTGAGGTTAAAAAGCAATATATAATAAGGAAAAATATAATTATATTCTTAATTGAAGATTCAGCCGATTGTAATCAAATTAACGATCGTTCCTTCTGGCTGAAAGAGGTCAGTATAATCGAAACTACCATATATACTTATGGAAATTATTGAAAGATGTGGCATCGAGTGAAAACTAACAAACGATTTCGTGAATCGCGATCAGATTCAATATTACGTAGCCAAAAGACACCAAGAATGGAAAATGGATCACAAATTAATGAAAATGTTGTTTCTATGAGTGAAATTCCTCAACAAACGACCTTAGACAACAGTTCGAAAGTTAATGAGGCAAACATTGATGCGAAAATATGGCCCTTTGATAACAGTTAGAAATGCCAAAAATTATAATAATAATAAGAGAACCACCTGTAATAGGCGAAAATTGACAGACTGGAAGTTGCTTTGCCAAGAGCTGAAAGACCTGTGCACAGGAAAAATACAAATGTACGATCTCTGGAAATAAGCACATCATTAAGGCTAAAACATTTCAGTCTTTAAAAAATTAAGAAATACATTTTAAAAATGGGGGCTACTCTTATAAACTCCAAGAAGACAAAACCCTTGAAAGTGGTGTTGAAGGGTTTGACAATAGTCTTTAAAAATGAAGATATAGCAATATAAATTTTGATACAATATTATTTAACGAGCGTTGTGAAAAGACTTCATAGATAATAAACTAAAAGTCCAATGAAATACTGATATAATTGTAAAAACGAAAGAAAATAAATATAATTACGTAATAAGTGTGAATTTCTCTATTAAAAAAGTGTAGTAGAATCTTTCTGAGTGACTCAATGTTTCAATTGCCCGGATTTCAAGCACGGTCAACTTAACTACTTCTTGAAACCAAAGTGCGTTTATGCACCACTCGAGGTATGCATCACTCGAAAGACTGCCCATGAAAGTCAAGGCAACTTCCCTCAAAGTGTGCAAATTGCGGAGAAGCTCACACGGCCAATTACTGCGGATGCTCAAAGTTTCCCAGAGTACAACAACAACAGCCCTAGTACCCTGGAGAGTTTCAATCTAATAACATAAATAAGAATACGAAGAAACCTTAAACATAGCCAAAAATTATAGAAACACAGAACCAAATCTATGTTGAGGTTTCAACAAGAAAAACTCCTCGTTCTGACACTAATATATGAAAAAAATTATGCAGGGTAAATAAAACACTCACAATGAAAAAAAAAAGAAAATTTAAAATTGTTGCCTGGAATTAATATTTAATTAAATGAGAGAAAGAATAATTTTTTACACTTTTTATAGAATATAACTCGATATACACATATCGCTGCTCAGTGACACTCACTTGAAAACTTCAATTGACCTGAGCTTAGGAACTATCAAACCATTAAAACTGACCGACTCACAGTAAAACTTGGAAAATACCTCAATTTTAATTAAACCAGACGGTGAACACCTCTTAAGAATATCTTCATAAAAGAAGCTTGAGACACTACTATTTAAGGAAGATTTGAATCTACTGACACAACACAACCACTCAACAATCGCTGCAGGAGATGGAACTCCAAGTATCCTCTCTGGAGCTTCTAAAAACAGCGAAATTGTACTGCACAATTTCTTTGAAAGAGAAAGCATCGACATGGACGCACCTTCTTCACCACGCACTATAGGTAACTCAGCAATCCTGATTTTCTAGACTTGTTGTTTTCAAAACATTCCCTGGACCCCAAAGCCAAGAATCACCGACGACTTATCTCTATAATCTTGAAATTTTCAAAGGAAGAAATTACAAGAAGGCTCTGCAAAGTAATTATTTTTTTTTTCATTTTAAACAAAACATAATTCACCCTACGCCCTCTAGAGTTCCCTTGAAAACAGAGAGAAGAAGACATTAATTCAGCAATTGATTTTATCTGAGTATTTTGAAAATAGCTATTTTAAAATTACCATATCATTCCTTAAATTGTAAAGAACCCACGCATCCCAAGGCTTTAATGAAGAATAAAATTAAAGCTCGGAAAAGATGGCAAGCAACCTGGGATCCAGTAATGCTCGCTAGGATATCCAATGCTGCACTAGACCTATGCTACTTCCCGAAGACATTAGAAACATAGAACGGCGTTTAACAAGTTTTACCGCAAATTATTCTTTTTACAGAACCAAAAATCGTGATTTTCATTATTTAAGGAGAAATAACGACTATTCCTATCCTTAGGATGGGATTCCCATTTCTGGACACTTTATTTTTCCGTTCATCATTACTCTTCACAATTCATCCTTTCATACTTCATCCCTAAGGGTAGAAAAAGTCGTTATTTCTCCTTAATGAAAATTGCGATTTTTCGTTCTGTAAAAAAAAGAAACATTTGCGGTAAAACTTGTTAAACGCCGTTCTATAAGCATTGCCGCATTATATTGAATTACAATATGTTAAAACTAATTTATTTGTATAATATCAAATCGCTAATCACGTGACAAAGAGAACCAATGAGGTGAGACCTTGCGCAAGTAAGGTATAAAAGGCACGGCGGGATGGCCGGCGCAGGGGTTAGTAAGGATCGTAAGAATTGTTTATGAGGATAGGAGTGCCTGAGCCTAGGAGTTAAAGAACTCAAGCTGAGAGGAAAAGTTGATTATGAGTGTCTGAGTGAAGGATATAAAGAACTCTAGCTCAAAGGAAAATAATAAAAGGCTAAAGAAGCCTATAAGAAGCCTGGATAGAAACTGAATAAAGTGAAAAGGTTAATGAATATGATAAGAAGCCTGTTATAAAAACTGAAAGTTAAAAGGATAAAGAGGTTGATAAAAAGCCCGTTGTAGAAACTGAAGAAAGTGAAAAGGCAGAAGTTAGGAAAAAAGCTGATCTGAAAAATAGTTCAAGATAATTACTCCGATTGAAGATAGTTTATTTTCATGTATCATACTATCATAATAGAATAAAACTCATTATTTTAAAATCATCAAGTCTTCTCGTTCACTACCTCCAGAATATCACCTGCCTATCGCTACTGTAAGTACAATAGTTAGACACAAAAATAATTTAAATTATTCATTTGTTTATTTATTCATTTTCTTAATTATTTATTTCTCTATCTTTAACCTTATTTTCCAACACAATAGCAACGTGCTATTATCATAACCATTCCGAAAAATACACCAGAAGATCTCAGACCAATCAGCCTTCTCTCTACCATCAGTAAGGTATACAAGAGGATTGTTATTCGCAGATTTAGAGGTATATTTGTCTGAGTTTACTGAACTGGCTTGAAAAACAAAATGTATTGCTTCAGCGCATATACAGTATATTTATTAATAGGTGAGAAAATAATATTAAAAATAAAATAATAAAAAAGGTCAGGTGTTGGTACTAAAATAAAGTTTGGCCTTAAATACCCATTTCTTGGTTTCTCAAGAAGCCTCTGGGACCAAAACATTTTTGGTCGCAGTGATACAGCCTGCACCACTCTGACGAAAGCCAACGGCCCAAAAAGCTTTTGTGGATGACTTTTCTTGATTTAGCAAGAAAATGGGTTGGCCAAATATCAGGGAACAGGCTAAATCAACCTCTTGTTAATTTCTGTTCCACTATATAGCGCTCTGCCATCTAAAAAGCTCATGTGCTCGTGGTCAAGATATTCCTTTTTGGTTTTAATATATTCATTTTTATATGTAAATATATGCAAAGAGTCCTTGTTGCAGAACTATTCGACAACGCTTGTGAAAGTGTTCGCGAAAAAATGGCAATGGATTTAGGCTTTTTTTATATAATAGCGTCAAAATGAAATAATAATATTTGTAAAGTAAAATAAGTTTATTTCATTTTTGAAAGAAAAATTGTGTCTTAATGTATTCATTTCCTATATAAAAATAGCTCGTTATTCCTTTATATTAATTTATGCTTCACTGGCTTTGCCCTAATTGTTTTCGGAAGAGCATTGCTCGATGCAAATATTTATATGTAATATAACTGCCCTAAAAGCTTATGTCTATTGATTGTTTGAATGCCATTTCTGGGATTCCGCCCTTCAGTGGAGCATATATAGACAGAATCGTCCAATACAGTATTAGAGCTCTGAAAAGCGGTCTGGGAAATAAAAAAGGCGAAACTTCTGGGAGGGTCCACTACTGATGAGTCAAGCCCTCCAATATTTTTTTCATCGCATTAAAAGCAGTATAAGTTTGTTTTATGCGTAAAGTAATAATTCGTGCCTTAAAGTTTTGATTTAAAAAAAAGCTCCTATTTACATGTTGATATATGACTACATATAACAGACTGTTCATACGACAGTCAGGGCTGAAGCCTATATGTAAAATTATTTAAAATTTATTAAAGCGAAACTATTTACCTATTAAACAAGTTTAAAAGTCCATAGTTTGTTCAAAACACCAATTTACTGTATTCAACAGCAAGTGCGGGGTATATAAGACACTCAGTCCAATACAAATAAGAGCCGGTGGACGAGTGGGTAAAACCCTTGATTCCCGACAGCCATGAACCGGGATTGAATCCCGCGTTAACATTTTGTTTAATATATGAATAACCTTCACTTATTATTCATTTTTAAAAATATCATGAACTAGGTTGCTATTTTTAATCGGTACCTAATAAATTGATTTTGGAAGTCCGATACAATAGTGAAGCGGTCTCGAAATTAAAATGGCGAAAAACCGCTAGAAGGCTTCATCACTGATGAGCCATGTCATTCCTTATAAATTTGCATCCATTGCAGGATAGTGGGCTGTATAAATAATTTTTTATTATATATATTTTATAAGAAAAGTAGCGTTGACATTAAATGTTTATAATTTTAATCAAAAAACGGCGCTAAGTGTTAATGATGACATTTTGAATGTTTCCTAACAAACTTAAATCTCACCACCAGAGTTAATTATCTCTATTCATTCAAGAACAATTATTTTTCCCATTTGAATTTTAAATTTAACAGCAATTTTCTGATTAATTGACAGTATTGAATACTGATATATATTTCATATGACTGGTCAATATTATATATAATTTAAATAATGACCGGTCAAAATAATTATTCTTTTTATCATCATTTTTCCTACATCTTTTGTTTTCTGGCTTCGGTAAACAATGACCGCGTCGTTAGTTAGACTTTATAATTAAATTTGTTACTATTAACTACTATATTAAATATAATACTATAATAACACTACCCTATATTAAATACTATTAATTATGTCTAAATACATACATACATCAAAGGATTAATGTGAGTTACAATAATTTGTTAACAACGACGAGGTAACCCTAAATACACAACAGTATTTTGACGACGAGCACGGTATCTTCCCCAATCAAAAATAAGTAAACATTTTAGTTTCAAAATGTCTATGTTTACAATTGAAAAATTTGATGAGTCCACAGAAAGTTGGGAGAGATACACAGAAAGATTAGAGTATTTCTTTGAGGCAAATAACATTGATCAAAATAAAAAAAACTATTTTCTTGACCTTGCTAACTCCAACTGTGTACAACCTTTTATATGACATTTGCATTCCAAAAAAAATCTGATGTAGAAAATACTTACCCAGTTCTTGTGAGCAAATTAAAAAAAAATACATTTCAACCCCACCCCATCTGCTATCTTTGAACGTTCAAAGTTTACAAATAGAGCAAGGATGCCAGGTTAAAATATTTGCTAATGATCATTAGATCTACATCTTATGCATGTGTAGTTTTATGACTTGGTAATCCTTCCTGTAATAGACGGCTTTAATCTCCAATTACCTTGCTTAATTTTCTCAACAACCTCTGGATTTCTTTGACTTTGTAAATCTTTTGCATCTTGTGCTGCTGCTTCCAAAGGTCAAACTATCACCTTCCCCTAACAGTTTTCTTTGATTGCTGTCATCCTCGATTCCAGCTATTAGTCTATCACGGATAGCTTCATCTAATGTAGACCCAAATTTGCAATATTCTGCCATCTTCTTTAATTCAGCAATGTATGTTGAAATATTTTAACCTGGCATCCTTGCTCTATTTGTAAACTTTGAACGTTCAAAGATAGCAGATGGGGTGGGGTTGAAATGTATTTTTTTTTAATTTGCTCACAAGAACTGGGTAAGTATTTTCTACATCAGATTTTTTTTGGAATGCAAATGTCATATAAAAGGTTGTACACAGTTGGAGTTAGCAAGGTCAAGAAAATAGTTTTTTTTATTTTGATCAATGTTATTTGCCTCAAAGAAATACTCTAATCTTTCTGTGTATCTCTCCCAACTTTCTGTGGACTCATCAAATTTTTCAATTGTAAACATAGACATTTTGAAACTAAAATGTTTACTTATTTTTGATTGGGGAAGATACCGTGCTCGTCGTCAAAATACTGTTGTGTATTTAGGGTTACCTCGTCGTTGTTAACAAATTATTGTAACTCACATTAATCCTTTGATGTATGTATGTATTTAGACATAATTAATAGTATTTAATATAGGGTAGTGTTATTATAGTATTATATTTAATATAGTAGTTAATAGTAACAAATTTAATTATAAAGTCTAACTAACGACGCGGTCATTGTTTACCGAAGCCAGAAAACAAAAGATGTAGGAAAAATGATGATAAAAAGAATAATTATTTTGACCGGTCATTATTTAAATTATATATAATATTGACCAGTCATATGAAATATATATCAGTATTCAATACTGTCAATTAATCAGAAAATTGCTGTTAAATTTAAAATTCAAATGGGAAAAATAATTGTTCTTGAATGAATAGAGATAATTAACTCTGGTGGTGAGATTTAAGTTTGTTAGGAAACATTCAAAATGTCATCATTAACACTTAGCGCCGTTTTTTGATTAAAATTATAAACATTTAATGTCAACGCTACTTTTCTTATAAAATATATATAATAAAAAATTATTTATACAGCCCACTATCCTGCAATGGATGCAAATTTATAAGGAATGACATGGCTCATCAGTGATGAAGCCTTCTAGCGGTTTTTCGCCATTTTAATTTCGAGACCGCTTCACTATTGTATCGGACTTCCAAAATCAATTTATTAGGTACCGATTAAAAATAGCAACCTAGTTCATGATATTTTTAAAAATGAATAATAAGTGAAGGTTATTCATATATTAAACAAAATGTTAACGCGGGATTCAATCCCGGTTCATGGCTGTCGGGAATCAAGGGTTTTACCCACTCGTCCACCGGCTCTTATTTGTATTGGACTGAGTGTCTTATATACCCCGCACTTGCTGTTGAATACAGTAAATTGGTGTTTTGAACAAACTATGGACTTTTAAACTTGTTTAATAGGTAAATAGTTTCGCTTTAATAAATTTTAAATAATTTTACATATAGGCTTCAGCCCTGACTGTCGTATGAACAGTCTGTTATATGTAGTCATATATCAACATGTAAATAGGAGCTTTTTTTTAAATCAAAACTTTAAGGCACGAATTATTACTTTACGCATAAAACAAACTTATACTGCTTTTAATGCGATGAAAAAAATATTGGAGGGCTTGACTCATCAGTAGTGGACCCTCCCAGAAGTTTCGCCTTTTTTATTTCCCAGACCGCTTTTCAGAGCTCTAATACTGTATTGGACGATTCTGTCTATATATGCTCCACTGAAGGGCGGAATCCCAGAAATGGCATTCAAACAATCAATAGACATAAGCTTTTAGGAAGGTGATAGTTTGACCTTTGGAAGCAGCAGCACAAGATGCAAAAGATTTACAAAGTCAAAGAAATCCAGAGGTTGTTGAGAAAATTAAGCAAGGTAATTGGAGATTAAAGCCGTCTATTACAGGAAGGATTACCAAGTCATAAAACTACACATGCATAAGATGTAGATCTAATGATCATTAGCAAGATAAATGCCCTCATTTGAAAGCCAAATGTTTCAACTGTGGTAAAATTGGACATTTGGGGAGGAGTTGTCTAAAAAGAAAGCCACAACGCAATTCTACTGCATATAAGGATGGAAATAAAATACACGCCATAGCAGAGACAGAAATCAGCAGTCAAATCTTCAAAATTATAAATTTATGGAGAACAACCGATCCAATTAAGATTGAGGTACAAATCAATGATAAAATACTGACATTGGAATATGATACTGGTTCTGCCTACAGCCTCATATCCGACTTCACTCGAAGGTTCTTCAAACTACCTAATCCATGTCCTCCCGATCCATTAAGAGTTAAGTTGGCAACCTACAGTGGCCAAACCTTGCAAGTGTTAGGTACATTGGATGTGCCTGTACAATACCAGAATAGTACTCAGACCCTACCACTGATGGTTGTTGGAGGTGAAGGTCCTAGCCTTTGTGGTCGGAATTAGATGAAAGCATCGGGAATACTACCAACCCAGCCATACAAGGCTGACATGATTAGAGTAACAGAAAACAACCTGCCAACACAGCTACATAGCTTTAGAGAACTGTTCAACCCTAGCTACGGTGTGTTCAAGGTTGTAAGAGCTAGATTGCTAGTTGATCCTGAAATGAAACCAAAATATTTCAAGTCACGTCCTATTCCTTATGCGCTGGAGGAGAAGATTTCTAGAGAGCTTGATAGATTAGTCAAGGCGGGAATTTTGAAACCCGTGCGACATGCTGAATGGGCCGCTCCGATTGTTCCAGTTCTGAAGTCTGACCAGACTATTCGAATTTGTGGAGATTTCAAGATTACTGCGAATCAAGCCCTTAAAGTGGATCAATACCCTCTACATAAAGCTGAGGATATTTTTGCAGCTTTAGCTGGTGGTGAGAAATTCAGCAAAATAGACCTCAGAGATGCCTACAGCCAATTAGAACTTGATGATGAATCTCAGCTTTATACAGTCATCAATACGCATCAGGGTTTATATAAGTACACACGACTCCCGTTTGGAATATCTTCAGCCCCAGCATTGTTCCAAAAACAGATGGACATACTTCTAAAAGGAATTCCCATGGTTTCCTGTGCACTAGATGACATCCTAATTACTTGGAAGAATGATCAAGATCATCTGAATAATTTGGAGTGCGTACTTCAAAGAATTCAAGAGGCCGGGTTAAAGCTGAGAAAGTATAAATGTTCATTTCTGGCACCATCACTAGAGTATCTAGGTCATAAAATTGCAAAGGAAGGTCTCCAATAATTGCCATCTAAGGTTGAAGCTATACAAGCCGCTCCAAGTCCAACCAACCTGACGGAGTTACGAGCATTCTTGGGTTTACTTACGTATTATTCAAGATTTATTCCTAACATGTCTTCCACTTTAGCACCATTATACAACTTTCTAAAAAAGGAACAGAAGTGGAAATGGGAAACCCCAGAAGAAAGAGCATTCAAGGACATTAAAGAAAAATTAGTCCAGTCAACCTTACTAGTATATTTCGATCCTCGAAAGAGACAAATTCTATCTTGTGATGCTTCCGGAGTAGGCATTAGTGCTGTGCTATCCCAAGTACAAGGGGACAATGATATACGACCGGTGGCATTTGCATCTCGTACACTCACTCCAGCGGAGAAAAAGTACTCACAACTGGAGCGGGAAGCCTTAGGAATTGTATTTGTAGTGACAAAGTTTCGCAACTACTTTTTAGGAAATAGTTTTACTCTTAGCACAGATCACAAGCCGTTGGTAACCCTATTTTCAGAGAATAAGGGGATTCCAACTATTGCGGCAAACCGTATTTGAAGATGGGCCATCATTTTATCTGCTTATCAGTACAAGATTGAGTACATCAAGGGCAACTCCAATACAGAAGCTGATGTTTTAAGCCAACTTTCCATGTTCATTCCTGAACAAAATCCAAAGGAACATGATTCAGAACCTGTGGAAATGGTATTATTGATGGACGCTTTAGACACTTCTCCATTTACATATGATGATATTCGAGCAAGATTACCAGGAGATCCTGCTTTAAGACAAGCCTTGGATCATACTATTCAAGGTTGGAGTGAAGAAACACCGAAGGAAATGGAACTCATGCCTTATTGGAGCCGTAGATATGAACTAGGAGCCTGTGAAGGTCTGCTATTCTGGGGAAATCGTGTCATCATTCCTACAAATTTGAGAGCCAAAATGTTGGATGAATTACACAATAGTCATCAAAGCATTGTTGGTTTAAAAAGTGTCGCCCGAACTTTGTTTTGGTGGCCTGGTTTGGACAAGGATATTGAAGAGACCGTTGGACGGTGTAACTGCTGCCAAAGCCATGCTAGCATGCCACCCCGAACTACACCAGTCAATTGGCCTTCCACCAACCAACCCAGGGATAGAGTTCGTATTGATCATCTGGGGCCATTTGAACAAAACATGTACCTCATTGTAGTGGACGCATGTACCAAGTGGATAGAAGCCATTCCTGTTCCTAACACTTCCACAAGAGAAACCATCGAACAACTACGCAGTCTATTTGCCAGGTTTGGCATTCCAAGAACACTAGTATTTGATAATGGTACCGGGTTCACTTCCAAATAATTCAGACAGTTCATGACAAGAAATGGTATCAGTCACCTACGGACTGCACCCTTTCACCCAAGTTCCAATGGTTTAGCTGAACGTGCCGTGCAAACCATTAAAACTGGTCTTATTAAAGTGCAACAAGGGAGCATTTCTCAACGCTTAGCTGAGATACTTTTGGGTTATAGAAGGACCCGCATAGCCAGCATTGGAAAGTCTCCCTCCGAAATGATGTTTGGCCATTACATTCGGAGTCGTTTGGATTTGATCTTACCAAATCCTGGTAAATCAGAGGAACCAGGTTTTAAGGTAGGAGAGTCTGTATGGTATCGAACCTACAAATCAGGACCGAAATGGGACCAAGCTAGCATTCAAGGCACTACGGGAAACCGTCTAGTTACATTACAAACAGATTAGAAAATTCGGCTCACATAGCCAGGGACGATATAGGCAGCAATGCCCTTGCGTCCCCTTACATTACAAACAGCCAAAGGACAAGTTAGAAGACATTGGAACCAAATACGGAGATCTCGCATTCCTGGGAAGAGAAGTGAATCTACTAAAGACCACGCCGGAGTCTCCGAGCCTGATATAAACACCGAACCAGAGGAACTGATTCCACAACGCCAGGAAGTGACATCGGAGCCACAGGCTTCTACCGAACCAGTCCAGAGACCCCAGACTATTATACCACCAGATCCAGTGAATCCCCTCCGGAGATCTAGTAGGATTCGGAAACCACCTACAAGATTGGACATATGAAGAGATCCGCTCTTTCGAAGAGGAGAGGATGATATATATTTCATATGACTGGTCAATATTATATATAATTTAAATAATGACCAGTCAAAATAATTATTCATTTTATCATCATTTTTCCTACATCTTTTGTTTTCTGGCTTCGGTAAACAATGACCGCGTCGTTAGTTAGACTTTAGGATTAAATTTATTACTATTAACTATATATATATATACACTATATTAAATATAATTCTATAATAACTACTGTATATTAAATACTATTAATGTTGTCTAAATAAAAAGATTAATGCGAATCACAATAATTTGTTAACAACGACGAGGTAACCCTAAATACACAACAAATACATATAAGAACTCTATATCTCTATATATATAAAAGTCAATGTCTGTCTGTTCCGCGATAAACTCAAAAACTACTGAACCAATCGGTACCAAATTTTGCATGTCGCTTTTTATAAACCTGAGGAAAATTTTCGGCTACATTTTGATTAGTATTTTTGGCTATTTCTTTTTTTTTTTCATTTGAAGAACTTTATTTTTACGCGGAATAATCCAGAATGGAATGAATACCCAAAAATGGCCATTTTTTATAAGCATCGGTGGTTCAGTGGTAGAATGCTCGCCTGCCTCGCCTCCCGGCCGATGCATTTTTTTTTTACAATTTTTAAAACTCATTTATATTATATACTAGCCGAGTGACCCGGGCAACGCCCCGGGTTTACCTGAAGGTCCTGTAAAGACACATTAAGAGCATAGATGAAGGCTTAAAAATTGCAATGGGTATATTCTGATTTCTTAGAAGCAACATTTCAAGTAAGGTAGAATACTTTCTAAGCAAAGTATATACAGGGTGCGGTAGATAAGTATTGAGACTGGCCGCCGCGCGGCGCCCCAGTCGCTCGCAGTGCGTTCTCCACCTGCAGGTCACGTGGTGGGGGATCTGAGCTAAACGAGTTTTACCCGAGTAAAGGTTTGCCTAACGAATCTCTCGATAAAAGTGAACATTTTTCCCCGGTCCCTTTAAAAATACTCGATAAGTTGAATAAAATCAATATTAATTGGTTCCCTCGGTAATTGGAAGTTAAAGGAATAGTATCTTGCCTTGGAATTGTATCATTATTCTTGTCTCAAATAAATTGCCGTGTCATCCTGAATTTTGTCTTTCCTAATTTTCTACATTACAAAATCATCGTATCATCATGATAATATTTAGAGCAGATTGTTGAATTATAACAGATAAATTAGAATACTGAAAGAACATTACTAATAAATAGTATTAGAGCCATAGAATAGCAACACTGAAGTAATACATAGTTCAAATAGTTGGCAGATTTTCCACCCAACCTCCGAGGTACCCGCCCCAGCGTGTTAACTCTTATATATAGTGATGCATCCTCTGTAGGTCTATTACACTCTTTGGGTAAAAAGGGATAAGGATTGAAATTGCTTGAGAAGAGTGACCGTGATTGACCAAGCCTAGCCAGCAGCCAGTAATCTAATGTTTTCAGACCCCAGTCAAACATTCGTAGATGTTTTTCTGAAAAAAAAACAAACTAATATTAATATAAATCATAATACTCTGCAACTGTCCTTGAATATTCTAATTCTAGAGATTTTACCTTTCAAATATATACAAATATATACGTATATAGAAACAATTATGAAAATTATATGCCACTCAAACAACAAAAAAAAAAAGACTAAAATAGCATTAAAAAAAAATTATTCATGACAACACAGAATAATACACAAAATTTGAAGTCTTATTTTCTGGAGCCAAAACATAAAGATTTCTTCCTGAGCCAACTCTAGAGCAGTCAACATACAATTGCCCATGCGAGAAACAGGGTTGCTCCAAGTCAATGCCAGCAATTTTGAGGGACTGACCTTGAGCCTTGTTAATCGACATGGAAAAAGAAACTTGAATGGGGAACTGCAATCTTTTAAAATGCAAAGGAGAATGTTTATCATCATGAATCAGAGGAATCCGGGAAATAAAAACCTCTTCATTTAGAAAACAACCAGTCAAAATGGTTGCCTCTACCACATGAGGCCACAATCTTTTAACACAGAGACGGGTACCATTGCAAAGGCGGGGTGCATCAATATTTTGTCATCAAATATATACGTATATAGAAAGAATTATGAAAATAATATACCACTCAAACAACAACAAAAAAAAGACTAAAATAGCATTAAAAAAAATTATTCATGACAACACAGAAGAATATACAAAATTTGAAGTCTTATTTTCTGGAGCCAAAACAAAGATTTCTTCCTGAGCCAACTCTAGAGCAGGCAACATACAATTGCCCATGCGAGAAACAGGGTTGCTCCAAGTCAATGCCAGCAATTTTGAGGGACTGACCTTGAGCCTTGTTAATCGACATGGCGGGCTTGAGACTGTTGGGGATTCTCCAATGTGCGGCTACTTCGGACTCTAGCAGCTCGGGCAGCCATGCGTCGAGCTGCAGGAGTTCTTACTCCAATTGCAGATCTTTTGCGAGGCATATCAAATGGGATGATTCAATTTGAAAATATGTCCTAAAAAAACAGAAATAGCACAATCAGTACCAAAAATATTTTTGTATATATATAAAAAAAAAAAAAGCTTATAAGGAAAACAGTGCAGACCTAAAACAATTTAAACTATCAATGAAACATGATTTTTTAAAAAGAATAACAAAACAAAGGCCATTACAACAATTAAAAAACATAAGCCCATTGCTTATATACAGTAATAAAAGTTTGTAAATATTGTCAAATCTGCATTGTTTACTAACCGTAACTTTGTAAAATGTAGTGCCCTATCAACATGTCAGAAAAAAAATAATAATACTAAAAAAAAAAAACTAATGCCAAAATAGCCATGTTAATATTTTAGGCTGATAAAAACCAAAAGGTATATGGATTATAGACAAACACATGTTTTGGCTGTTAAATGAGACAGTAATTCATAGTAAATTTTCACTACTGTATTTTTTGCATATTGACTATTGTTTGTTTAATTTTAAGAATTATCATATTGACTGTAAAAAAAAAAAAAACAAAGGCCAGAACAAAAATTAATAAAAAAGTAAGAAAGCCATTGTTTACATACACTAAAGCTAATTTTGTAATGTTTTTTTTTTTAATTGCATTGTGTGAACGCAACTTAGCAATATAAATGTTAGACAAACACATGTTTTGGCTGTTAAATGAGACAGTAATTCATATTAAATTTTCACTACTGTATTTTTTGCATATTGACTATTGTTTGTTTAATTTTAAGAATTATCATATTGACTGTAAAAAAAAAAAAAAAAAAAAAACAAAGGCCAGAAGAAAAATTAATAAAAAAGTAAGAAAGGCATTGTTTACATACAGTAAAGCTAATTCTGTAATGTTTCTTTTTAATTGCATTGTGTGAACGTACCTTAACTTAGCAATATAAATTTTAGACAAACACGTTTTGGCTGTTAAATGAGACAGTAATGCATATTAAATTTTCACTACTGTATTTTTCGCATATTGATTATTGTTTGTTTAATTTTAAGAATTATCATATTGACTGTAAAAAAAAAACACAAAGGCCAGAACAAAAATGAATAAAAGATAAGAAAGCCATTGTTTACATACAGTAACGCTAATTTTGTTTGAAACTTACCTTAACTTAGTAATATAAATTTCTCTCTCAATACTTTTGTAAAAAAAGGTGACACTCGTATAAAAAGATATTTTAAAAAAAGTAAGCAAGCAACTTGAAAAGAAATGCAGAACGCTCATTGGTCGCTTAATTGGCCTCGTGTTGTTACTTTCCCTCGTATTTACTCCGCGTAAGCCTCGTATTTACTCCGCGTAAAATAAAGTTCTTCAAATGAAAAAAAGAAATAGCCAAAAATACTAAGCAAATTGTATCCAAAAAATTTCCTCAGGTTTATAAAAAGCGACATGCAAAATTTGGTACCAATTGGTTCAGTAGTTTTTGAGTTTATCGCGAAACAGACAGACAGACAGAAATTGACTTATCTATATATATATACTAGACGATTGACCCGGGCAACGCCCGGGTTTACACGATTAAATGTATTTTACATATGGAAGATGGACGTAGTTCCCGGAGGTCACCCGCGAGGCTTTTTTGGCACCTGGCACAGCTGTGTCACCAACGCCAGGACCGCGCGCGGTGGGAACTCGAAATGGCCAACCGGCCGGCAGCCGGGCGATTCCATTATTTCGGAGGGGGGGGGGGTGCCAGGCGGCAGGGAGGTCACGTGCTCGCTGGCAGCCAATGGGCGCCCCCCGCCGTCAAAACGTCACGTGTTCTAGAGGGCGCTGCTCGTGAGCTAAGTTGAATAATTTGAATAAATAGTTTTAATAATTGATTTATATATTTTTTAAAATAGCCTATCGTCTTCCCCGTATTCTCTTACCTATGTATGGAAATTTTGGTACCAATTGGTTCAGTAGTCTTTGAGTTTATCGCGAAACAGACAGACAGACAGAAATTGACTTTTATATATATAGAGAAAAATGAATGTCTGTGTGTGTGTGTGTCCTCTATGGATTCAAAAACCATACATCCAATCGCCGTGAAATTTTGGGATATTATTAGGTGTATCCCCGGAAAGGTTTACGAAAAATAATTTCTTGAATATCTTTAATATCCTTAGAGTTATTTGCAGATTTGTAGCTTTAACTCGCAAGCAGCGCCACCTAGGTCTGCCCCACCCCTTGAGAGAATGGATCCGTCCGGCCGCCGGCCACCGACCAATCAGGGCAGAGTTGGTGACACAGCTGTGACACAGCAAGAAAAAAAGCCTCGCGGGAGCTTGCCCAAGATGACCTCCGGGAACTTCGTCCATCTTCCATAAACGACCATGAATTTATTCAACCTTATCGAGTATTTTTCAAGGGACCGGGAAAAAATGTTCACTAGATAAAACGATGATTTTGTAACGTAGAAAATTAGGAAAGACAAAATTCAGAATGACACGGCACACAGGGACCGGGAAAAAATGATCACTTTATCAGTTTCAAATTATCAAATATATCTATTTCTTTTTATAAGTTTATAGAGAATTGTTTTAACAGATGTTCGTTAGACAGACCTTTACTCGGGTACCGATTAATATTGATTTTATTAAACTTATCGAGTATTTTTCAAGGGACCGGGAAAAAATGTTCACTTTATCGAGAGATTCGTTAGACAAACCTTTACTCGGGTAAAACACGGGCGAAGCCGGGTACATCCGCTAGTATATATATATATATATAATATAAATATATATTATTATATCAAATATATTAATTAAATAAAATACCTAAACACTAATATAATACAATTTTTGCCATCACACACACTTTTTTTCCTGTAGTTTATGTGTTACTTCTGTATTGCTATTCTATGGCACTTTTAATATTTATTATTGATGTACTTTCATATGAAGGAAATTGCAATCGGGGGAATTCTCGGGCGAAGCCGGGTCATAGTCTAGTACAAGCATGTCAAACTCAAATCCTAACACGGGCCAAATAAAAAAGTAATAAGATTATGTGGGCCGCAAAAAAAGAAAACAAGTAATTACATTTTTATAGTAACATTTATGTAGGTTTATTTTAAAAATACTAATAAGAAAAAAAGAAAGCAAAGTTAATATTTTCTCCCTGATATTTGGCATCTCTTTTCTGCTACCATCTTTCCTACTTCGGGGGAAATCTTGTTCGCAGTGATTAATTTTAAAACTGACCCAAGGTGAACGTCAGTAATTCTCGATCTGATTGGAGACTTATTTCCTTTCATAAGTGAAAATAACTGCTCGCACCGATAAGTACTTCCAAACATGGACATAATTTAATATGCTAATTTTCGAGTGTTTTCAAATCTGGTATCTGGTATCTAGTACTCCGAAAGAATATTTTCTTTAAACTTTAAGACACACAATACTTATAGCGATGTACATACGTTATGTATGTAGGTATAATATTATCAAAACTTACGACTTATGTATGGCGACCAGTGGTTCGTTATTAATAAATAAATTATGTATAATTACAATTTTTAAAAATTAGGCTACAATTTTTTATTATTATTTTTTTTAATTTATAAAAAAAATTATATTAAAATATATTGTCTGGTGGGCCGTAAATTTATTCGTTGTGGGCCGCATGAGGCCCGCGGGCCGCGAGTTTGACATGCTTGGTCTAGTATATTATAAAAATCAATTATATTTCAATAGTATTCAAATAGTGTTTCAATATCCCAACACTACATTTATAATACATAGTAACTTATTTAAAAATAAAAAAAGTGTTGTATATATATTAATTAATTGTTACCACAGAGTGTGTGTAAGCTCAGGGTAAATAGGCGTTAACCGAAAAAAAAATTATTCTGTTTAATATTAATTTCCCTTTTATATGTTGTTCTCTCTCTTGTAAATCAATATATAATATGTTTAATTAATATTCTTGGAATTAGTTTCATTTAAATTCCAAGAAAATTCAACAAAAAGGCATATCTTGACCAGGCTCACATAAGTATTTCTAGATGGCAGAGCGCCATCTAGTGGAACAAAAATAAACTAAACGTTTATTCAACTTGTTCCGTGATAGTAACTTATATATATATATATATCTGTTTTTTTTTTTTAAATTCTATATTCTTATATTTCTATGGATTTTTATGCGGTTTTTTTTTTAGATTCGAGTACTCTTGAAAGAGCTTTAGTGGATTTCGAAGAAATATTCCATATTGTAATATTAGAGTGATTAAAACCTATTTAAAAAAAGACAGCTCAATCTAGAGTGTATTTTCACTAATATTACTCAGAAGAATTGTGTAGACCACAGGGCTTGGTACAAGACTTGGCATCTAGATGTCTAAAGGCTAGATAATCTGAACTTCTATTTCAATGTTTATGGTTGTTGAGAGAGGAACAAATTTCTGGTATCTAACATTATTTGCATCTCTAGAAACACAGGGTTTTAACAGAGTTACAAGTTATGAAAATTCGAAACTATTATAGACGCGTATGTTTCTTTTTGATAATTAAACAATTTCTACTTCTCTTACTGCAATGGAAAAATTAATGGAAGCGCCTGGCTCATCGGTGGTGAACCATCCCAGCGGTTTCGCCAGTTTAATATACCATACCGCTGTTATATTACATTTTAGGTTTTCCTCTCATAGTGATACTGATGCCAGACTCTTGGAATGGGTATTTTAGATGAACTATGGGCATAAGCTTTGAGGACATAATATAATTGCACTAATAAAAGACACAATTTGATGTTTGCGGGAGAGCGATTGCTCGAAGCATATTATAAATATATAATTGTATGTATTTCTATTGTCCACAAAGCTTAGGTTCATAGTTAATCTAAATACACATTCCAAGAGTCTAGCATCAGTATCTCAATAAAAGTAAAACCGAAAAATGCGATATAACAGCGGTATGGTAGATTAAACTGGCGAAACCCCTGGGAGGGTTCACCACTGATGAGCCAGGCTCTCCCATTAATTTTTCCATTGCAATAAGAGCAGTAGAAATTGTTCAATTTCCAAAAAGAATCATACGTGTCTATGATAGTTTCGAATTTCCATAACAGATGGCGCGCTAATGCGTCATAAGAGTTACAAGTTGGTAGAAGCGGGGGATATATAAGACATGGTGCAGCTTATAACAGATAATAATTTTCTTATTCGCATATAGGTTTTGATATAAAAACATAACTATGGGTTTCATAAGTGTAAGAAACAAAATTGGAACAGTTTAACACACATAAGGGGTTATACATTACATAAAGAAAGCCACCAAATAGATATATGTTTATATTTATTTAAATAAAACAACTAAACCATATAGGATTACGTCATTCCAGGCACTTATTCTAGGTTCTATATATTTACACATAAGGTAATATCTAGGCCATATAAAGCTGACAATAGATATTCAGTAACATACACGACATCATATAACAACTATAGGGAGTGAATACAGGGTAGTTTACCTTGGATATAGTACTATAGCGTGGTGTATATATCCTCGTAGAAGGTGGTGGACCTGTACAACACACTATTGTTACAACATGTGGTGTAACCTACCTTAGCTATGACCTAAACTAACCTACCTAGCTGGAACCTGGGAAACCGGGTTATACATTTATATATATATAGAGAGAGACATAATAACAAAGATAATTTACCTGGGATTGTGGTCTTGTGACGTGAGATTGAGCCTCTTCTGGTGAAAATTAAAAACCACCCCATTGACCATGGGGTGGTTTCAATTTTCACTCCTTGATATTCCTGTCACAAGACAAGTACCTATCAATCAATATGTCCTCTCTATTTAACAAAGAGTTATTGGCCAAGATTCACTTAATAATTATTTCTGAAAAATATCCTAAAAATACATGAGTCCATAATAGACATATTTATATATCATGCCATACTCCTATACTGTCATAAGAGGGAAATAAGATCAATTACCTTGCGGCGTGGCGAGCGGCTTCTCGAAAATTGAAACTACCTCGCGCCCAGCTCGGGGTAGATTCAATTTCCCTGTCTCCCCAATATACTGCCAAAACAACAGCAAATGTTACTCACAGTGTCCCACACAGTACAGTGTTCTCCAAGATAATATGTAATTTGTACTACACAATTATCGCTGATGACCAAGAAATACTAAATGCCGGCGGTGTAATATTCAACCAAATATTAAAAATCTGTATTCTTCCATATTTTTTATTCTACTTTCACCTATAATATTTTGACCTATAATATTTTGATATGTTACTGAATGTATAACCATAGTCTTGTATTTGTATCCAACCTGTCGAAAGTCGTTATTGTCCATAAAAAGCTCGCCAAGCTTTTATCTTTTCATTTAAAGAATCTCATCGCCATTAGCTCTTATCTCTTCTTAGATATGATATACGGCATTCCTTCTATTGTAACACTACTATATTTATCATTACTCAATAATACAACAAGATAAAAGAGAAAGAAAGAGAGAGTTTGAGATTGAAACTACTTTATCACAACCTTCATATAAGATTATATAGGTTTTAAAACGAAAATTAAAATTATACCGCGAATGTTTCTTTTAAAAATCGAAATTTATTTTCAAAGAGAAATAGCGACATTTCTAACCTTGAGGATGAGGCATGGAAAGGTGAAACATGAAGAGTAATGGAGAACGGAAAAATAAAAAGTGTCCAGGGGCGGGAATCGAACCCACACCCTTCTGCTTACCGGGCAGGTGCCTTGTCCACTCGGCTACCCTGGACGTATTTTTCCGTTCATAACTTATATTTAAAGTAACATTTAAAATACAATATAACGCGGCTGATGATTGTAAAACGAAAATTAAAATTATACCGCGAATGTTTCTTTTAAAAATCGAAATTTATTTTCAAAGAGAAATAGCGACATTTCTAACCTTGAGGATGAGGCATGGAAAGGTGAAACATGAAGAGTAATGGAGAACGGAAAAATAAAAAGTGTCCAGGGGCGGGAATCGAACCCACACTTTTCTGCTATCATCAGCCGCGTTATATTGTATTTCAAATTATATAGGTTTACATACAAACTGAATATATACAGGGTGATCCAAAAGTCCCGCACAACTTTAAAAATTAATAACTCCGCGAATATTTGCGCTAGAGCAATGCGATAAACACCATTGTGTTCAGGATGCAATGGGATTTTTTTATGGAAAATAATGAAAAATTCGAAATTGATTTTAGTTACAACTTTATTCGCTAGATGGCGCTCTACCAGAATCAGCTATTCAGCGGCCAAATTGTTTGATATATTGAAAAATATAACTGAACGACACGTATTTTTTCTTTTTGAATACCAGGAAAAAACCCAAATGATATCAAATGATAGATTAATAAAACACCATTTCGCCAAAAGTTAGAAGAAATGGTTAACGATTTTTAAATACAATCTTAGATATGTAAAATAGGTATATGCAAATTAAAACATGTAGCAAAAAATATTTATATTTTAGATGGAGTTTTGTGAAATAGATTGAATGTTTGAAAATAACTACTGATATCAATACACAATTTTTGAAATGTTAATATAGTACCAAAAATTATTATGGCACTACTAATAGGATTTCGTGCTATAAGGAATGTATAGTTTCTTGACTAATTGGCGACACTTGACTATTTAACTGGATATTTGTCATGATCCAAAGATGAAATATAGAGGGGAGTGACAAAATTTATTTGTCGTACTTTATTCCAAATATCCTATGGGTTTGTCAAATATTATCATTGTTTATTATACTGTACGTAATTTTGAAAATGTATCCCCTAAAAAAAATCATTTTTAAATCGACCTTTTGCGTTGAAAAACGTGGTAGCAAAATCATTTTGTATTTTTTTTTTGCGCAACATTTCTAAAGTAGAGGGGGATACAGAGAATATTCCTTATGCTATTTCTTCTAATGAGCGAAAAGCGATAAACTAAGCATAAAGGTTAAAATTGTGTATACCAGTGTTATTCGAGAAGTTATAACACTTTGGCCTGCACGACATAATATAAGTTGTGGGAAAATGACAAACAAAAAAATTACTGTTCACAGAAAAAAAAAAGAGTTAAGATGTGAGGACAGCATTTATTATTCTCATAACCCAAAACAAAGAGCTGCAAAATATAACACATGAGGTAACTACCTTCTCTCTTGTAATAGGTCACAATCCTTGCTCAATGTGGCGCCCTTCATTCTCAAACACCGCCTGCAGACGATAGATGACAGAATGGTCACAATTGAATAGTTGAAATTTATAAAACGTGCCATCTGATAGAAGCCTTCAACATGGCCAATGTGGTAGGCCGGCATCGATAAAAACGCGACTTAATGTACCCCCATAACCGAAATTGTAAGGCGTCAAGTCTGGTGATCTTGGAGGCCACTGGTAGAAAGAGTGGCGAATTATCAACGAATTTCACCGAACGTATCCTTCAGCAATTGTTTGGCACCGCAGGAGATATGAGGAGGTCCTCCATCTTGCATGAATGTTATGTCGCTTAGTGCTTGTCTGTCCTGCAATATGGGAATAACCTTTTCTCTCAAAAGTTGAACATAACGTTCACCAGGTACAAAAACGGTTTTAAAAGTTCTTCCATTGATTTATTCAAAGAAAAATGGCCCAATAATAAAAGAAGAAATGTACCCACACAAAACTGTTACTCTGGGCTGATTAAGTGGTATTTCTGTAAAAATCCTAGGGTTTTCTGTTGCCAAAATGAAGAAGTTTTGAATGTTAAATTCTCCCTTTAGATAAAAGTGAACATCATCTGTTCTTAGAAAATTTGACAGCCAGTTTTCATCAATATCAATTTGCCAGAAAACCCATGCAGAGAATTCTTGACGCTTCTCAAAATCGCTGACTTTCAACTCGTGAAAACTTTGAATTTTGTTAGGGTATTTTTATAGAAAAATTCTAAATGTGTGTTCTCTCCAAACTGTTCTATATGAAATCCCCGTTTGTCGAGAAACTTGTCTAGCACTTACTTCTCCATACTAGGATAACGTTTCAATAGCTTCAGCATTCTGCAAAACCGTAACAGCCACTGACTTGCATGTCGATGGTTTTCCACTCTGAGGTTTTGCTTCCAGAGATCCAGTTTCCTCAAAACTTTTAATCAATCGCTTTAGAGAGTAGCAACTCATTGGTCCTTAACAGCTTCGAATATTTTTAAAGGAACGAAACGCTCGTAAAGCTTCAGTGGCAGATTCTGAATCGCAATTAAAATAATTCACCAAGAGTGCTTTATCCTGTAGTGACGGCATTCCAGGGGGAAGGGGAGAAGTCCGACTACACCTCCTTGCGGTCCCCCCTGGACCCTTGGAATATTTGACCAAATTCAGGTTCGTGTCCAAGGTGACTAACGTTGCAACGGCACCCATTCTCAAATGAAGAGCAAAACTGATATCTCCAGTAATGCTACCGCTTCCGGGGTAACCGCCGAGTCAGGAGCTGCAGCTCGAGCTCATGATGAGAAATCTACTACGAGGACACAATTCAATCTACTACAACTCAATATAAATGGTACCCAGAGGAAAATGAAGCACTGACTTGTCTTCTCTGTGACAACAATGTACATATTACTTGTCCTCAGGAGACAAAATTGAATCAGAATCTGAGATTCAATATTAAAGATTATACAACACTACGAAAGGACAGACCGGGAAAATTCGGAGGAGGATTTGCCGTTTTGATTAAAACTCTAGAAATCAAAATTAAGGAAATCACCTATAATCAGAGTAAGCCTAGAGAAAGCACGACAGAAGCTCAGGCAATAGAAATCTATCTTACAGATAAAACAATTCCAATCATAAATGTTCATGACCACGATAATACTAGCATCAATACAGGCCTGATAGAGACATTAAGTAAAGCGTCTTCGGATTTCGCAATCATACTTGGTGATTTTAACGCCGAAAGACCAACTTGGGGATCACCTTTCGAGGATAACAAAGGTCAGCAGGTTGAGGACATGCTAACCGACCTCGATCTTACACCGTTAAATAACGAAAAGAACACCTATCTATCCAAGTCCACAGGCACAGAATCCGCAATAGACATCACAGCGATAAATTACAACATCGCACCCACAGCACAATGGAAAATTCTGAAAAGTGCAATCAGTGACCACAGACCAATTTTAACAACCATAAAATTCAAAATTGAGAATTTCCAACAGAATAAAAGAACACTGGAAAAAGAAAATTCACAGAAAAGCTTGAAGAACTATGCAACGAAGAATTAAATCACAAAACGATTGACAAAAAAATTGGAAAAATTCTCTTCGAACATATTCAAAGCTGCAAAAGTATTGATACCAAGAGGTAGACGTAAAGACCTATGAATACTTTACTGGAAGGACCACAATATCGAGGCAATGATTGCAGAGAGAGACAATATCAATCAACTTCTTAAAACAAATAAAACAGAAGAAATCATAAAGGAACTCATTGAAATTAGTCACAAAATAGAACAAGAAATTTGGATATTCAAACAAGAGAGAGAGAAAAATGGGCAGAATTCTGCGAAAAAAAATGGATCCAAAAAAGGAAAGCCATCACTGGAATTTAATTATTGTTATAAAACAATCAAAACCAACACTAATCCTCCAAAACTCTAACCGATATGAATAGCGAGAACGAACAAACAGATGGCTGAAATAATTGCTGAATATCTTTCAAGCACTTCCAGACTCAGATATACGAATGAAGGCAGGACTCTAAAAAATAATGTAAACATGTTAGTTAAACAAGCAAGAAATTACCATCAACAAGATATTTACTCGAGAGACTTCACACTGAATGAGCTAAACTCATCAATAGGAAAGTTAAATCCAAGATGTCACCTGGAGATGCTCTAATCTTTGGTCAAATGATTAAACACTTTGGAGACAAAGCTAAAAATCTACTCCTACGAATACTGAACATTTCATGGCAAACTGGTAAACTACCAAAGAATTGGAAGATATAAATTATAGTACCAATACTGAAACCAAATAAAGATGCTAAGGAATGCAAGAACAATCGGCCAATTGCTCTTACCAGCATACTTTGTAAAATAACAGAATGAATTATCCACTCTACGCTCATAGTCTGGCTCACTAACAAAATTAAAATAAACTTCTACCAAACTGCCTAAAGATCCAGACACTGTACAACTGATAAACTGTTCTACTTCTGTCAATCAATAATAGATTTCTAGGAAAAACCGCCAGAGAAGACAACGGCCGTATTCCTGGATATGACCTCAGCTTTTGATCGAGTGTAGAATTTTTTGAAAGGCTGCACAACATCGGAGTAAGAGGAAAAACCTTAATCTGGATTGCAGACTTCTTAAGGGGAAGAAGGATAAAGGTTCGGGTCAATGGAACATTTTCCAAGGACCGAAGAACATGGGCTGGTGTACCTCAGGGATCTGTGCTCAGTCATCTACTCTTCTCGCTATATATTAACTGTTGTTTATGTAAATAGATTAATATTATTTGCATTATTTAAAGCCTCATTAGGTAAAAATATATGTATATATAAATTGGACATTTGTTGTAGGCCATGGTCAAGTTTGATCTCTTGTACGACTAATTACGACACAACAAAAGTGGCGACGAGGATGCGCGATCTACAGAGCCAGTAAAAAGCTGAGGAAAACGGCGTCTATGCAAGTATAACAACTACATCTTTTAAACAAATCTGACTCTCGGATTATGGAGAGGAAAAATAGGAAAATGGGTTAAGATTACAACTTTTGAACTATCTGGATCAAGAAAACAAATGAGTAGAAAAGATCAGCATGACAAGTTCAAAGTTAATAGTACCTTTTAGATGCTATAGCCCAGTGGAGGACACTTCGCTCTTTTTGTACAAAATTTTGAGGCTTACTTTTTGGCATCTGAAGAAGGAGATTAAAGTGCTGATTTTTACCTCGCTACCAGATTCTGAAACTTTGAAGCAGGGAAACGACATTTTCTTCCTGGTCTAATGAAAGATCAACCCTATGATACTATTATTCAAAGAATTAAGATGCATTTAGATCTAAAGAAGAAAGTGATACTACAGCGATGCAGATTTTTAAAGAGAATTCAACAGGAAGGAGAATCAATTTCGGAATATCTTAGAGAATTGAAACATTTGGCAATAAATTGTAATTTCGTCGATATGTTGGGAACCATGATGCGAGACTGGTTTGTGGCTGGAATCAAGTCGGAAATACTGCAAAAGATGCTACTACAAGAGGACGACGATGTCACCCTGGATAAAGTTTTTGCAGTGGCGATCTCGTTCGAATTGGCGGAGATAAATACAAGAGAATTACAAAATAAATTAGTGGCCAAGATATCCCCTGTGAATTGAAAGGATAAAAAGGGTGAGTACAATAATAGTACGGCGCAGTATAGGCCTTTCAGGCAAAGTGGCAAAGTCAAAATAGTGTGTTATAGATTTGGTGAAAGACATTCACACGTGGCATCTGTTTTACCTCATAGAACAAAGACTTGTTTTAGAATGTAATAAACTGGGTTATTTAAGTAGGGTCAGCAAAGCTAGTAAAAGAATGTGGGGATGTAAATTTGTACAAGAGGACTCTATATATTCTGTACAGGGCGAAACTGATGCTACAATAAATTTAACAGTAGATGATTATTCTTTGTGCTTTACAATAGATACAGGAAGTCCAGTTACGTTAATACCTAAAGATATTCATAAGAATTATTGGCAAGGTAAAATATTATTTCCAACAAATTTAAGATTAAAATCCTTTTGTGGTAAATCAATAGAGATTATAGATCAAATAAATGTTTTTGTAAAAGAAGCCAACCAATATTTACGATTAATAGTTGTAAATGAAAAAATCAAGGTAATTTTATTAGGAAGAGAATGGCTCAAACAGTTGAAACTTGTTTTTCAATATTGTTCAGCATTAAAATTTTGAATAATGAATATAATAGAAATATATTTAAATATATAAAATTTTGATGGATAGGTATGCAGATTTGTTTTAACAAAGATTTGGGCTGCCTAAAGGACGTTAGAATAAATTTTAATTTAAAAAAGGATGTGACTCTTGTGTTTTGTAAGGCCAGAAGTTTACCTTTCTCTCTAAAAACAAAGTAGAGAATGAAATTGATCGTTTAGTGAATTTTTGCATTTTATAACCTATAGTTCATGCATATAGGACCGCTCCAATAGTACCGGCATCAAAAAAGGAGGGTAGTGTAAGTATATGTGGTGATTATAGATGTACAGCTAATAAAGCAATAGAATTAGATAGGTATCCCATTTCATCGATCGATGAGATCTTTTCAAAATTATCTACAAGCACCGTACTTGTACTGTAATGACTCTAGACCTATCACAGGCTTACTTACAAGTAATGTTATCGGAAGAAGCCAAAGCTGTTGTTGATATAAACACAACAAAGAGGTTGTTTTCTTATAAAAGACTACCATACGACGTAGCGGTAGCACCAAATAAATTTCAGAGGATTATGAAAGGCCTATTTTCTGATTTGCCAGGTGTGGCCTGCTACATAGAGATATTTTGGTTGCAGGAAAAGACTTTGAAGATCATGAACAAAAGTTGGATCTATTGTTTAGATGATTGCTAGAAAAGGTTTAAAGTTAAACAGATATAAATGTAAATTTAAAAAGAAATCGGTGGAATATTTAGGGTTTAAAATGGATAAATATGGACTGCATCCCTTAGAAAATAAAATTGAAACAGTGCTAGAGGCGCCTGAACCTAAAGAAAGAATGTTTCGCAATTGAGATCTTTCATAGGACTCTTAATTTATTATTATAGATTCAAAAAGAATATAGCAAACATTTTAGCGCTATTCTATCAACTTTTGAATAAAAATTGTAGATGGAATTGGACGAAAAAATATCGAGGGTTATTTAAAAAATGTAAATCATTATTAATGGACTATGGACTAGGCGTAATTCTAAGTCATAGAAATGATAGAAAGGAAGAATACCCTATAGCCTTTGCTTCTAGAACATTAACTGAAGCGGATAAACGTTTCTCTCAACTAGAAAAGAAAGCGCTGAGCATAACTTTTGGCGTTGAGAAATTCAGACAATACTTACTGGGACGAAATTTTGTATTGGTCACAGACAACCGACCCTTAATTCATATATTTTTACCTCATAAACCAATTCCCATATGTGCATCATCTAGAATTAAAAGATGGTCCTTAAAATTAGCTGCATTTAATTATACTGTGGAATTTCGAAAAACTAGTGATAATTCCAATGTTGACGCATTATCACGTCTTCGTTTAGAATCGAGTGTCAGGGAGTCTCTTGATGAAGCCCAGGTACTTCTTTTTAGGAAGTCGAATGAGGTACCGTTCTCTTTTATGGAGGTGGCTAATGAGACGCTCCAAGATAAAATACTGTCTAAAGTATTAAGGAATGTTAGAGAAGGCAACTGTGTGTGTGTGTGGAAATTCACAAGGGTACCGAGAGAAAACCCACTAGCTCCTCATTATAAGATCAATGAGGAATTAAGTTTGGAGTTTGGTTGTCTTCAATGGCGTGAAAGAGTGATAATTCCCCAAAAATTAAGATCTTTAATTTTAAATTACTTGCATAAAATACACATGGGGATTGTTAAAATGAAGATGATTGCCAGACGGTATTTTCTGGTTGCCAGGCATAGACAGTAACATCGAGGAGTTAACTAGAGAATGTAGAGTATGCCAAGAATCGGCAAGCATGCCCCCGGCTACCATCTCGGAATGGACTTGGCCCGAAACACCGTGGCATCGACTTCATCTTGATCTAGCAGGTCCGTTCATGGGAAGAATGTTATTGGTTCTCGTGGACGCATACTCAAAGTGGATAGAAATTTTTATCATCAAAGGTATTACCAGAAAAACGATTATAAGTCATCTTAGAGAAATTCTCGCCAGAATTGGATTGCCCTAATTTTTTGTTACAGATAACGGAAGACAGTTTGTCTCCGGTGATTTCGAGCAATTTACCAAAATAATTGGTATACGGCACACTAAGCCCAGTCCGTATAATCCTAATACAAATGGTTCAGCTGAGAGATATGTAAGAATGTTTAAAAATTAATTCAGAAAGAATAATGGGAAAAAAGAATGATTTAGAGACGAATCTACAAAGATTCTTATTTGCTCATAGGGCATTCCCCCAAACTGTAATAAAGGAATCCCACGAGGAACTTCTAATGAAAAGAAGTTTAAGATCAAGATTCTCGAATTTAATACCAAAGATGAGAAATCCGCGAGAGGTATTTCATGAGGCCGTAAGAAGGCAGGAGCAGTTTACTACAGGTTGCAAGGTTTATTTCCGCAACTATGCAACTGGACCTAAACGGTAAAAAGGTACCATTTTGAAATTACTGAGCTACCGTCACTACCTTATAAGTTGCGAGGGCGTCGTGTATAAGAGGCATATCAATCACTTGCGACCTGTGAGAAAGAAACAAGTGGAGACAAGAAATTTGATACTTCCTCGAACATCAGGAGAGAAGCCTGTAGGTGGAAGTCAGAAATAAAGTGAAGAGGAGGTTCCAGAGGTTACATCAGGAAACAAGGAGGAGTCTGCTTCTGTGCACGTACCCTCTTGCACTCCTATACCAGGGCCTGTTGCTGTGCACGTGCCCTCTTGCACTCCTAAACCGGAGGCTGTCGCTGTGCAAGTGCCCGTCCGCAGTCCTAGACCTCAGAGAGCTAGGAAACCCCTAGATCGACTGGAGTATTATTATATGTGTATATAAATTGGACATTTTTTGTTGGCCAAACGAAAAGAATCTGAGGCTCTTTATTGGACACGACAAAAACAACAACGGCATTCTAGAGTAAAATAAATCATCAGAGATAGATAAATATTTTTCAAATGAATTAAAATAAATATAATCGATACTGAGAGAGAGTTGAATTTAAAAAAAATAGAAAATTATTATTTTCGAAATATAAATAGCTGATCAGGGTTTTTTTTTTTTGCTACATGTTTTAATTTGCATATACCTATTTTACATATCTCAGATTGTGTTTAAAAATCGTTAACCATTTCTTCTAACTTTTGGCGAAATGGTGTTTTATTAATTTATCATTTGATATTATTTGGGTTCTTTCCTGGTATTCAAAAAGTAAAAATACATGTCGTTCAGTTATATTTTTCAATTTATCAAACAATTTGGCCGCTGAATCGCTGATTCTGGTAGGGCGCCATCTAGCGAATAAAGTTGTAACTAAAATCAATTTGGAATTTCTCATTATTTGCCATAAAAAATCCCATTGCATCCTGAACACAATGGTGTTTACCGCATTGCTCTAGCGCAAATATTCGCGGAGTTATTAATTTTTAAAGTTGTGCGGGACTTTTGGATCACCCTGTATATATAGAATTAATTAAGTTATAAGACTATTGTTATACATTTGGTTATTCAGTTTATATGGATTCAAATATAATCCAAAAGGAACGTATTTATTTTGTAAGGAATTAAGAATTACTACTATTAACAGAGAAGTAAAAGTAGTAATATTTCTTTTCTACATTTCCTAGCTTAACATCTAAGGGAGCTCTTTACAGAAGCAGCTAATACATCTATTGATGTGGTGGGAAGACAACGTCCATAAAGTTACTTTATGATTCTCATATCTGTGTTATATTACAATTAATAAAAGTTCCTAATTTCAAGTTCTATAATTATAATGAGGAGTTAACAGTTGAATCGATCTAAACATAGATATTAACTAAGTCTACTTTATATATTTAAATTGTAACAGAAAGCAGTTGATACCAACCTTGCGAATATTGGGGAGTCGCCTGTTCTTCAGATGGCGACAACCTGGGTGACGTAAACTTCTGTTGAAGCAACACTACATTGTTTACATTTGTTGGTCACGTGATGATGCCTATCGTGCCTTGGAATGACATAATCAGTTCATAGATGCAAGAGATTGAGTAGATTTGGTGGCTTTCTTATAATGGTTTTAAAGAGGTAATATAAGTGTTTTGAGTATTCATTTTATCGAGGAACACGAATTGACTTTTCTAGAGAGGACATTTTCCTAATAAGAAATTGTGGTCATAATGATGTTGGCTGAAACAAATACCTGTGTATATATATAACATGATGGTATTTCTCAATTATAATTGAATATATATCAAGTTGAATAATCAATAAACTGCACCAGTTGTATGTCAGGTTTACATTTCCTAACTAATCCTGGTCTAACTCTACATTTAAATTTACATATACTGGGTACAATACACTACATTATAGATATATATAGTCAATAGCATAATAAACTACAGGAATAATGTAGATAGGGTTACTGGCTATAACATCACCCACCTTGGCCGCAATCTTGTCTGCAGAGGGGAAGATAACCATAGGACACAATTTACCTTCCCAACCTGTAAACTCAAACTTGGCACGTGTCTCTTTTTGTTTTCATTTATTTACTACAATTAGGCAAATGTAGATTATTTAAATGTGCTCATATCACCTTGAATTTACACATAGTGTTATCGTTTCTTTAATCTGGAATCATCAAATTGTCCTTTGATCCTTTGATATTTTTAGCAATTCTTGTCGCTTTAAAATCTGTGTGATATATATAATACAATAGTATTCCTTTTAAATGGAAATTTAAAACAAAATCGGCTAAATTTCCTCGAAATCTCTCGTCGAAGGTTCAGAGGTCTAATAATCTGATCTGGTCACAAACATTTAAAAGGGGAGAAGAAAGTGACGTATAGATAACTTTGTTGGTGTCTGGAGCGCGAAACTCCAATCACCCGGCGCATAGCGAGAATTGACATATTCTGATAATTCTGCCAATATAGGTATGGATAATTATTTATTTCATATTTCATTTGAACCATAAGAATAAAATATATTTTTGGATCAAATTGTGTCTCAAAATTTTTGTATATATATTTTAAGTTTAATTAATTATTTATTCCCACAGATTATTTGTATGTAAGATCAAAAGAAAATAGGCGTAAACATAAGAAGATTAGAACTTTATCTTTGTTTACTATTGTATTCAGTTTCTTTTATTTTGGTCTCTCTCATTTAAATCAATAGAAATTATGTTTGATCAATCTTATTGGAATCGGTAACTTTAAAAAGTTTAAGTAGAGTAATCACAAAAATAGCAAAAAAATAATAAAATGAATATTGAATTTTAAATTTTATGTTTTATTTAATATAACCAATTGAGCTTTAATTATAAATATGGCTTTTTTATATAAATACATTAATATCAAGTTTATTATCATCTAATAACCATCTTGTCCACATTCGAATATTAAAAAAAATCTCATCATAATATTTATTTCGGAAGATAATATTTTACTAATTTGCTTCAATTAAATTTTCCTGAAAAATTTGAATGATTCTGTTGTTATTGTAAATGCGAAGTTTCAAAAAGGAAGTTACTTACAGTACAATTCATATTTGATGTTTCTCGCGATGTTCTTTAGAGACTTGAATCTTCACTGTTTGATAAAGTGAGTAAGAATGTCCAATATAAATCATTAAGATCTTCAAATGTTCCATTCTCCTTGTTAGAGATCTTCTTTTTGCATTTGAAACATATCGTTAGCTTCGTTGATGAAGAATCATATGTTTGATTGATATATATTTATTATTTTTCCGATTTTTTTTAAATCGGAGAGAGTCATTGTTTCTCCAATGTTGCGAACATTTTGTCCGCTTTTTCTATATCTCTTTCAACATTCCTTATCAAGAAATTCAGTTTTATATATGGATAGCCCTGGTTAGCCAAATATACATATATATAGAATATTAGCATTAACGCGCCATCTATATACATAAAATGAAAACATTAAGACGCAAATGTTTATTTTAAACATAAATCACATTTCTACTGTCCTCACTGCGATGAAAAAAATATTGGGAGGGCTTGGCTCCTTAGTGGTGAACCCTCTCAGCGGTTCAGCCAATTTAATCTACCAGACCGCTAGAGCTCTAATACTGTATTGGATCATTCTGCTTATATATGTTACACTGAAACAGATGTTGGTGGTTGGAAGTAATGTTGAGAATGAGGACAGAAAGATGGTACTAGAGGTTGTGAATGTAATAAATTTATATTATAGATGCTCAAAAAATAAATAAATCAAAGTGATAAAATAAATTATATATAATACAAAGGAGGAAGATATATAAAATTGATTAAAATGTTCAAAAGTTTTGGCTCCTTTTTGTTGTTGTTGTGTGGACAATATCCAGTGGCAAAAGTTGGGTATTATACTTTTTTTCTTTTAAAAAGAATTATTGCTGATATTGTAGTGAGAATGATCATTACAATAAAGAAATGGCACGATAGTAGCAATTAGAATTCGGGGCTGTTACATATAATGGTTGATAACAAATATGATTGATCTTGCGAAATAATAAGAATTTGAAAAAAAAATCGGTATTTCAATAAAGGTAAAATAAAAAAAAGCACAAATTAATTTGAATTCACAATATAATGCGAGTAACTAATATTAATAAATTTTTAATTTGTAGATTTAGAAAAAAACCACACATTATAGGTAAAATGTAAAATGTGCGATATCGGCAAATAATATTTTCATGGCGAAAATAAAAGAACAATGAGAAATAAAATGTAAAATGGATATTTTGATGCATTACCACGCCATCTGTTATTAAAATTCGAAACTCTTATAGATGCATATGATTCTTTTGAAAATTAAACAATTTCTACTAACCTTACTGCAATGGAAAAAATTAATGAGAGGTCCTGGTTATCAGTAGTGAACCTTCCCAAAAAGATATAAAAATATAATAAAAATTGATATGTAAGTTGAATAAATAAAAAATAATTAGAAATGAAATTAAAAGATAAAAAATCACAAATTAAGGTTAATCAGACTGTAACCCTGAGAGAGAGAAAAGTAACAGACTGGAAATTGATCTTTCTAGAGATGAAAGACCCATGCACAGAAAAATTCCAATGGAAATAAGCACATCATTTAGGCTGAAAATATTTCAGTCTTTAGAAAATTAGGATTTAGAAAAAAAAAACAATAGTGGCTACTTTTATAAACTCCAAGAAGTCAAAACCCTTGAAAGTGGCATCAGTTAAACTCACTTGAAACCCTCAATTGATCTGAACTTGGGAACTATTAAACCATTAGAACACTTGGAATCATGAGAAAAGATGAGGAAAATTCCATCATTGTAAAATATTTCTAAATATAAAAACACGCAGAGAGATTAAAACTTAAAACTTGGAAAATACCTCAACTTTAATCAAACTAGAAAGAAAACCCCTTATATTTATAATAAACCTGATGTACCACTATTGGAGGAAGATTTAAATCTCCTGTCACAACACAACCACTCAACAATCGCTGCAGTAGACTGGAACTCCAAGAATTCTCTCTGTAGACCAAGAGCTTCTAATAACAGTGGAATTGTTCTATACAATTTCTCTGAAAGCGAACATCTTTATATTTCCGCACTGTTTTAACCCATTCACTATAGTTCACTCGGCATCCCCGATTTCCTAAACTTCGCTGTTTTTACGAGAAAAACATTCCCCGGACCCCAAAGGCCAGAAAAACTGACAAACTATTACCTGACCATCTCCCTCGAATCTCGGAATTGAATTGTCCGATGAATAATTATAATTGCATATAACAGACTGTTTATACGACAGTCAAGGCTAAAGCTATTTGTAAATTTATTTAAAATTCCTGGAAGCGAAAATATTTACATATTAAACCATTATGAAGTCCGTAGTTCAAAAAACAATTTATTGAGTAAAAATATATCAGGCCTCCAGGGAAAGGTATATTTTCCTGAAAAAATACTTTTCACTGGAAGCCTGATATGTTTTCATTCATTATTGATACAAGGGATTATTTTATTGAATTACCAATTTACAGTATTCAACAGCAAGTACAAGGTATAAAAGAAACTCAGTCCAATACAATAGTGAAGTAATCTAGAGATTTAAAGGGCGAAATTACTTGAAGGGTTCACCATTGATGTGCCATGTAATGTCTTTTAAATTTTGATTCATTGCGGGATATAGTGAGATGAAAAATAAATTTTTATCATAATAATATATTTTATAAGAAATGTAGCGTTGACATTAAATGTTTATAATTTTCTTCAATAAATGACGCTAAGTGTTAATGATCACATTTTAAATGTTTCCTAACAAATTTAAATCTCACCACCAGAGTTAATTATCTCAATATTTAAGAACAATTATTTTTCCCATTTGATTTTCAAATTTAAAAGCAATTTTCTGATCAATTAACAGCATTGAATACATATAATATATATTATAAAAATTAATTATATTTCAATAGTATTCAAATAGTGTTTCAATCTCCCAACACTACATTTATAGAAAATATAATACGTAGTAACTTATTAAAAAGAAAAAAGGCATATCCTGACCAGGCTCACATGAGCATTTCTAGATGGCAGAGCGCCATATAGTGGAACAAAAATAAACGTTTATTCAACATGTTCCGTGATAGTAACTTATATATGTTTTAAATTCTATAATCTTATATTTCTATGGATTTTTTTTTTATTTTTTCCAGAGTCGAGTTATCTTGAAAGAGATTTAGTGGATTTCGAAGAAATATTCCATATTGTAATATTAGAGTGGTGAAGAAAATTTGAAAAAAAAAGACGGCTCAAGCTAAAGTATATTCTCGCTAATATTACTCAGAAGAAATGTGTAGACCACATGGCTTGGTACGAGACTTGGCACCTAGATGTCTAAATGCTAGATAATTTGAACTTCAATTTCAATGTCTATTGTTGTTTAGATAGGAATAATATAACATTATTAGAATCTCTCTCTAGAAACACCAGGTTCCAACAGAGTTACAAGTTGTTAGACGAGGGGACATATAAGACATGGTGCAGCTTATAACAGATAATATGTTTCTTATTCACAGTTTTGATATAAAGGCATAACTAGGGTTTTATTTGTGTAAGAAACAAAATTGGAATAGTTTAAAACACATAAAGGGTTATAGATTACATAAAGAAAGCCACAAAATAGATATATGTTTATATTATATTTAAATAAAACAACTAAATCATATAGGATTACGTCATTCTAGGCACTTATTCTAGGTTGAAGATAGCTAAAACATGTTAATCATCATAGAGAGTTACTATAGATGCTATGGAAAGCCTTTTACATACCAGTAATAAATATATATAAGGTAGTACCTATGCCATTGTTGGATTCAAATGTAAATATTTCTTTATTCATTTACTTGCATTTGTTTTATTCATTTGGTTTTCATTAATTTATTTGTTCATTTAATCTGTGAAATTTATTTTGTTGCTTGGCACTGTTGGTTTTTTTGTTTACATTATCTCCTCCCATTGTTGGGACGCATTGTAATCTATTCGTGGTTAATAAAACCTATTCTATTCTTTGTAAAATATTCATTCATTCATTCTTCTTAAAATCAAATCTAAATACTACTACAAAAGAATATGAATCTACAAAAAAACGAACATCTTTTTGGTTCCTCGAGCCGGATCCACGGATAATTTGGTAAGTAATAATTGAATTATCTTGTGTCGGCAGAAAAAAGTGAGAGATTGCTGGTGAATAGAATAAAGGGAAAGATGAATATTTTATACACAAAATAATCTAATTCATGTCTAAAAAGGCGAATTCAGATATACCTATTTTCAAAATTTGTATTGAAGAATTTAATACATATGCAAATCAGTTTGACGAAATTTGTCAACAGAGAAATATACGTATATTAAGACTTTATCATGCAAATATTACGGAATATTATTTAAAAACATTAAATAAACATATTATCAATTAGTGAGATCGAATACTTGGGAAACAAGTGAAACCCTATTTAAAGAATATATAGTTGTAAAGAATCTTTATGAAAATTTTGTGTTTCAAATTCGGGAAATCTTGGAGGTAGAGAACGTTTCTCAACCAGTCAAAATGGAGCAAAGTGTAATATCGAATGTTAAATTACCCAAATTTAATTTGCCTGTATTTTCCGGTGAGATATCTCAGTGGTTGAGTTTTAAGGACCTATTTTTGATTACTATAGATAAAAATACGACTCTTTCAGAGATCCAAAAATTGCAATATTTGCATTCTTCATTAAAAGGTGATGCAGCTCGTATAATAAAGGGTTTCCCGATCACTGAAAATAATTATCATCAAGCTTAGAAAACTTTGATAGAGAGATATGATAATAAAAGAGAGATAATATTCTCTCAATTAGATTAAATATTCAAAATCAAATTATATAAGATCTCTACCTCTCTCTCGAAGACTATGTATGAGTTGTTGGATATTTGCAACGAATCCCTTAGAAATTTAGAGACTATAGGTTTGGAAAGAAATGAAATGGTAGATGTTATGTTAATACATTTTTTACAAAAGAAGCTAGATACTCCAATCAGAAAACAATGGGAATTGTCTTATGATAACCAATAATTGCACTCATATCGAAAATGTATTTCCTTTTTAGAAAAACAAGCCCAATCTTTAATGAATACTATGAAGGACACTACCTCAAAGGAATATTTGAATAAAAAGGTAAAAACATACAACATCAATGTGAGTTTAAAAAATTGTCTACTATGTAAATTGAAGCATAAACTGAATCAATGTAATGAATTCGAACAAATGTCAATTCAAAATAGAATAGGTTATGTAAAACAGAACCAACTTTGTTCTAATTGTTTGCGTGGCAATCATTCTGTTGATAATTGTAAAAGCACAAATCGTTGTTTCCATTGCAACAAAAACCATCATTCCTTGTTGCATGTGGTTTCAAATCCTCCAAGACAAAGGGAATCATCTAGTGTCCAGTTTGCCTCTCCCGAATCATTACAACCACCGGATGTACCTTCAACAAGCACATCCTGCTGTTTGAGTGAAGCAAATGGTTCTATACAAATACTGTTATCTACAGCTATAATTCGTATACAAGATGTAAATGGGGAATATCAAATTTGTAGAGCTCTGTTGGATAACGGAAGTCAAAGAAGTCTTATCACTGAAAAGTGCGCGGCAAATCTAGGAATACCCATAAGACGTAAACGTATAGCAGTTGGAGGTTTGAGAGATCAACTTGTAGAATCTTCCCTAGGTGAGGTCTTTATCAGGTTTTCTTCTCACTTTAATCATCAATCGTTTGAGACTACAGCACTGGTTCTTACCAAGTTATCAAACAATATTCCTAGTTTTACGGTCAATAAAACAAATTATTCACATATGAAGGGATTGATCCTGGCTGATCCTTTATTTTTTAAATCTAGAGAAATAGATGTAATCTTGGGGTCAAATATAGTATTAAACCTCATTCAGGAAGGAAGGAGAAATGGAAATGAAAATGAGCCATCTGCTATCCATTCAAAATTGGGATGGCTCGTATATGGTCCGACCTCAGTGAGTGAACGGCAATCATTCAGAAATTTGGTACATTTCTCTTCTGAATTGGAATCTGAACATTTAATCAAAAGGTTCTGGGAATTGGAATCTATTCCTTTAGAAGAAATTCCTACAAAAGAAGAAAAGGATTGTGAAAGTCATTATTTAAAAAATGTAGTCAGGGATGAATCAGGAAGGTATATTGTAAGGCTTCCATTTAAGGAATCAGCTAAAAAGTTAGGTCAATCGAAATCCATCGCAATTCGCAGATTTATTAATCTAGAGAAAAGGTTAGAAGAAAATGAAAATAGATATGTTCAATATAAACAATTTATGAATGAATATATAAGATTAGGTCATATGCAGGCAAGTTTTTCTCTACAGACTTAACCAAAATATTACATTCCTCATCACTCAAATATTACATTCCTCATTCCTCATCCTCATAAGTTGCGAGTGGTATTTGATGCATCTACCAAGACTACCACCCAAATATCATTGAATGATCTCCTTCATGTAGGTCCAAAACTTCAAAATAATATATTCAACATACTACTAAAATTCCGCACGAACTCTGTTGCTTTAGTGGCCGACATTGAAAAGATGTATAGGCAAATTAGATTACATCCAGACGATATTAAATATCAAACTATATTATGGAGATATTGTAAAGATCTAGAATTGCAGGAGTATAACTTGTTGACAGTCACTTATGGCCTTGCATGTGCTCCTTACTTGGCCATTCGAACTCTACATCAGATTGCCCATGATGTACAGGTTTCTAATCCAGAGATATACAAGATTATTCGTGAGGATTTCTACGTGGATGACCTTCTGACTGGATGCCACAGTGGAAGACGCCAAGGGACTCATGCAACAATTGATTGCTGTATTGGGTTCTAGTGGATTCGTTCTGAGAAAATGGGTATCTAATGAAACTTCTATAATTGAAGACTTACCTTTATTATTGAGAGGAAAAGGTGAGGTGATGGAATTGAATAGAAAGGAAACAAACGTGAACGTTCTTGGAATCCAATGGGATCCAAGGTATGATACCCTCAACATTTCTTGTAAATATGGTCCAGTTGATATTAAATCAAAAAGACAAATTGTATCGGCTATAGCCAGAATGTATGACCTCTGTGGCTGGCTTTCCCCTACCACAGTTGTGCTAGAACTTATCCTCCAAGAAATATGGAAATTGAAAATTGGCTGGGATAAAGATATACCTGCTTCTATTCAAAGAAAGTGGAATACTTTTGAAATAGAAATGAAGCATTTCCAACAAATCAGTATTCCAAGATGTATATTCCAAAGGAATTTATTAATTTCCAATATGCATATGCATGGATTCTGTGATTCATCAGAGTTGGCTTATTCTGCTGACTGTTATCTAAAAATAACTTATGAGAATAATCAAATTGAGACCATTCTTTTGACAGCAAAAACAAAAGTTGCTCCCATTAAGAAAATTACCATACCAAGACCTGAGCTTTGCGCTGCCTTGATGTTGGCGCAACTTCAATCACAGACAACTCAATCACTTCCCTTTAAGATCGATGAACATTTCTATTGGAAGGATTCAAAGATTGTTTAAGCGTGGATTACTTCTGAACCAAAGAAGTGGCAGATATTTGTGGCCAATCGAGTGGCAAAGATTCAAGATCTGACCGCAGCCCATTCATGGCGATATATATCAGGCAAGCAAAATCCAGCAGACCTTGCAACGAGAGGAATTCTGCCTTCGTGTTTGATTAATTCAAAACTCTGGTGGCATGGACCCGTTTGGTTGACATTAGATGGTTCTGAAAATATTCCTTCATTCACTATAGACCCTTCTATGGGTTTAGAAGAGCGTAGTGTTATACTGCATGCTACAATATCAGAACCATGCCCAAAGGTTTTGTCAAGATATTCATCCTTTGCCAAACCTTTAAGGGTCATGGCTTGGTGTAAAATATTTATTAATATTACCAGAAAACAGCCAACTCAAAGACTCTCATTTCTAACATCCCAAGACTTAAAAGACTCTCTATTACAAATCGTCAAAATTATTCAGAGATGTGAGTTCACCCCAGAAATCAATACTTGCATAAGAAATATTCCTTTACCAAGAAAAAGGAGGTTTATTTTGCTTAACATTTTTATAGATTCCCAAGGAATTATTAGAGTTGGCGGACGATTACGTCACTCGGATTTAGATAGTGATCAGAAGCATCCTATGCTAATTCCTAAAGATCATTTTGTAACCAAATTAATTGAAATACACTATCACATAAACAATCTTCATTCTGGAACTCAATTAACTTTATCTTTGATTCGAAATAAATTTTGGATTCCTTCTGGAAGAAACTTAATCAAAAGGGTCTTAAATCAATGTCTCTTATGCCTGAAGGGTAAATCTAAGGCTATTCATCAGATAATGGGAGACTTACCTAAAAATAGAATTCTTCCAGGTAGACCATTTGAAAAGATTGGTATTGATTTGGCTGGTCCCATTCAAGCTAAACCTATATTGAAACGAAGCAAAGTTATTTTCAAATTCTACATAGTCCTATTCGTTTGCTTCACCACCAAAGTCATTCACTTAGAAATTTCATCAGATTTGACTGCGGAAACCTTTCTTGCAGCCTTGAAAAGATTCATCTCTAGAAGAGGAAGACCAACTGATATATACTCAGACAATGCAACTAACTTTAAAGGTGCAAGCAACATTTTGAAAGAACGATGGAAGTTATTCAATGCTGCTAATATTCAAGATTTTTTCGCCATAGAGTCCATTAATTAGCATTTTATTCCTCCGTAGGCACCTAACTTTGGTGGATTATGGGAAGCTGGTATTAAATCAGTTAAAACCATCTTATCTAAAACGATTAAATCTAGGTTATTGAATTACGAGGAATTACTGACCTTATTAGCTCAAATTGAAGCCTGTCTTAATTCCAGACCATTAACTTTTGTTAACAATGATCCAAATGACTTAACAGCGCTAACACCAGAACATTTTCTTATAGGAAATGCAATCCGACATGACGCAGAATCTGATCACTCTACTTTGAATCTTCGCTCCAGATGGAATCTGATTCAACCTCAAAGAGACTACTTCTGGAACCGTTGGAGCTGTGAATATCTACATCAACTCCAAGAAAGAAGGAAGTGGAGGACTTCACATCCGGACGTCAGCATTGGAGATTTGGTTATGTTGAAGGAACAAGACAGACCGCTACAATGGAAACTGGCGAGAATTGTCCAGATATTCCCAGTAAAAGATGATCATACCAGAGTGGTGCTTCTTCGCACTCTTAAAGGCCTTCTGAAGAGACCAATAACCAAGATATGTCTTCTACCTTACAAGGAGTGAGCTCTTGAACTGTGATATAGTTCAAGGTTGTGGGGGAGTATGTTGGATTCAAATGTAAATATTCCTTTATTCATTTACTTGCATTTATTTTATTCATTTGGTTTTCTCATTAATTTATTTGTTCATTTAATCTGTGAGTTTTATTTTGTTGCTTGGCACTGTTGGTTTTTTTTTATTACATTATCTCCTCCCATTGTTGGGACGCATTGTAATCTATTCGTGGTTAAAAAAACCTATTCTATTCTGTGTAAATTATTCATTCATTCATTCTTCTTAAAATCATATCTAAATAAACTACAAAAGAATCTCAATCTACAAAAAAACGAACAGCCATAAAGAAGTTGACAATAGATATTCAGCAACATACACAACTTCATTAAACATTATAGGTGATAAATATAAGGAGGCTTACCTTGGATATAGTACTATAGCGTGGTGTATATATCTTCGTAGAAGGACCTGTACAACACTCTGTTGTTACAACATGTGGTGTAACCTACCTTAGCTATGACCTCAACTAACCTACGTACCTAGCTGGAATTTGGGAACCCGGGTTATACATATAAATATATATAAAAGGAGAGAAGAACAGAGATAAATTACCTGGGATTGTGGTCTTGTGACGTGACATTGAGCCTCTTCTGGTGAAAATTAAAAATCACCCCATTGACCATGGGGTGGTTTCAATTTCCACTCCTTGATATTCCTGTCACAACACAAGTACCTATCAGTCACTATGTCCTCTTTATTTAACAAAGAGGTATTTTTTTCAATATTGCCATCATTTTGTTATTTTTTTTATATTTCTTTTAACATACAATGCCCTTATAAAAAATGTAGTTGTTTGATGTTCGCTCAAAAGACAAAGTAAACGATTTTTTCACATAAAGATTTACTGAAAACTCTCCTAGCTGACTTCTTTGCATATAATTCCAACCTTAGTTAGCAGCTCTGTGAAGTCAACCGCCAGATGGCGCGGCTTCACACTATACTCCTTGTGGCTGGCACAAGCATTTTTGTAAATATGTAAATTTAATTAATGTTAATTTTCAATTTATTAACCTTTTTTATCCCACTACAATATCACATTTGTACTATTTTTTCACATTGATTCGCGTTCTCACGCAATTCTGGCCTTAACTACCCGTTTCATGGATGCCTGAATGACCAGTTTTTGGTCGTTGAGGTACAGCTTGCACCACGCTGACGAGGGCCAACAGCCCTAAACGCTTACCTAGTTAGCTTTTTTAGATTAATCAAGAATGGGTAATAGGCCAATTTTGAATAATTAAAAATCAACAATTTGTTTATATTTATTCCGATAGATGACGCAAGCGATCAGCAACTTTCAATTGCCCGAAAGGAGATGCCTTTTTATTAAAAAAAAAAAAACATGTAAATACCTAATCAAATATTTTATTTCTTCTTCACGCCTTAAGTCAGGTATTTATTCCTAAAATTATATTAATATAAATTATTATAGGTTCAGTCCCACGGTCGATGAGCTTGCCCACGTGATTGATATATTGTAATAAGGGTTATGATAACACATCTCAGTGAAGTGTGAAAAACTAAGAAACGAATTCGCGAATCCAAATCAGATTCAATATCAAGTAAACAAAAGACACTATTAATAGAAATTGGCTCACAAATTTAACAAAAACCTCAGCCAACACTTTGAAAGTTGATGAAGCAAACATTGATGAGAGAAAATTACCCTTGAACAACAGTTGCAAATGCAAAAATAACAACAACAACAAGATAACCATCTGTAATAGCCGAAAATTAACAGGCTGGAAGTTGCTCTGTCTAGAGATGAAAGACCTGAGCACAGAAAAATTCCAATGTACGATACATAGAGCACATCATTGAAGATGAAAATATTACAGCCTTTAGAAATTTTGGGATTACAGAAAAACAATAGCGGCCACCTTTATCGACTCCAAGAAGACAAAGCCCTTGAAAGTGGTATTGAAGTGTGTGTGTGTGTGTGTAACAACAGCCTTCAACACTGAAGATATAGTAATATAACTTGTGAGTTACAATATTCTTTACCGAGACCACAGAGAAGAGACTTCATTGACAATGAATAAAAGGCTGATGAATACTTGAAAGAATTACCAAAATATGAAATAATATAAGTAAAAACATAAGGAATAACTAAACTCCTCTATAAATAATTGTCGTGGAATATTGCGGTAAACAAACTGAGTGTCTCAATGTTTCAGCTGCCAGGGTTTCGGGAACGATCAACTTAACTGCTTCCTTACACCTAAATTCCTTAATTGTGAGGAGTAGTTCCAATTGAATAACTGCCAAAGAAATTCAAGAAAACTTCCCTCAAAGTGTGCGAATATGGAAAACCTCACACGGACAAATACTGTGGATGCCCAAAGTTTACTAAAGTACTAAAACCGTCTAAATACACTCGACAGTACTAATATAGCAACACATCTCATTATTTCAAGAAACCTGAAATGCAGCCAACATTTGTAGAAAAACAGAACTAAAAAGTAATATTGAGGTTTCAATAATAAAACGACTCGTTATGACACTAAGGACATGTGTGAAAATTAATGTATGGAATCAAAATAGACCTACAATGAATTGCAAACTTTTGAGGTGTTGCCAGGAATTGAAATGGAACTAGAGATAAAAGAAAAAATGTTTTGACACTTTCTAGAAGATAACTTGATCACATCGCGCTGCTCAGTTAAATTCACTTGAAACCCTCAATTGGCCTGGACTTAGGAACTATTAAACCATTAGAACACTCTGAATCATAGGAGAAGTTGAGAAAAATTTCATCATTGTAAAATATTTTTAAATTTAAAAATATTCAGAGATTCAAACCTAATACTTGGAAAATATCTCAACTTTAATTTGAAAAAATAAAAAACAGACGGAAAACTCTTTACATTTATAATAAACCTGATGTACCACTATTGGAGGATGATTTGAACATACTGCCACCTCACAACCACGCAACAATCATTGCAGGAGACTGGAATTCCAAGCACCTTCTCTGGGGACCAAGAGCTTCTAATAACAGTGGAATTGTACAGCACAATTTCTCTGGAAGCAAACACCTCGACATGGTCGCAGCTTCTTCATCCAAGCACTATAAGCGACTCGGCATTCTCGATTTCATAGGCTTCGCTGTTTTTGAAACATTCCCTGGACCCCAAAGACCAGATATACTGACGACTTTTCACCTGACCATCTCCCTGTAATTTTGAAATTGAATTGGCCAAAGGATAAATTCACAAATAGGCCTAGCCGAGTAACTAATTAGGTTCATTTTCAACAATATATAATTTCCACTAAGTCACATATAAATTCCTTGGAAAATAGAAGTAGATATTGATTCTGCAATTGATTTTATATGAGAAAATAAAAATAGCTATTTGAAAAGATACCTTAGTATCATCCCCCAAATTATGAAGAACCCATGCACCAAGGATTTAATAAGAGAGAAAAATAGAGCTCGGAAAAGACGGCTAACAACCTGGGATCCAGCTCATGGAGCTACTTACATGAATTTTCAGGAAAGGTTAACCAAGCCCTTGAAGTATAAAAAAATGAAAATTGGAGTATTTTTATTTAAAAAAACTGTCAGGAAAAATTCAGACAAGATCCCTGGTTAAAAGTGAATGGCAAAACCATGCTAACTGATAAATAAATTAGAAATAATCTTGCAGAACATTTTCCAAACAACTTTCCACATCAAATTCACAAAATAAAATATCAATGAAGACGCCAAATAAAATCAAGGAAGTGATTAAAAAGCTAAGTAATAATAAAGTTCCAGGTCATGACAATATTATGCCACAAATGACAAAATATTCTTCCCAAAAATAGATAGTATTTACTATAAAATAACGCCAGGAGAAAATGATTTTTTATTAATCGACTACACGAGCTTTCGGGCAGTCACGCCCTTCAACTGGTAATGATACATGATGGCAATAGGCCTTAAATAGGATTCCGTTTTTAAAGAGATATTTTTACATATGTGAAAAATAATATAGGACGGCTAAAAAACAATTTAGTTAAAAGATATTTTCAAATCTAAGCTATTATATAATATATTTATGTAACTATGCTAATCCTGTAATGCCGGTTGACAAATAAATGGTAGGTTTGTAATTGGCCAAAACATGTGACTATATAAGGAAGAGAGACTAGTATTAGGATATCGACTGTTCAACCCGCCATCAGCGGCCATATTGGAACTATACTGGGGGAGGGGGGGGGGGGGGGTTTAACGGCTATTCAAGTTACTACATATATCCTGATATTGTGCAGGTAAATCTATATGTCGGTTAATGCTATTTTTTGATATGGATACTATGGCTTCTATGATCAGTCTTTGGTATTTATTGGAGATGTTATTGTACAATGTGGTGGGTGAAGTTAAATCAAAAGAGTGGCCTGTGTCAAGAATATGGTTGTAGATGAGGGACCTGTTGTCTTTGTTATTGACGCACCTGCCATGCTCAGTCATCCTGATGGCCACGGACCTACCAGTCTCACCTATATAGGTTGCACTACAATCGTTGCATGAGACTGAGTAGACCGAGCCACCCGATGACTGAACACTGGCAGGTCTCGGCAATCGGGTAATTGGATGTCTAAGAATGGTGGCCAGGCTTCTATTGTTTGTATAGTAGGTGTTAATGCCATGAGGCTTAAGAAGGTGAGATATTGCAGCGGATTGTGTTGAGTACGGTAAGATGCAGGTATTTCTATGGGGTAAATTGGGTTTCATATGGGCCGGGTTGTATTGATATTTATATATGAACTGGTGTGGATATTGGGAGAGGGCAAGTTGTTTCTTAATGTTAGCAAACTCTATTGATCTGAAAATGGGCAGGGAGCAATGTGTAACCAATCTCTTGGTAAGCGTTCTAACTGTATTAATTTTATGGGATAAGGGACAGAAAGACTTGAAATTGGTGTAGAAAGTTGGGTTATTGATTTTATGGTATACTGTTGTGTGGTAGTGTGATGGGGTACGGATGATCAGTATGTCCAGGAAAGGTATTACATTGTTGGCTTCTGATTCAAAACTGAAGGAAATGTCTGGGTGGAAGGAGTTTAGAACAGATAAGATACTGTTCTCCTGTCCGGTTTCACATATACAGAGGATATCATCAATATATCTCCTCCATATGTGAATGCCCGGTGTGAATTGCTGTTGGATCCAGGTGTCAAGTGTAGACATTACTATTTCGGCCAAGGGTGACGATAACGGGCTGCCCATTGGTGAGCCTCTAATCTGTTTATAAAGTAAGTTATTAAAGGTAAAATCTGTAGTGTTTAAGCAAATGGAGGTAAGCGCTACTATTGTGGCAACTATGCCAGATTCCAATTGGGCGTCCTGCAGGAATTTTGTAAGCTGGGAAATGATCAGTTGATGGGGAAGTGATAAATACATTGATTTTAAGCCTCATGGCATTAACACCTACTATACAAACAATAGAAGCCTGGCCACCATTCTTAGACATCCAATTACCCGATTGCCGAGACCTGCCAGTGTTCAGTCATCGGGTGGCTCGGTCTACTCTGTCTCATGCAACGATTGTAGTGCAACCTATATAGGTGAGACTGGTAGGTCCGTGGCCATCAGGATGACTGAGCATGGCAGGTGCGTCAATAACAAAGACAACAGGTCCCTCATCTACAACCATATTCTTGACACAGGCCACACTTTTGATTTAACTTCACCCACCACATTATACAATAACATCTCCAATAAATACCAAAGACTGATCATAGAAGCCATAGTATCCATATCAAAAAATAGCATTAACCGACATATAGATTTACCTGCACAATATCAGGATATATGTAGTAACTTGAATAGCCGTTAAACCCCCCCCCCCTCCCCCAGTATAGTTCCAATATGGCCGCTGATGGCGGGTTGAACAGTCGATATCCTAATACTAGTCTCTCTTCCTTATATAGTCACATGTTTTGGCCAATTACAAACCTACCATTTATTTGTCAACCGGCATTACAGGATTAGCATAGTTACATAAATATATTATATAATAGCTTAGATTTGAAAATATCTTTTAACTAAATTGTTTTTTAGCCGTCCTATATTATTTTTCACATATGTAAAAATATCTCTTTAAAAACGGAATCCTATTTAAGGCCTATTGCCATCATGTATCATTACCAGTTGAAGGGCGTGACTGCCCGAAAGCTCGTGTAGTCGATTAATAAAAAATCATTTTCTCCTGGCGTTATTTATAGTATTTATATTCCAAGGAGAAAGTTTCTATGTTTAAATAAAATAGATAGTATTTCTCGCTGGGATCTTCAATGCTGCACTAGACCTTTGTATCTTCCCGAAGACAATAGAAACATGATATCATCATAAATATTCCGGAAATATCACCAGGAAATCTCAGACCAATCAGTCTTCTCTCTATACAATCAATAAGGTATTATTGCTTTATATTAATTTATGCCTCACTAGCTTTCTCCTCATTGCTTGCGGAAGAACATTGCTCGATGCGAATATTTATGTGTAATTATACTGTCCGAAAGGCTTATGATACCCGGGTACCCCCTACATTTCTTCTGGTTGCTACATTCATTTTTGGGCTCGGAAATCATACACTTTGTTTAGAAGCCCATAAAACCATATTATTTCTAAAAGCTTATGTCCATTTATTGTTTGAATGCCATTTCTGAGATCCCGCCCTTCAGTGTAGCCTATATAAGCAGAATCGTTCAATGCAGTATTAGAGCTGTGAGAAGGTAGATTAAATAGGCGAAACGGTTGGGAAGGTTTACCACTATTGAGCCAAGCCCTCCCAATATTTATTCATCGCAGTAAGGACAGTCGAAGTTTGTTTTATGCCTAAAATAAAAATCCGTGCCTTAATGTTTCCATTTCTATATAAAGTTCCTGTTTACATGCTTATAAATGACTGCATATAACAGACTGTTTATACAACAGGCAGGGCTGAAGCTTATATGTAAAATTATTCAAATTTCTGGGAGCGAAACTATTTACATATTAAACAAGTTTATTATGTTCAAATTGTTTGTTTAATATGTTTAATTTTGTTCAAAACTCCAATTTGTTGAGTAGAAATATATCAGGCCTCCAGGAAAAAGTATATTTTCCTGACAAAATACTTTTCACTGGAAGCCTGATATATTCTACTCATTATTGATACAAGTGATTACTTTATTGAATTACCAATTTACTGTATTCAACAGCAAGTGCGGGTTATATAAGAAACTCAGTCCAAGACAATCGTTGTCTGGAAATTAAAATGGCGAAATACCGCTAGGAGTTAACCATTGATGAACCATGTCATTCCTTTTAAATTTTAATTCATTGCAGAATAGTGGGCTGTAGAAATAATTTTCTATCATATATATATATTACTAGCGGACGTACCCGGCTTCGCCCGGGTTTTACCCGAGTAAAGGTTTGTCTAACGAATCTCTCGATAAAGTGAACATTTTTTCCCGGTCCCTTGAAAAATACTCGATAATTTGAATAAAATCAATATTAATTGGTTCCCTCGGTAATTGGAAGTTAAAGGAATAGTATCTTGCCTTGGAATTGTATCATTATTCTTGTCTCAAATAAATTGCCGTGTCATCCTGAATTTTGTCTTTCCTAATTTTCTACTTTACAAAATCAACGTATCATCATGATAAATTTAGAGCAGATTGTTGAATTATAACAGATAAATTAGAATATTTATCTTGATTATTTTTAGGCGAAAAATTATTTCAAATATTTTATTTGCTAGAAACCTTCCCAGTACTATACTAAATAACTTCCCAAAGTTTCATGGCGTTCCAATGAGTGGTTTGGTCAGGCATAAAGGACAGACAGACACACACACACATACATTCATTTTTATATATATAGATAAGAAAAGTAGCGTTGACATTAAATGTCTATAATTTTCATCAATAAATGGCGCTAAGTGTTAATGATGACATTTTGAATGTTTCCTAACAAACTTCAATCTCATTACCAGAGTTAATTATTTCAATTTATTCAAGAACAATCATTTTTCCCATTTGATTTTCAAATTTAACAGCAATTTTCTAATTAATTAACAGTATTAAATACATATAAGATATGATGCATTAGCGCGCCATCTGTTATCAAAATTCGGAACTATTTTAAAGGCGTAAGATTCTTTTTGATATTAAACAATTTCTACTGTCCTTACTGCAATGGAAAAATTAATGAGAGGGCCTGGCTCATCAGTGGTGAACACTCTCAGCGGTTTCGCCAGTTTAATCTACCATACCGCTGTTATACAGCATTTATGGAACTTCCTTTTATAGTGATACTGTTGATAGACTCTTTGAATTGCAGTAAGGACAGTAGAAATTGTCTAATATCAAAAATAATCTTACGCCTTTAAAATAGTTTCGAATTTTGATAACAGATGGCGCGCTAGTGCATCATATTATAAATGTTCTAATAAAAAAAAAATTGATATTTGCGGAAGAGCGATTGCTCTCGAAGCATACTATATATTTAGAAATGTATGTAATTCTACTGTCCTCAAAACCTATGTCCATACTTCTAAAATACCCTTTCAAAGAGGCTATCAACAGTATCACTATAAAAGGAAGTTCCAAAAATTCCTTTTTAGAAGGCGGAATAAATTGTTACCAAAATTCCTTTTTTTAGTTAGCATGTAGAAGGCGGAATAATTGTTACCAAAAATGCTTTATAACAGCGGTATGGTAGATTAAACTGGCGAAACCGCTGAGAGGGTTCACCACTGATGAGCCAGGCCCTCTCATTAATTTTTCCCTTGCAGTAAGGACAGTAAGAATTGTTTAATGTCAAAAAGAATCTTAAGCCTTTAAAATAGTTTCGAACATATAAGATATATTATAAAAATTAATTATATTTCAATAGTAATCAAATAGTACACTGGTCCGCAAAATTAAAGGAACAACATATTTTTTTCATTTATCTAAAATTTTATTGATCATTTATCAATGAAATTTTATACACAAATTTATTATTCCATTATTGATTAGAATACCCGAAATCAAAGATTTCTAACACGTATTTTATGCAAATTAGCCGGTCAAACAATGATCTTCTTGCAGTCAGTGCATAAATATCTTGGAAATTGTTGTTAATATGGGGTGTGATAACCTTTAACTGATAGACAGGCTCTACATCGGTGACCCATACTAAGAATTAGGGAGTTTATCAGCTCCTGTGGAATCAACGCCCACTCTTGTGTTAAGGCTGTTTCTAGCTCATGAGTGTTTCTAGGAGGGGTTGGAGGGATGAGATCCGTTGTCCTAGATTGTTCTATACATGCTCAATGGGATTTAAGTCTGGAGATCGAGCTGGCCAATTCATCCGAGCAATTGCATGGTTTTGGAGAAAAGTGTCGACCACATCAGCCCTATGTGGACGGGCATTATCATCCATTAGAATAAAGTATTCTCCCATTTCAACTGATACAATGTGCAGAAGGCTTCACATGAAGGGCCTCTATGCTCGACGACCTATAATTTGTGTGCCATTGACACCGCCTCAAAAGAGAGCAAGGGAACTTTGGCGCAGACAACATGTAGCCTGGAATCAGATGAATGGAGACGTGTAATGTGTTCACTGATGAGTCCAGATTCTCTCTAAACAGCTATTATCGTCGTGTCTTTGTCACATATATTGTCACATAAATAATCCCCGAAATATGTTTGAAAGGGGTCCCTACAGAAGCCAATGTTTTATGGTCTGGGCTGGAATCTTCTTGGGCGGTCGCACAGCACTCCATATTTTTCGGCAAGGAACCCTGACTGGACAGAGGTATCGGGACGAGATCGTGGCAGCATATGTGATGCCTCAAGCATTGGAAATGGGAGAAAACTTTCTTCTAATGGATGATAATGCCCGTCCACATAGGGCTGGTGTGGTCGACACTTTTCTCCAAAACCATGCAATTGCTCGGATGAATTGGCCAGCTCGATCCCCAGACCTAAATCCCATTGAGCATGTATGAGACAACCTAGGACGGCGGATCTCATCCCTCCAACCCCCTCCTAGAAACACTCATGAGCTAGAAACAGCCTTAACACAAGAGTGGGCGTTGATTCCACAGGAGCTGATAAACTCCCTAATTCTTAGTATGGGTCACCGATGTAGAGCCTGTCTATCAGTTAAAGGCGATCACACCCCATATTAACAACAATATCCAAGATATATATGCACTGACTGCAAGAGGATTATTGTTTGACCGGCTAATTTGCATAAAATACGTGTTAGAATTCTTTGATTTCAGGTATTCTAATCAATAATGTAATAATAAATTTGTGTATAAAATTTCATTGATAAATGTTCAAAAAAATTGAGATAAATGAAAAAAATATGTTGTTCCTTTAATTTTGCGGAACAATGTATATCAATCTCCCAATACTACATTTAAAATACATAGTAACTTATTAAAAATAAAAAAGTGTTGTATATATTTTAATTAATTGTTACCACAGAGTGTGTGTAAGCTCACGGGTAAATAGGCGTTAACCGAAAATAAGAGTTCCTTTGTTTAATATTAGTTTCCCTTTTATATTTTGTTCTCTCTCTTTTAATCAATAAATATAATGTTTAATTAATATTTTTGGAATCATTTTCATTAATATTCTAAGCAAGGTCAACAAAAAGGCATATCCTGACCAGGCTCACATAAGTATTTTTAGATGGCAGAGCGCCATCTAGTGGAACAAAAATAAACGTTTATTCAACTTGTTCCGTGATAGTAACTTATATCTGTTTTTCAAATTATATATTCTTATATTTCTATGGTATTTAATGCGTTTTATTTGGGGGGGGGGGGGGGGGTCGAGTTCTCATGAAAGAGCTTTAGTGGATTTCGAAGAAATATTCCATATTGTAATATTAGGGTGGGTAAGAAAATTTGAAAAAAAGACAGCTCAAGCTAAAGTATATTTTCGCCAATATTACTCAGAAGAAATGTGTAGACCACATGGCTTGGTACAAGACTTGGCACCTAGATGTCTAAAGGCTAGATAATCTGAACTTCTATTTCAATGTCCATTGTTGTTGAGATAGGAACAAGTTTCTTGCATCTAACATTATTAGCATCTCTAGAAACGCCAGGTTTCAACAGAGTTACAAGTTATGAAAATTAAAAACTATAATATACGAGTATGGTTCTTTTTGGTAATTAAACAATTTATACTGCCCTTATTGCAATAGAAAAAATAATGGGAGGACTTGGCTCATCAGTGGTGAACCATCCCAATGGGTTCGCCTGTTTTATCAATCATACCGCTGTTATATTGAATTTTTCGGCTTTCCATTTATAATAATAATGATGCTAGACTCTTGGAATGTGTATTTGAGATGAACTATGTGCATGAGCTTTGAGGACATAATATAGTTGTTCTAATAAAAGACACAATTTGATGTTTGCGGGAGAGCGATTGCTGGAAGCATATTATAAATATATAATTGTATGTATTTCTATTGTCCTTTAAGCTTATGTCCATATTTAATCAAAAATACCCATTCCAAGAGTCTAGCATCAATATCACAATAAATGGAAAGCCGAAAAATGCAATATAACAGCGGTATGGTAGGTTAAACTGTCGAAACAGCTGGGAGGGTTCACCACCATTGAGCCAGGACATTCCATTAATTTTTCCATGCAGGAAGAGCAGTAGAAATTGTTTGATTTTCAAAAATACTTTTACTTTCTGCTCAAAAAAACCGACAAGTTCTGGAATGCTATTTGCTGAATAACAGTTTTAATATATATATTTAAATTGAACCTAACGATTTGTTTCATAAATTTGCATCAGAAGTTACAGGTAAATTTGATGTGATCAGTTTATTCTTCTCTATCGATTTGCTTTTATAAATCGTGTGCACTAGGCTGTGTCAATATGCCGAGGCTTTGGATTAATATTCCTAATATTTTCTGTTACATTTGTGGTGAATTAACTTTCAAAGTTCAAAGGCGAAACTTTACACCGCTCATCAAAAAGTGCTATCAACTTTATTTTGGCTGTAAAGTCGGTGACCAAGATAAAACTTGGGCTCCTCATCATTGTTGTGAAATTTGTGCTCGACGTCTTACAGGGTGGATTAAAGGTGAACATCATATGCCTTTTGGGGTTCCAATGATATGGAGGGAACCTAAAGACCATTCTTCAGACTGTTATTTTTGTTTGACAAAGACTAGAGGTATTACATCCAAATCAAGACATACAGTTGAATATCCAGATTTGCCTTCTGCTATGAGACAGGTTCCTCATAGTAATATTTTACCTGTGCCACAGCCTCCTGAAAATGTAATATTTAGTGACGATGATTCAGATAGACGAGAGCAGCAGTCGGATGACGCAAATTTTGAAACAAGTGCTTCATCTGAACCTCATTTGTTAACCCAAGGAGATTTGAACGACCTCGTAGGTGATTTATATTTATCCAAAAAACAGAGTGAACCTTTAGGCTCTATGCTAAAAGGCTGGAATCTGCTGCAAAAAGGCACAAAAGTATGCTTTTTTCGCAAGTGTCAAGATGAATTTCAAGACTTCTTTTCACAAGAGCACGATTTAGTATATTGCAATGATGTTGTTAGTCTAATGGAAGCGCTTGGTCATGACCATGATACAGAAGAGTGGCGTTTATTCATTGATTCTTCAAAAATTAGTTTGAAAGCTGTTCTCCTTCACAACGGAAATAAGTTCCCATCAGTGCCAATAGCACATGCATCCAACATGAAAGAGACTTACGAAAACATGAAACTGCTTTTGAAAAAGATAGAATATGAAAGATACGGTTGGAAAATATGGAAAGTCATTGCTCTCTTGCGTGGATTACAGCTTGGATATACACAAATTTGTTGTTTTTGTGTGAGTGGGATAGCAGAGATAGGGAAAGACATTACATTAAAAAAGCTGGCCAAACCGTGGAATCTTTACTCCCGGACATAAAAATATTGTAAATTCTCCCCTGATCGATTCAGAAAATATTTACTTACCACCATTACATATAAAATGGGATTAATGAAGAACTTTGTCAAGGCAATGGATCGAAATGCCAGTGGATTTGCCTACCTAAAACAAAAATGTTCTAGCATAAGTGATGCGAAAATTAAAGAAGGCATTTTCGTTGGACCTCAGATTCGAGAATTGCTGCAGGATGGATATTTTCAAAATAGTTTGAATGAAGTTGAAGCAGCAGCATGGAATTCCTTTAGAAACGTTTCCAAGAACTTCTTAGGAAGTGTCAAGGTTGAAAATTACCGAGACATAGTTAATGATCTGTTGCTTTCCTACAAGGCACTGGGATGTAACATGTCTCTCAAGATCCATTTCCTGCATTCATATCTGGATTTCTTTACAGACAATCTTGGTGCAGTTAACGATGAGCATGGTGAGAGGTTTCCTCAAGATATATCAAGCATGGAGAAGCGGTACCAAGGTAAATGGAGTCCCGGTATGCTTGCTGACTACTGCTGGACACTCAAGAGGGATGTTCCACAAGCAAAGTATAGAAGAAAAACCACTGTCACTACTTTTCAATAAAATAAATATATTTCGTTCATATAGGCCTATATATTAAAAACATTTCCAAATTTTAAGTAGGTATATCTCAAAAATCTTGCGTGATAAGAAAAAAACTAATGGTATATTTGGAATTAGCACAATGAGTTAAATTTAGATAAGATTCTGTTTCTTTTGGGACAAAGAAAAATAATTTTTGATAAACCAGTGTAATGTAATAAGGTTTATGCAAAAATGCTTATGTAATAATTTGTGCATTTTTTCTGTATTTATCCCAATACCAAAAAAGGCGGTCACGCAAAAACCATGGGTGATGAAAAAATTCTGATTAGAGTTTTGAGTTCAGCATGAAAAGTTACACAAGAAGCACCATCAGGTTCTCTTGGGCAAAAATGTTGTTGACCAGTGTAATCGATATTAAACTTTTGAACCATGTACCATAAAATAATGTTGGTTAACTTAAGAGATGTAGCCTTGAAAATATGAAAATGTAAAGTTTCAAAACGATATTTGAAAATTGTTTTATTCTGATTTTTTTCTATGAATATATATTAAATCTGATATTTATCAAATCGATATATTTTAATCAACAAAATGTCTATATATAATATTAATTCCGCATATTTTTACATAACTGACGCACAACACAATAATTTAAAACGACTTATTTATTCTTTATAGGTATTAAATATTTCATTCCTTTAATTGCATTTTAATATTTAGCATATACCTTATATTTATTTAAATATTATTCTATTATATTTGACTCTACAGCTTTCTCTTTAAATATAATGCAAAGATTATCTCACTCTACGAAGAGAAATCTCCAGTAACTTCCAATCGAGCCACACTATATTCAAGAAGATCATAATACAATACAGTCATTACCACAATTAACCCATTAATTGAGGAATATCCAAACTCCAAGGTACTACTGAGACACAACAGAGGATTTTCCCGAAGACCTTTCAGGTTTCTGCAAGCTAACTACATGGCAATCAGACAAGCTGAGTGTTTGGGAGCGTCAGAAGGTTCTTAAATAAATTCGAGATAAGAGTCAAGGGCTGAGATGTGTGATGGGAGGACCAAATGTGCCGTCGCAGTGAAACGTGAACGAAATTCGAATTTTACTTGAGGCCATTGATTTCCAATCTGGTTTATCAACATGAAGTGGCACTTCTGGGGAATTATTTGGAGGATGGGCTTGACCATCACGTTATATGTTATCGTTTATACCAATAATAGACGAGGAAACTGGCTCACATAAATAGAAAGAAAAGAACGATAATTATGCTTCGATAGCCAAGGCATCGATATTCTGAAGAGAGAGCGGTCTCTCTAGTGAAAACTGGGGATATATCATTAGGTAAAACTGGCCTTCAGAAAAAATCAAATATTAAATTACTCTTCCATTAAACTAATATAAAACATTTTATGCTAGTCAATATCTTGATGATATATCTTTACATGGTTTTGAGAATGTAGGTTCGCAAGCACTGATTGTTATTTAAGCTAGATACTGCTCTACCTGAATCTTCTTGGAATCAATGGGAATTGTCTTAACCTCTTATACCTCCTCGGCATCATCAGGTCACTTATTTGATTAATGGTGTAAGCAGGTGTGTGGTATATTTGCATGTTTGCTCTTTGCATATTTGCTCGTGGCATGTTTGGCACGATTTGCATAGTTGTTATAACCTATTTGTGCCAGCTATATATAGAGCGTGTGTGCCAGTCCAGGGAGAGGAGAATAGGGATAGTCTTGTTACCGAAAAAGACTTTTGCTTATATAGTTTTATCCGGACAAATAAAGAGCATTTGTATAAAACATGGTGGCAGCGGTGACTGGATAAAATACGAACCCGTATATTGCAAAGTAGCGTTTTGGTGTACCTTGGAAGATAATTCAACACGGCTCTGATTCAACCTCCAGAAACTTTCGACTTCTCGAATCCCAACGAATGGCCAAAATGGAGGAAGCGATTCGAACGATACCTCGTGGTCAGTGGAATGAAGAAGAAAGAGGAGGCGTACAAGATCGATTTGCTGATGTACTTGATAGGAGACCGCACGGATGATATATTCAGGACCTTTAGGTTCGAAAAGGAGGAAAAGGCAACGAAATTTGATTCCGTCCTCAAGGCGTTCGACAGCCACTTCTGTGTAGGAAAGAATATTATCTACGAACGTGCGAAATTTAACTCAAGAGTACAAGAGAATCGAGAGCCAGTGGACGAATTTATCACTTCATTGTACAAATTGGCTGATAGTTGCGAATTCGAGAGTCTTCATGAGCAGTTGATCCGTGACCGAATAGTGGTTGGAGTGAGGGACAAGGCGTTATCTGAAAGAATGCAGTTGGACAGCGAACTGACTTTGGAAAAGGCTGTGAAAATGGTTCGGCAGCAAGAAGCCGTTCGACAGCAGCAAGTCGACCTGCAGCGTCCCTCAACAAGCCAAATGGTCAACCAGGTGAGGTTCAACTCGAGAAAACTTTCACCGAAGCAACAACAGCATCCTTCGGGGAAGAAAGAAAAGTCAGCCAAAACAAGAACAAGATGTCCAAAGTGCGGAGGTTTCACCCACAGGGAAGGACAGGCTTTCCGTGCTGAAGGAAAAAGATGTAACCTATGTTCAAGGACTGGCCATTTTGCAAATTGCTGCCCAGATAAGCAGGCGAAGACTGCGAAAGTCAAAGCTGTTTCTGAACTGGATGAAGAAATTGGTTTTCTCCTGGGTGTCTCAGCTGTAGCGGATTCATCTAATCTCGATGATGATGAAGGCGAGTGCAGGAGGCGATGGACAGCAGAAATCCAGGTGAACGGGAAACAGGTGAAGTTCAAGCTCGACTCCCAGGCGGATGTTACATGTGTTCCTCTGTGTCTCTTCAAGACGATAATTGGACAGCAACGACTGGTGGAGAGTAGCATCAACCTTAGAGCTGCTGAATTTTCCGAACTTCAGACAGTGGGTATGTTTGTGTCAACGCTGCGAAATGGCAGTTATGAAATCAAGGAGAGAATTTATGTCATTCGTCGTTTGAGTGAACCTCTTCAGAGTCGCCGGGCATGTGAGCTCTTGAACCTGGCGAGGCGAATTGAAGTGGTTGCGACGAAAATTGACCCGATCAAGGAATTCCCCGAAGTATTTGAAGGACGGGGACAGATCGGAGGCCCTTACGAAATCAAATTGAAACCTGGAGCAAACCCATATGCTGTGCATACTCCTCGACGGGTACCAAATTTCGCAGGGCAGTACGGATTCACACATGTTGCTTCAAGTCCTAGATTCCCGCAGAGAAATGGGATGGCAGAAGCAGGTGTGAAAATTGCTAAGTTGTTCCTCAAGAAAAATCAAGACCCATCGCTTGGACTCCTGGAGTGTCGATCGACCCCTTTGGAGAACGGTTGCAGCCCTGCTGAGCTTCTCATGGGACGTAAACTCCGAACGACCTTGCCAATTGCACCAGAGAATCTTAATCCAAGGTTGGTGGACTCTCAGACCCTGAAAAGAAAGGAGGAGAGGAGGAGAAGGGATATGAAATCCAGATATGATCGACGCTGCGGAGCTAGGGACATGGAGGAACTGGTTAAAAATGAAAAGACCCCAGCTGTGGATTATCCCTCTGGCGACTCAGATGACGGCCAGATAAGAACACGGAGTGGACGAATTGTTAAACCCGTGGATCGCCTTCATTGTTGATTATACTGTGCATTTAAAGTTTGTAATGTATATGTATATATTTCAGATCTTAAAAAGGGGGATGTAAGCAGGTGTGTGGTATATTTGCATGTTTGCTCTTTGCATATTTGCTCGTGGCATGTTTGGCACGATTTGCATAGTTGTCATAACCTATTTGTGCCAGCTATATATAGAGCGTGTGTGCCAGTCCAGGGAGAGGAGAATAGGGATAGTCTTGTTACCGAAAACGACTTTTGCTTATATAGTTTTATCCGGACAAATAAAGAGCATTTGTATAAAACAAATGGGTATTCTATTCTCTACGGTTTCAAACCTTATTCTTCAGCGGCATACATCCTACTCCAGACTTGAGGGCATTGGCCCAATTCTTCTGGGTCATTTTTGATTCCCTTATGTTTAAACCACAAAGTCAGAATCAATCTTCCCATTCGAGCTAAAATTTACAGAAAAGAGTCAAGGAAGCTATTCTCAAAGAGACTTTATTTCCGTTGAGACGGATTTAGAACAGGGGAGATTGTATTTCAAATCGTACTGTCCAAACTTTAAGAAGTGTTCCTATTAACGATGTTATTAAAACCGTTTTAAATAAGTTTATATTGAAAGTGTTTTCTCAATAGAGGCGGGGTTCGTTTAGTTCGAGTTTTATTTTACCTAGTTGGTCTGTGTGAGAATTTGTGGGTCATCAAATGGGTCGTTTTTGGGAGGTTTTGCTGTTTTTAGCATTAGCTTATTTACAACTGAGCTGTCAGCTACTTATACAATATATTTCACATGAATGGCCTCTGGAGTGTAGGAGTGCAGCACCAGTTTTCCCCTGGTGCGCAGAGACGCCCAGACGCCTTGGGGCAGAGTGTGGGCAGCGAGGACAGCTTTAAGGATGTCCTGGGTCAGCCTGCGGGTTATCTGCAATAACCACGATGTGGGTCGCAGATTTCTCTCCATTGAGGGTGCCTTTGACAACGGCAGGCTTGGGGCCGCGGTAAGATGCAGGCTTGACTGGAACCAATGGTTTGGTCCTCTTAGCCGGCGGGTTTGACGCCTCTGGCTGCTTCCTCTTGGTTAGAGCAGGATCTGGCTTCTTTGGAGCAGGTGCTGCCACAGGGACAGCAGCTGGAGCGAGGCTAGCAGGCTTGATGGGCTCGGTCTAAGCGCTAAAGTCCATGCAGATGGGAGCAGGGCCAGTTTGAGTGGTTTGGCAGGTTTTCTTGGTCATTTGGGCATCCATGATTTCATCCAGCTCCATGAAGTCATTCACGGTGCCCGCCAGGTTCTTCTCATCCCTAACTAGGCACTTATTTCCGTCCGCTTCTCAATGAAGCGAACAAGGTCCAGGTGAAGAGCTGCTAGGGAGGGCTGGCCGAGGGATTGCAGGATTTGGTAGTTGCGGGAGATGACGATGTTGTCTTCTTCAACAAGAGCCGCGATGTCAACCGAGGGCTGAGAGGGTTTGTTGGCTTTCTTCTTCTTCTTGCAGGAATCCATGGCGGGAGAGCGTCGGAGCGTTTGAATGAGAAATTTTACCACTAAACTCATACTTTCATTTTGAAAAACTCACTTATATTCAAATTTGATCATTAATCAATTTATACAATCACAGAATAATTAAATATTAAATAAACAAAAGAATATACCTTATAAAACTCTACAGTGCAAAAATGTAGAGAATTAATTAATATAGCAGTGGTGAAAATAAGTAAATAAAGAGAGGACCAGAAATCAAAATGAATTATAATATTTTATTAATGAACAAATTTTCCAAAAAAATCCTTCCAGGTGAGAAATAATAGACATTGGTGAAATATTAAAAATATATATTTAAAATGAAAAAGAAGAAAAAAATTAACAAATTAAAAAATGAAATTGCAAAAACACCACTATATTGAAGATAAGACAACACATGAAAGTAACAAATTAATTTGAAGGACCTTATTAAAAACTAGATTTCTAGTTTTGTATATACAGAATAACCTCGCTAATTCGACAAACGATGTTTTAATGTCCTGAACAATTGATTGAGAAAAAAATATTCCAAAAAGATACTGCAAAAAAAAGAAACCAGACGCAAAAATGGAACTAAATTTAAATGAAAAATATAACAAAGCTATACCTAGAATTCTAATTTTAATAAACTAATTATAAATAAAATGAAAGTAACAATTGAATCAGAAATATGAAATAGAATTTAGAAATAGAGCAATCCATAAATAAATCTTAATTAAAAAGGCATATATTGGATCAAAATCATTAAAATAAATGGAAAATAAATGATATTTTGATCGAATATATGCTTTTTCAATAAAAATAAATAAATATTAGAAATTATTTGAAAGTAATATTATAAAATGAACGTGTTTTAAAAATAAACAATTCGAAGATGATAAATAACAAATAGGATAAGATAAGCAACATTTGAAAGCAAAATATCTACGGTTGTAAAATCGAATAAATTAAAAATAAATATATCAATATTTCGAATATAAAAATAAAACGATCATGCGAAGCAAAAAATAACGAAAAGTTTGGTATATAGATGGCTATTTAAAGTTAGCCTATTATCTATATAGATTATATGCATTGACATTTTATATAGGTATTCAGGATATTATTATGAAAATTAAAAATGTTCTGACTCCAGCCTCCCCATTTATCAAAAAACTCAAAAACTAATGTAACAAATATCCCAAAAAGTCCACGCAACTCCCTTTCTTTTAGGCGTGGTATTAGAAATATTTTATAAAAATCTTTCTAATTTTAAGTAAGCTTTAAAATAAAGATTATTATAAAAAACTCTTATCTTAATCAAAAATATAATTATACTGAATACACACTCAATACAAAATTTATTTCAAATATTTTTTTATATACACTGAGGTTAAAATTCATTTGGGAAAATCCGGGCATTGCCCGGGTCATTTGTATAGTTTATATTTATTGAATGATTGTGAAAATCTACAAAATAGTCTATATAGATAATACCATAACAGAGTTTTCCATTGTAAAGTCCTGAGCTATCTCCTCCGAAGATTCTGAACTACACATAACAATCTATATACCAAAATTTTCGTTATTTTTTTCTTCGTATGATAGGCCTGTTTTTATTTTCCTAATGTTAACAGTTATTTTTATTTTTTAATTTAATCTATTTTACAATCGTAGATTTTTGCATTTATCATCATCAATTCATTTGTTTTGAAATGCGTAAAAATGTGTTTTGAAATAATATATATTTCTGATTCATTTGATTATGTAAGTACTTTGTTATAGTTTTTCATTTAAATATATAAATTTTTCGAATTGTAGATTGAATTATTACTTTTATTCTATAATAATTATCTTTTATAAGTGTTTGTTATAGTTTTTCATTTGAATTTAGCACAATTTTTGTATCTGGTTATCTTTTTTGGCATCTTTTCATCTCTCTTTGGCATCTTTTTTTTTTCTCATTAATAAGACCTAATCCAAATAATTCAATAGTGTGTGACGTTTCAGCAACAGCATCAGACAGAAGAATAAATGAACTAAAGAATAAAATCTCATTTTTTCTTTTGTCTGATGATGGTGGCATTTGGATTAGGTCTTATTTTTTTTATTAATTTGTTATAGTTTTTCATTTGAATTTAGCTCCATTTTTGTGTCTTATTTCTTCTTTATATTAAAACTTAGAATTAAGCTTTGCTTTTTTATATACATGTTTATTACACATTTAGCAATACTTTTTCTTTATATTTGCTCTTATTTACTCATTTTTTTACTCTTTCACAATCAGATTTTGAAAATGGCTAAATGGCTTCACTTCTCCCTATTTGCTTTTGTAGCTTTTCTTATAAAAAAATTATTAGAAGTTAGAATTAAGCTTTGCTTTTTTATATACATGTTTGTTACACATTTAGCAATATATATACCAAAATATTTTTTTGAATACTTACCTCTTTTAGTGAATTTTTGTCAGGGGGGCTGCAAAAGTGCCGTACTTATGCAGTATTTCGATGCTTTTCCTGTGAAAAGGATAATGAAATTTAAAATTAAGCTTTGCTTTTTTATATACATGTTATTTACATATTTAGCAATATATACACAGAAATATTTTTGGAATATTTAACTTTTTTGGTGAATTTTTGTCAGGGAAGCTATGGCCTGCCGTAATCATGCATTATGTTGATGTTCTTCTCATAAAAAAAATATTTGGGTTTGGAATTGGGCTTTGCTTTTTGTATACATGTTTTTTACATATTTAGCAATTTACACACAGAAAAATTTTGGAATATTTAACTTTCTTGGTGAATTTTTGTCAGGGAAGCTATGGACTGCCGTATTCATGCGGCTGCAAAAGTGCCGTACTTATGCAGTATTTTGATGCTTTTCCTGTGAAAAGGATAATGCAATTTAAAATTAAGCTTTGCTTTTTTATATACATGTTATTTACACATTTAGCAATATATACACAGAAATATTTTTGGAATATTTAACTTTTTTGGTGAATTTTTGTCAGGGAAGCTATGGACTGCCGTAATCATGCATTATGTTGATGTTCTTCTCATAAAAAAAATATTTGGGTTTGGAATTGGGCTTTGCTTTTTTGTATACATGTTTTTTACATATTTAGCAATTTACACACAGAAAAATTTTGGAATATTTAACTTTCTTGGTGAATTTTTGTCAGGGAAGCTATGGACTGCCGTAATCATGCGGCTGCAAAAGTGCCGTACTTATGCAGTATTTTGATGCTTTTCCTGTAAAAAGGATAATGAAATTTAAAATTAAGCTTTGCTTTTTTATATACATGTTATTTACACATTTAGCAATATATACACAGAAATATTTTTGGAATATTTAACTTTTTTGGTGAATTTTTGTCAGGGAAGCTATGGACTGCCGCAATCATGCATTATGTTGATGTTCTTCTCATAAAAAAAATATTTGGGTTTGGAATTGGGCTTTGCTTTTTTGTATACATGTTTTTTTACATATTTAGCAATTTACACACAGAAAAATTTTGGAATATTTAACTTTCTTGGTGAATTTTTGTCAGGGAAGCTATGGACTGCCGTAATCATGCGGCTGCAAAAGTGCCGTACTTATGCAGTATTTTGATGCTTTTCCTGTAAAAAGGATAATGAAATTTAAAATTAAGCTTTGCTTTTTTATATACATGTTATTTACACATTTAGCAATATATACACAGAAATATTTTTGGAATATTTAACTTTTTTGATGAATTTTTGTCAGGGAAGCTATGGACTGCCGTAATCATGCATTATGTTGATGTTCTTCTCATAAAAAAAATATTTGGGTTTGGAATTGGGCTTTGCTTTTTTGTATACATGTTTTTTACATATTTAGCAATTTACACACAGAAAAATTTTGGAATATTTCACTTTCTTGGTGAATTTTTGTCAGGGAAGCTATGGACTGCCGTAATCATGCAATATGTTGATGTTCTTCTCATAAAAAAAATATTTGGGTTTAGAATTGGGCTTTGCTTTTTTATATACATACTAGCCGAGTGACCCGGGCAACGCCCCGGGTTTACCTGAAGGACCCGCAGGTGAGAAACTATAGAAGAAAAATTTTAACAAATCAGAAAATGAAATTGCAAACAACAGAACTACACTACTTTAAGGACATGAGAGCACATGCACTGTATCACCATACGTGTACCATTTTCAAAGACCCTGCTTAGGATTAAAACTTCTCAGAAGCATAACAATAGTACCAACCTAGAGGTTAACTGGTGTGGATGCATTCCTCTGGGAGTGAGACTATTGAGAAATTCAGTAGGGAGTTATTTTGCTTCTCCGCATTCTAACACTCCAACTGTTAACACTGTGGAAACACTGACTCATGTTTGGTAAGCAATTTCAGGGAAGAAACTATAGACATTGGATTAAATAAATTATTAATTAAATTGCATTAAATAAAAATTATTAGATTTAAATAAATATTATTAGAGTGAAAAAAAAAGAAAGAAATTAACAAATTAGAAAATAAAATTTCGAAAAATAAAACTATATTGCAGATAAGATAAGAGGACCTTATTAAAAAATACATAAACAAACTGTAATTCGACACTCGATAATTCGACACTTTCGATAATTCGACACTTTCGATAATTCGACCATTTTAAAAATCAAATTTACAAGGTTGATTGTTGTTTAAATACAACTTTGCTTTTGCATGCATAAACACAGGCTCTTGTAGCAAAAACCCAAATATTATTTATAGTCATAGCAAAAGCCAACTTTAGTGAAAACTGATGCCTCTTCAGAATGAATGGAAGACTGAAATCTGAAGGAGCAGAAGATATGGGTCATTTATACTTTCACCAATGCCTTTAGGATCTTTGCGATGGAACGCGTATGGTGTTTCAGCGCATGTGCTCTCATGTCCTTGAAGCACATATACTGACAGTGCCCAAAGTTGAACACACTGTATAGTGTCTGAAATATCTTTGGCCCCTTCGGATACCAACCTTCGCTTCATTCTAGAGAGGCGTTAGTTTTCATGTCATATCTGTAATATAGTTTTGTTGTTTGCAATTTTCTTTTTTTTTTTCCTTTCAAATATGTATCCACTCTGAAATATAGTTTGTAAATTTTTATTCCAATTTATTTTCTTATATATATATGTATTTTTTTTTCATTTCCAAAATATTTATTTATACTTTCACCAATGCCTTTAGGATCTTTGCGATGGAACACGTATGGTGTTTCAGCGCATGTGCTCTCATGTCCTTGAAGCACATATACTGACAGTGCCCAAAGTTGAACACACTGTATAGTGTCTGAAATATCTTTGGCCCCTTCGGATACCAACCTTCGCTTCATTCTAGAGAGGCGTTAGTTTTCACTAAGGTTGGCTTTTGCTATGACTATAAATAAGGCTCAAGGCCAAACCTTGGCTACAAGAGCCTGTGTTTACGCACGGACAACTTTATATGTGGCTTTTTCAAGTGTGCGAACATTGGATAGCATACATGTAAAGATGACCCATATCTTCTGCTCCTTCAGATTTCAGTCTTCCATTCATTCTGAAGAGGCATCAGTTTTCACTAAAGTTGGCTTTTGCTATGACTATAAATAATATTTGGGTTCTTGCTACAAGAGCCTGTGTTTATGCATGCAAAATCAAAGTTGTATTTAAACAACAATCGACCTTGTAAATTTGATTTTTAAAATGGTCGAATTATCGAAAGTGTCGAATTATCGAAAGTGTCGAATTATCGATAGTGTCGAATTACAGTTTGTTTATTTATTTTTTAATAAGGTCCTCTTATCTTATCTGCAATATAGTTGTATTTTTCGAAATTTTATTTTCTAATTTGTTAATTTTTTCTTTTTTTTCACTCTAATAATATTTATTTAAATCTAATAATTTTTATTTAATGCAATTTAATTAATAATTTATTTAATCCAATGTCTATAGTTTCTTCCCTGAAATTGCTTACCAAACATGAGTCAGTGTTTCCACAGTGTTAACAGTTGGAGTGTTAGAATGCGGAGAAGCAAAATAACTCCCTACTGAATTTCTCAATAGTCTTACTCCCAGAGGAATGCATCCACACCAGTTAACCTCTAGGTTGGTACTATTGTTATGCTTCTGAGAAGTTTTAATCCTAAGCAGGGTCTTTGAAAATGGTACACGTATGGTGATACAGTGCATGTGCTCTCATGTCCTTAAAGAAGTGTAGTTCTGTTGTTTGCAATTTCATTTTCTGATTTGTTAAAATTTTTCTTCTATAGTTTCTCACCTGCGGGTCCTTCGGGTAAACCCGGGGCGTTGCCCGGGTCACTCGTCTAATATAGTCGAATAAACATAAGTAATACACATCTTGTAATATTCAAAAAATGTAATGGGACGCATATTTTGTGCAATTTTTGCAGGATTTTAATAATTCCATTTAAACCCGTCTAGCTCTCGATCTCCTAATGAACGCTTAAGTTAGGTGTAAATTACATACAGAAAAGATTATAATAAAGTATTAACTAACTATAAACAAACAATAAATCTTATATTTATAGAACTATATATATATATATATGTATATTTGGTGCTCGGTGGGGGCTGCCCCATATTAGGCATCACAGTGGCAGTAGCCCGGGCCGCTGACGGGCTCAGCCTCAATGCCCTCCCTAGACACACGTACACGTCAACACACCTGTGGAGTACAAATTAATTTAGAACTCTTCAATAATTGTAACTCATGTTGGGTGTTCAGACTTTTTCAATAACAAACCCAGACACTGGCTCCATTGCCGGAATGGTGACCGAGGAGCCAGCTGGAGTAGAGTCTTACAACTTGCTCGACCAATGATAAGCCATAATACTTCTAGGAAAGTGGATCAGTGAAGATGAAACAGGGGACAAAGATTTGGAGAACATCATTATGTTAATTCTTTTATCTACCTGCATATTTAAACGGAGCATTATCTATGAATGCAGAACATTATTTTGGCTATAGTCCTGAATATTTAAATTTAAATCTTGAAATATTAGAGTTTAAAATATATATTAAGTGAGAAGAATCTACTTATATATTTGCCTTATTCTGTCTGTTTGTCTGTTTGAAGCTCACGGATGGGATTTTTCATAACCATCGGTGGTTCAGTGGTAGAATGCTCGCCTGCCACGCGGGCGGCCCGGGTTCGATTCCCGGCCGATGCATTTTTTTTTACAATTTTTAAAACTCATTTATACATTATACAAGAATGACATCCACGGCGCCAATTTATAATTGTAACGAATAGTATTTGAATAAAAGCATTTAATCGGGTAAAACCCGGGCGTTGCCCGGGTCATTCGTATATAATAATTGTATAAACGAATGCAAGACAAAATCACCGCGAATTTTTATTTTTTTTAAGGCAATTTCTTTTTAAGGCAATTATCGTTATTTATCGTTAATTTTTGTTTCGATTTTATTGAAAAAAAAAAACGATATGGTGCCTTTAAAAAATGATCTTTATTACTATGCAGTTTTCTATTTAGTCAATATACCTAAGTTCATGTTGCAAATGTAATTATCTCTATCGATTTAGTAGGTGAAATGCAAAAAAAAAAATCGACATGATGAAATCTTTATGAAAATTCACATTTTTATTTTTATATTTTCAAGACACACACAGTTTGGGGCGGGACGTTTCACAAGAGAGACATCCACGGCGCCAATTTATAATTGTAACGAATAGTATTTTAATTAAAACATTTTAAAAACACACAGTTTGGAACGGGACGTTTCACAAGAGTGACATCCATGGCGCCAATTTATAATTGTAACGAATAATATTTGAATTAAAACGTTTTTAAAATATATGCGCACTCGGGTAAAACCCAGGCGTTGCCCGGGCCATTCGTCTAGTACATATATAAAACATTATTCATACATTTTATTATCTGTTTCAATAAAAATATATAATTGATTTTTGAAGAGAAAGAAAATATCGTGTGAATTATTCTAAGATAAAATTATTTTAATATTATGTAGAAAAAGGATAGTGGAGGTTGATAACGTTGGCAATAGAGGAAAAAAAAAACAGAGGAGGATTCTGATGGCGATAAGAAGTCGGATAAAGGGGAGGGTAGCGCGGCCTCCCCCAACGGTAACCTCTACTTGGTTAGCAAAAAACAAGTCTTACTTAATAAGGTTATTGAGCACTTCAAGATTTTTTTTGAATTTTATTCTCGAGGTTGGCTAAGAAAACAATTTATATTAATATGCACCAATACAATTTTATTATTAATGGGTATGAGTTAATTTTGTGATATCATACATAAAATTATATATATATTAAATTGAAATATGTGTGAAAATCTAATTCTCTAACCTTTATATACATTATGATATGAAATATGTATACATTCATTTACTTTAGTTTGCAAAATATCGCTCAAACTAATGTATATAAAGTTGTATTAAAGAGCTGTGTGGCATAATAAGTATGTTTTTTTTTTTCATTTTATCCGGATGACTCGTTATTTCTATCTGTATGATGATGAATACCAATGGATGTTGTGTCTAAATTAGGGGATTTATATTAAAAATAAATCCATTGGTGGATCAGAAAATTAAATTGATATGAGACAGTTTATATGAACCCATTAACTTAAAATCTTGTGTTGCATAGGTATTTTAAAAGTTTATGCGCATATGTTCATGATCTTTATATATTTACTGATATTAAATTTAATAATGCAATTTATAAGAATGTCCATATAGCAAGGCAAATGTATGGATATAAAAGGGAGCCCTTTTCTCACAATCCTTTGGGAATAGACAGAAAAACAATTTTATGGGGGTGCTTGACATCAAGAAAAAATATATAGATCATGAATATTATTTTGGTCTTCAAACATTGTCAACCTTATTTTATAAAATATGTCTCTTTAACAATTCTATATAACGCCGCAAAATATATTTCTTACAAGATTTTGTTTATCACATTCCCGTGCAAATATAGTTAATAGATGAAATCCTTTAACTTATTTCTCAACTACAGATAATTGAAAGGCATATGTTGGCAAATACATATTTTTTTATAATTCCATTAATATATTCCTTTTTAATATCTGAATATTTAAATATGGATTGCTATATTTTCAAAATAGAATGATACATATAAGCGGAAAAAAAAATTGAAATACATACTCTTAATTTTAAATTTTAGGAATTGTGGAATTACACATATGTGTGTTATTTTAACTAAATACATCAAATCAATAGGTTTCTCTGATCAAATAAGTGTAATATTTTAAAATTCCGATTTCTCTCCAGTGGCACTACAATATTCCAATGTATATTTAGAAAGCCACTTACTTGATCATCCGGCAGCGGTGGGACTCCAGACGACGTTCTGCAGATTTCACATTCGTGACGTCAGAAGCACTCCAGAGTCTTTCAGCTACAGCAGAAGCCCTGGGCCTGGACAGAGGGAAAAGAGTCACGGGACAATGGAAGAACTACAGCGGGACTCTCAGGTGCGGCTGATGACGTTGGAGCGGTCCACGAACTCTCCCCACATGCAGGCTTCTCCTCCCATCACCAGTTCCTTCTGGGCCGGAGTACCTGTAAACCCCATGTCTAACATCAAATCATAATAAAACTACTCAACTATACTGATTTTAAAAAATAGCTCGTTCTGATATTTAATTTAGCCAGAGAGATATAGTTTTACTAGGTTCATCTGTAAATAGGAAAAGCATAAAATAACACTTATATATTTTAAAAACATATTTGCATACTGTTATTCATTCGTTTTGAATATGTTCATAGGATTCACACATGCACAAACGCAAACAAGCAAGATACTTAAAATATATATTTATTTACATGAGCATAAAGTCGCCTATATTCCAAATTTAATTATAACTGATACTCTGATATTAGAATGGACAGGCAGATTATGATATATTCATCCCCAAAATGATGTTGACTTCTTTATATGAAATAAATCAATTTTATAAATAGGATACCTCATCCAATCCTACTTTATATTATCCCTAAAATACGTCACTATTAATATTCCGCCTCTTTCGGCTTACAAAATAAACGGCTTATTAGCTAAAACAGAAAAGCTCCATATATTGAAAAGTTTTTAAAAGATTGATACGCTATAAATCAGAAAATTGAGAGTACACGTGAAATTAAAACGAGGATATTAATTCCTAAATAAAATCACGAATAACCAGACTGCAGCTATTAGATATATCTAGTTGTAATGAATGCTTACCAGTGAAGTTGTCGGGGTTTGCCATGTAGTATTTGGTCCAGTCCTTTCCGTAGCTTATATAGTTGAGATACCACGGGGAGGAGTAGATCACTCGGTGGCCCTTCTCTGTAGCCCTGGCTATCTCCTCCATGGAATTACCGGCCTTCCACACGTGGACTATGGTCTCATTGGTCAGCTGGAAAGCCCCAGCTCTTGTGTATTACAACACCTTACACTTTTTAGAACATTTTCTAGTTGGAAGAAGAATAGTCCAGTAATCTGATTATTGATCGCCCATCTTCTTCTAGAATCACTTCTCTAAAACCTTTCTATCCAAAGATGAGGTATCGGGCCTTTTATACAAGTAAATGACTGGAATGTTGTTTTAAAGAGTTTGATTCTCACACACTCCATTAAAAAGAATAGTTCCAAAGAAGATTGTTCCTAGAAGATGGGCTATTAATCGTGTCTAAATATTTGAAGATGTAATTTGACTAAGACAATATTGATTTAATTAGTCAATTTAATGTGTATTGCTCTATATTTAACAATACTAAATATATTCAATATAAGACATTGACACTCAGATCTCCTGTTTATAAACTTGGCAGTATTTAACAATTGCAAATAGAGCCAAAAATGACACATTTAATGATGAATATATTAAACGCTTTCTATTATAAATTAATTTAGCTTAAAAAAAAGGGGCTTAGATATTTCAGAATATCTTGAATGTGCATAATTTGTTAAATAAGAAATAACCAAGGCCATCACGTACACTCATAGGAATTCATCTTACAGCAACAACTTCAAACATAAATATATTAATCTCTAAACTAGTTTGTGAAAATTTTAGTTGTGATATACAATATTAAACACATGCTGAAATATGTCATATATTAGCACTCATTCACAGAATCAGCACCTTATAACAAGGATGTCTAAAAGAGAAAGGAAGTTTCAACTAGTAATAACCTAATCCTCATAATACCACGCCTTGTTTGAGGCAATATCTCGCCTTCTTGCACCAATATTTCTAAATTTTAGAGTCACTCCTTCTCTGTGTGAGTTAAAATTTCCCTGGATTCAAAGGTTATCGTGCAGATATCTCCGTCATCACGCTACTTGTATCTTTCCTCGACCTTTTCTCCTCTCTGGATATTCCTTGCATGCGATTGCTCCTGACTATTTCTAGTGTGCGTCAATACCACTCTCACTACGTTTCAAATCACCATATATATATGCATAATTTCTGACCCAAATAATTTATTCAAAGTCCACATGTGTCATAACCACACTAAGAAGGCCAAAAGGAAAAGCTTTGAGAAAGCAGCCCAAGACTGTCATGACAACAAAAAATGAAATCAACTCACCTCAACCTTGTTATCGAAAACCTCCTGCCAGACAATGGTATTACGCTTGAGTTCATTCATCAATTCCAACACTCTGCAACAACAACAGTCCAGTCAGTATTCTTTGATACTATCAAGAAATTCCTCACTTGTTGATGTAGTAAGACTCCAGCTTCGCGTAGTCATCTCCATAGCCTTGTTTCTTCATGAACTCCCGGATGTCAGGGTTGGACTTCCTAGAACACATTTCTAGTCACGCCCGACTCTAGAAACACTGTAATATCCTTCGCATTAATTAATTTGAGATAATGTAAGACTTATATTTTAAAAAATGATATAAACTTTTGTAAAATCGCAAATATAAACTTTTAAATATCACTTAATTATTTAGCCTATTGGGCACACATCTGATGATAAATTCGAACAGCATCATTTAATATCTCTATCTGAATGAAGATATTTGTAGATATTTCTAGTAGGATATAGTTGATGCTTTAATTAAGCCAGTTGAAGAGCGATTATCGCTTGAAGGCTTGCATTTTATAATGAAAAATAAACTCATTGTGAAAATATTTGTTGTATTTTTTTTTTAATTTTCACAATTTTATCTTGAATCATGAATTGAGTCTCTTTCTATTACGTACAATAGCTGGCGTAGCATCAGCTCAAGTGGTAGCTATCTTGAATTTTACAATGTAGAGAATAGGATAATAACGTTATAAGCAGATGTTTAATAATAACTATAAGCTGACTTAGATTCTTAAAATAATTGCCAAGGTTTAAACACGATATATGATTCAGTATAATTGCAAAACCTTTATTTATTAAGATAAAAATAGCAAGCTTTCAAGCGTTAGCTTATCATCAGGCTAATTATTTTCCAAATACCTACAATATATAGATAGGTGTAGAATTTGAATATTTACATCTTAAAAAAATAAATAAAATTTAAATATTTATCCTTAAAACTAATTTACTTATAACGGAAATATTTTTGTAAAATACGCTATGCAAACCTAATGAAATATTAAAGAAATTGATTGATGAACGGATAACAGATCATGACTTCTTTAGATAAAGAACAATAAATTTATCTTCGAGATGTGGGCTGGAATTACTTTGATATTTCAATTATTTGGTGTATACTGCTATAATTACTTTGATTATATGTTTTAAAAATAAAATTCAACATCTGGTAAGCTGAATTGATTGCCAGCGGAGCTGAGTTTTTGCAACAGAATAAAGCATCATCTAAAATATATAGTTCAAGACCAAACAACAAGAACAGAATATGTTCAATCTATATGACTGAGGTAGATAGAGTAAAGCAGAGGTAAAAAAGGTTAATTTATTTTAGGATTGATTTATTTATAAACATTCAATAATGCACGCTGTGTGGTTGTGAGAAAATATTTACTATATAGGCATAGTTGTTCTATATTTTTCGTGAATAGTTTACAAATTAGGAGGTTTAGGTGGAAAATATATGGATTTACACCAATTAAAATTTATCTGTATCAATCAAAAAGAAATAATCAGCAAACAACTAATATAATATGTTGAGTGTATATCTTGAAATCTATATTAGGTTACCCCTCTAGATATTTGAGCTGCCACTGTATTAATGTGTATACACACACCTATCAACTCCTGTCAATTTTTACAATTCAATTTAAAAAGTAACGAATAAAATATGCATATAAAATGAATTGAAATACATGCAAAAGTTGGTAAAATTTAAAGAAGTTAAACAGGCAAAACAATGGAAAAGCGTATCTAAAACTCTTATACCTCCTTACGTATAACTCCAAAAATCACTAGAAAAGGTGTCTCTTGAATTATAATATTGTGAAGGGGATGACAGAGCCAAGATTCCAGAGTGAAGTTGGGGAAAGAAGAGTGGATTCCAGATGCCCCCCGCTGCCATGTGGCAGGCGCCGAAAACAGCCTTTCTGTTTAGGGGAGAATATAGTCTGGGCACATCTATGGCGAGGAGAAGACGTAGCGACTTGCCTCCGGGCGTGTGGATGATCCTGCAAGGCGGTGCCAGGAGAGCCTGACATCGGAGCGGTCTACAAGAAGGTGAAGTCCAGGCTGGACGTGTAGTTGTAGCGGGAAGCTTCACAAGAGTGACATCCACGGCGCAAAGGATTCTTCTGACGGGGAGGTTGAAGGCAAGTCACATTGATTGTACTCCTTCTGTTTAGAGCCATAATAAAGCGCTAACTTTACCTGCATCCCTTCGAAATCACGTGTGAAAACCCCTTAGAGAAACAAAGAGCTCATTTGAAGCAAATGGACATTCAATCTTGAAGTGAAAAAGCAAAAATGTTGATATCAATAAAAATAGACAATGTGAGAGTGTTTGTGTATCAGCATCTGGAGGTTTCCAAAAATATTCAAATTTCACAACTCATTTCATAATCTCCCAATTTGAGTTCATAGACAAATCATATCCATGAACCTACATACAATTTGAAACTTCAATTGAATATAATGTTGAAGATTCAAAGAGAGGAAGGTCTTTGGGTGAATATCCCAATATAGGAACTCACCAAATCAAAGCTAAAGTCGAGCAAGAGGCCCAATCAACTCACCAGCATTTGAAATAAACCTCATCTCCTCCAACATGGAAGTAAGCATCTTTGAATACAGAGGTGATTTCGGATAAGAAGGACTCGAGGAAGGTGTAGGTAGATGGCAGGATGGGGTTGATAGGACCATGGGTGCCATCTGGCTTCCCATTTTTGTAGCATTCGGTGAGAAGCCCTGGCTGGCCGGGACCCCAAGACATGGTGTGGCCTAACACCACAGGTTGAGGATGGATACAAATATCAATGGCTCAATTAATTTTAATATATGAGTCTGAGAAATAATGTTGATATAACTTGATAGTTAAAATTCTTGTTTTCTAACATTAACTAGAACTAGAGACTTTCCGTACCTGGAGTGTCGAACTCGGGGATGACTCGAATGCCCCTGTCAGCGGCATATTTAATGACTTCCTGGACATCAGCAGGGGAATATATTCGAGTCCTGCTGTCAAAGGCTCCCTGCAGACATTAGTTGGGTTAAAATCTTCCTGGCTGAATATCCTAACTTCACCTTATTGCTGAGATTGGGGAACTTGGTGCTAACGTAGGGGAAGGAGGTGTCGTCCACAATGTGCCAGTGGAACACGTTCATCTTGTTCATCTCCATGGCATCCTGCGACCAACCCAGTCAGTGCCTCACTCACCTTAAAACATAGCTCGATAGATTATAATTCAGGAACACATTCGAAAACATATACCACATTTGAATATCCGTATAAAAAATGAGATTATAGGAAGTTAATTTTGCGATGCTTTTTCGCATGCGATATATATTTGGGGGCAGTTTGAATTATCTGAAATTACAATGTTTATCCTCTGAGTATAGGAATTACGATATCATCAATATGACTGCCTACAGATATTTCGTATTCGTATTTTTCGACTTGAATTTTTATTTAACAATATACTGTTTTTAAATTGAGACGTAAGGAGAAGCAACAAAGAGTATCTCTGCCATCCTCAAATGGTAAAAGTAATGTTTTACTATACTACCTATCTAAACCAATATTGAGAAGTTCTGATGTGAAACAAGCATATATAAAGTACCCCTCTCTACCAAGATATGAGAGCAAAGGTTTGTTAGAGACCACCGTACCAGGTTGGTAAGAAGGGTTTGGACTGGGAGGTAGTGCCGGGAAGTATCCAACAGAAGGCCACGGAAAAGGTAGCGAGGATAGTCCAAGATGTTTAGTCGGTAAATGGACCACTGCAACACACACAACATCGGTCCTGTGATGTGTGACATACAGGACATGTGGCAATACATGTGAGAAGTTAGGCGCCTGAATGGGATGACTCTTTATCTTAAAATAGAGATGGCCAACAGCTGTTGTGTAGCACCCACTATCCTCAGACCAGGTACAGCAGGATTGCAACTTCTATATATGTTATCTTATTGTATCGTTATACAGGTTATAGATATAAAATTTAAAGAACAGAGCGAAATTAAAAATATGAAATCAGGTTTTTATCGCGTCTGAACATTTTTAAAGTGTAAGACCTTATTGATAATCTATTCCTTCATTTATTATTATCAGTATATTTTGCTTTCAGTCTTTTTTCAAAGATTTCGCAAAGATGCTTAATAAGTTGCATAAAAAGTAAATAATCATTCTATATTTTGATATAGATGTAAACCCTCTACGGAAGGAGTCTGATAATCCTTATTTATTATTTATAATGAAGTTAATCTCTCTTTTTTAGTTTGGAGCTGATTATATGTATAGAGACTTATATTGTGGTGTAATAATCCAGGATCGAAATGGAATTCATTTTTGAATCGTATATAATGTTAAATTAATTTTTAAAGTGTATTTATATTAAATGCGTATTAATATATCATTATATTATATTATATATTATATATTTTTAAACAGTGTCATATAACTTTGAAAATTGAAATAAATTCTTATTTCAGGGCTATATCTGATGAATTTCACCTGGTGAATGACATGTATAGTTTTCCATAAAATATAAATATTTGATAAATAATATATAAACTCTAAAAAAATAAAGGGTCATCTCACCACTTTTAAATAGATTATGCTTCAACTACTGAGGATCTCTGCTATCACTCAGACTGGGTTTAGTAACAAAGCCACAATACAAGCTATGAAAAATTCAATCCTTAGAGCATGGCTCTGGTCACTCAAGGGCGCAGTGTTTTATATGATTATATATACAAGAAATCGGTGAAATCTTAACAATTTCACCAATAGGTATCTGTTTATAAAGTAGCCTAGCCAATTCTATAGTATAATTTGAATGGATATATCACCGGGGTAAATTGACAAAATAAAAGGGTTACCTCTCCCGTAGAGAGAAACGCAAATACTATGCACCATGTATAGAATTGAGTTAGTAAATTAAATTCAAAAAACAGTTCAAAGGTAAGATATCAAACCAACAAGATAATTCACCTGGCTAGAATTGTCCTGTATGATGGCCTGAGAGAGGGTCTCCAAGCCTCTCAGAGCGCCCCAGACCGTCATGGCCCCAAGAACTATCTTGTTAGATTCGGGTACTTCTACCGGCCCCACCTCCAGGGTATCTGTAACATAGCTCTTGTTATAATCTATTCCACAATCTTTCTAGGAAGAAATATTCACTTACAAAATTCAGAAGTCTTTGCAGGAGGATACATGGGGCACTTGCGGTCTGTAATCACAATATTTAGAGTGTTGATGGCTGTGGTGTTGGAATCCAGCGGGGGCGGAAACTGAGGAGGTTGCGTCGTTCCAGATCCACATCTCTCATCAAAGTAGCGGCGATGGTAGCGAGCGATGGCACGGGTGAGAATCTCGCAGTTCTTCAAGTTGGATGTGATCTTGAAATTGGCCACATCAATGGGCAGAAGATCCTCGGTGATCTTAAGTTGCTGGGGCTTGGGCCAAAAGGCCTTGCCTGCAGGAGCTTTAAGAACCTCTTCCAATCCCTGCCATCAGCAAATATATCCTAAATCTAAAAGCACTAAGAGTATTTGCATATATCAGAAATAGCTGATTAGAAATCATTAATCAATTTTGATAGAAAGAGACACCATATAGTATTGAAACATAACGATAACAAACAGCAGAAGCAACTTCGGTAAAGCCTAGAATTACACTGGTCAACAAGATTTTTGCACAAGAGAACCTGATGTTTCTAGTGTAACTTTTCATGCTGAACTCAAAAATCTAATCAGAAATTTCCCATCTCCTATGGTTTTTGCGTGACGGTCTTTTTTTAGTATTGGGATAAATACAGTAAAAAATGCAAACAATGTTACGTAAGCAGTTTTGCATAACCCTTATTACATTACACTGGTTTATCAAAAAATATTTTTCTTTGTCCACAAAGAAATAGCATCTTATCTACATGTCCTGAATCCAAATATACCATTAGTTTTTCTATTACGCAATATTTCTGAGATACACCTACTTGAAATTTGGAAATATTGTTAATATATAGGCATATATGAACAAAACATATTTATTTATTGAAAAGCAGAGAGAGAGAGAGTGACAGTGGATTTTCTTCTATACTTTGCTTGTGGTAGATCCCTCTTGAGTGTCCAGCAGTAATCAGCAAGAATAGCGGGACTCCATTTACCTTGGTACCGCTTCTCCATGCTTGATATATCTTGATGAAACCTCTCACCATGCTCATCGCTAACTGCGCCAAGATTGTCTGGAAAGAAATCTAGATGTGAATGCAGGAAATGGATCTTGAGGGACATGTTACATCCCAGTGGCTTGTAGGAAAGCAACAGATCATTAACTATGTCTCGGTAATTTTCAACCTTGACACTTCCTAAGAAGTTTTTGCAAACGTTTCTAAAGGAATTCCATGCTGCTGCTTCAACTTCATTGAAACTATTTTGAAAATTTCCATCCTGCTGCAATTCTCGAATCTGAGGTCCAAAGAAAATGTTTTCTTTAATCTTCGCTTCATTTATACTAGAATTTTTTGTTTTAGGTAGGCAAATCCACTGGCATTTCGATCCATTGCCTTGACAAAGTTCTTCATTAATCCCAGTTTAATATGTAATGGTGGTAAGTAAATATTTTCTGAATCGATCAGGGGTAGATTTGCAATATTTTTATATCCTGGTGTAAAGATTTTACGGTTTGGCCAGATTTTTTTAATGTAATGCCTTTCCCTATCTCTGCTATCCCACTCACACAGAAAAAAAAAGTGTATATCCAAGCTGTAATCCACGCAAGATAGCAACGACTTTCAAATCGCTGCATATTTTCCAACCGTATCTTTCATATTCTATCTTTTTCAAAAGCAGTTTCATGTTTTCGTAAGTCTCTTTCATGTTGGATGCATGTGCTATTGGCACTGATGGGAACTTATTTCCGTTGTGAAGGAGAACAGCTTTCAAACTAATTTTTGAAGAATCAATGAATAAACGCCACTCTTCTGTATCATGGTCATGACCAAGCACTTTTATTAGACTAACAACATCATTGCAATATACTAAATCATGCTCTTGTGAAAAGAAGTCTTAAAATTCATCTTAACGCTTGCGAAAAAAGCATACTTTTGTGCCTTTATGCAGCAGATTCCAGTATTTTAACCTAGAGCCTAAAAGTTCACTCTGTTTTTTGGATAAATCTAAATCACCTACGAGGTCGTTCAAATCTCCTTGGGTTAACAAATGAGGTTCAGATGAAGCACCTGTTTCAAAATTTGCGTCATCCGACTGCTGCTCTCGTCTATCTGAATCATCATCAATAAATATTACATTTTCAGGAGGCTATGGCACAGGTAAAATATCAATATGAGGAACCGGTCTCATAGCAGAAGGCAAATCTGGATATTCAACTGTATGTTTTGATTTGGATGTAATACCTGTAGTTATTGTCAAACAAAAATAACAGTCTGATGAATGGTCTTTAGGTTCCCTCCATATCATTGGAACCGCAAAAGGCATATGACGTTCACCTTTAATCCACCCTGTAAGATGTCGAACACAAATTACACAACAATGGTGAGGAGCCCAAGTCTTATCTTGGTCACAGACTTTAAAGCCAAAATAAAGTTCATAGCACTTTTTGATGAGCGGTGTAAAGTTTCGCCTTTGAACTTTGAAAGTTAATTCCCCACAAATATAACAGAACATATCAGGAATATTAATGCAACGACTCGGCATATTGACACAGTCTAGTGCACACGATTTATAAAAGCAAATCGATAGAGAAGAATAAACTAATCACTTTAAATTTACCTGTCACTTCTGCTGCAAATCTATTAAACAAATCGTTAGGTTCAATTTAAATATATATATTAAAACTGTTAATGAGCAAATAGCATTACAGATCTTGTCGTTATTTTTAAGTTGAAAGCAAAACAGATTATAATATTATATAATAACTAGCAGACGTACCCGGCTTCGCTCGGGTTTTACCCGAGTAAAGGTTTGTCTAACGAACATTTGTTAAAACAATTCTCTATAAGCTTATAAAAAAAAAGATATATTTTGATAATTTGAAACTCGTAAATTTGAATCTCTCGATAAAGTGAACCATTTTTCCCGGTCTCTTATCTCATCTTGTTTCAAATAAATTGCCGTGTCATCCTGAATTTTGTCTTTCCTTATTTTCTACATTACAAAATCATCGTTTTATCTAGTGAAAATTTTTTCCCGGTCCCTTGAAAAATATTCGATAACCAACTATTACTTGTGCGCAATTAATAGGTAGAAAATCTTACTTTTGATAAATAATCTTTAAGATAATAAACTTGGTGATAAAAAAAAACATATAGATAAAAAACTTGTTATCATCGTTGCAATGGGGGCGCTGCTTGCGAGTTAAATCTACAAATCTGCAATTAACTCTAAGGATATTCAAGATATTTAAGAAATTATTTTTCAAAAACCTTCCCGGGGATATACCTAATGATATCCCAAAATTTCACGGCGATTGGATGTATGGTTTTTGAATCTATAGAGTATAGAGTACACACAGACAGATATTCAATTATATATATATATATAGTTCTGTCTGTTTGTCTGTTTGTTTGTTTGTCTGACGCTCACGGATGGGATTTTTCATAACCATCGGTGGTTCAGTGGGAGAATGCTCGCCTGCCACGCGGGCGGCCCGGGTTCGATTCCCGGCCGATGCATTTTTTTTTTTTTTTTACAATTTTTAAAACTCATTTATATATTATACAAGAATGACATCCACGGCGCCAATTTATAATTGTAACGAATAGTATTTGAACAAAAGCATTTAATCGGGTAAAACCCGGGCGTTGCCCGAGTCATTCGTATATAATAATTGTATAAACGAATGCAAGACAAAATCACCGCGAATGTTTCTTTTTTTTTTAAGGCAATTTCTTTTTAAGGCAATTATCGTTATTTATCGTTAATTTTTGTTTCGATTTTATTGAAAAAAAAACGATATGGTGCCTTTAAAAAATGATCTTTATTACTATGCAGTTTTCTATTTAGTCAATATACCTAAGTTCATGTTGCAAATGTAATTATCTCTATCGATTTAGTAGGTGAAATGCAAAAAAAAAAAAATCGACATGATATAATCTTTATGAAAATTCACATTTTTATTTTTATATTTTCAAGACACACACAGTTTGGGGCGGGACGTTTCACAAGAGAGACATCCACGGCGCCAATTTATAATTGTAACGAATAGTATTTTAATTAAAACGTTTTAAAAACACACAGTTTGGAACGCGACGTTTCACAAGAGTGACATCCATGGCGCCAATTTATAATTGTAACGAATAGTATTTGAATTAAAACGTTTTTAAAATATATACGCACTCGGGTGAAACCCGGGCGTTGCCCGGGCCATTCGTCTAGTTATATATATTCAATTAAAATTTCAATAATTTGTTATTTGAATTAATATTTATGATTCTTAAAGAGTAAATTTAATTAATAACAAATAAAATAAAGTTTTTGGCTCCACATACCAACTCTTCTTGTCAAAAATAAAGCGCTAGCTTAGTTAATGATGTAACTTAAAAAATGCTTACGTAACATTGGTTGCATTTATTACTGTATTTATCCCAATACTAGAAAAAGACCATCAGGCAAAAACCATGGGTGATGGGAAATTTCTGATCAGAATTTAGAGTTCAGCATGAAAAGTTACACTAGAAACACCATCAGGTTCTCTCGTGCAAAAAAAAAAAAAGGTTTTTTTTGTAGACCCGTGTTATCTATTATTTATCAGATGACTTTTGAAAATACTTTTCTGTATACCGCTACTACAAAGGATGGAATAACAAGGAGTGAATAACAAGAGAAAAACTCACCTCTTCTGGACGCTGCATGGGGCCATCACGGGCAATGACGAGCGCAGCCAGTAGCAGCAAGCCAAATATTGAAAATCTCATAATTCTCTCCTTCCTGGATCACCACAAGATACTTATTTGTCGTTAAAGTATAATAATTTTAATCGTACTATAGCAATACATATTATTTTAATATATTTCATTTTTTCCACAAAATACATCCGGTGGTGTTACAATAGAGTCAGAGACATGGAGTGGCGGCTGTCAGAATGTTCAGCCTCGTTTTCTAAACTCATATCAACACTCGGTTTTTTTTTCTTGAAAAATATTTAATGCTCTCTATTATTTATACGCCCAATCTAATTAGTGAGTACAATTGTAATTTTTCCTCATAAAACAAACAGCTTTCTACCTCTGAAGATTTAGGGTGCATCGTTTTTACAAACAATATTAGGAAAACATTAAAGACAATAATGAGAAAAGAATAGTCGTAGGGTGTATATATTTGATATATATAAAGAAATTTGAATTTACCTTTTCAATATTTTATTGAACAAGAGGCGAGATATTGAGGTATTTTCGCCTATTACAGAGGAAATAAATAAGCAAATAAACTGAAACTTTAGATTGAATATTGGCAGATTCACGCCTGTATCAAGCGACAGAATTCATAATATTCTCATTTTATACACATGTGTATTATATTCATAATATTCTCCGATACACCTATTTTATTTAAGCGTTACTAGATATTTCCGTGTGAATTGACAAATTTAGTGACGATAAAATTTGGATGGAACTGTATAGGAATGCCGTTTGAATTGTATATTTATCACATTATAAATAGGTGGCTAAAATTAGTTATAATGATTTATTTCTATTCGCCCATTTTTGTTGTAAATATTTCTCTTGGTAATTTTTTTTTCGTTTCATATATTTTATTTATTTATATTTGAGATAGTATTTTTTGAAAGGTGAATGCGAAAGGAAGTGTGAGCATTTTTACACAATTTTTAAAACTCATTTATAATTTATACAAGAGTGACATCCACGGCGCCAATTTATATTCGTAACGAATAGTATTTGAATTAAAGCATTTAATCGGGTAAACCCCGGGCGTTGCCCGGGTCATTCGGCTAGTATATACAGGGTGATCCAAAAGTCCCGCACTATTTTAAAAATTAATAACTCCGCGAATATTTGCGCTAGAGCAATGCGGTAAACACCATTGTATTCAGAATGCAATGGGATTTTTTATGGCAATTAATGAAAATTTCGAAATTGATTTTAGTTACAATTTTATTCGCCAGATGGCGCTCTACCAGAATCAGAGATTCAGCGGTCAAATTGTTTGATAAATTAAAAAATATAACTGATCGACACGTATTTTCCCTTTTTGAATACCAGGAAAGAACCCTAATAATATCAAATAACAAATTAATAAAACACCACTTCGCCAAAAGTATGAAGAATTGGTTAACGATTTTCAAATACAATCAGAGATATGTAAAATAGGTAAATGCAAATTAAAACATGTAGCAAAAATATGTATATTTTATATGGGGCTTTGTGAAATAGATTGAATGTTTGAAAAACACTGCTGATATCAATAAACGAATTTTTGAAATGTTAATATAGTACCAAAAATTATGATGGCACTATTAATAGGATTTCTTGTTATAAGAAATGTGTAGTTTCTTGACTGATTGGCGACCCTTGACTATTTAACTGGATATTTGTCATGATCCAACAAATGAAATATAGAGGGGAGTGACAAAATAAATTTGTCGTACTTTATTCCAAATATCCTATGGGCTTGTCAAATGTTATCATTGTTTATTATACTGTACACAATTTTAAAGAATGTGTCCCCTCAAATAAAAATAATTTTTAAATCGACCTTTTGCGTTGAAAAACGTGGTTGTAAAATCATTTTGTATTTTTTTTTCACAAAATTTCTAAAGTTATTGGTGTACAGAAAATATTCCTTATGCTATTTCTTTTAATGAGCGAAAAGCGAAAGCTAAACATAAGGGGGAAAATTGTGTGTACCAGTGTTATTCGAGAAGTTATAACACTCTGGTTTGCACGACATAATATGTGAGCAAATGACAAACAAAATATTACTGTTCACAAAAAATAGAGTCAAGATGTGAGGACAGCATTTATTATCCCCATATCCCAACACAAAGAGCTGCAAAATATTGGTAGATAATATAATACATGGCGGCTTATCTAACACATGAGGTAACTGCTTTCTCTCTTGTATTAGGTCACAATCCTTGCTCAATGTGGCACCCTTCATTCTCAATCACCGCCTGCAGACGATAAATGACAGAATGGACAGCATTAAATAACATATCTGTTGAAATTGATAAAACGTGCCATCTGATAGAAGCCTTCAACATGGCCAATGTGGTAGGCCAGCATCGATAAACACACGCTTTAATGTACCCCCATAGACAAAAATCGCAAGGCGTCAAGTCTGGTGATCTTGGAGGCCACTGGTATATAAAGTGGCGACTTATCATACGATTTTCACCGAACGTATCCTTCAGCAATTGTTTGGCACCTCGGGAGATATGAGGAGGTCCTCCATCTTTCATGAATGTTATTTCGCTTAGTGCTTTTGCCCTGCACAATATGGGAATACCCTTTTCTCTCAAAAGTTAAACATAACGTTCACCAGTTACAAAAACGGTTTTAAAAGTTCTTCCATTGATTTTTCAAAGAAAAATGGCCCAATAATAAAAGAAGTGAACCCACACAAAACTAACTCTAGGCTGGTAAAGTGGCATTTCTGTAAAAATCCTAGGGTTTTCTGTTGCCCAAATGCGGTTGTTTTGAATGTTATATTCTCCGTTTAGAGAAAAGTGAGTATCATCTGTCCACAGAACATTCGACAGCCAGTTTTCATCAATATCAATTTGCCGTAAAACCCATGCAGCGAATTCTTGACGCATCTCAAAATCGCCAACTTTCAGCTCGTGAAATCTTTGAATTTTGTATGGGTACACACAATAGAGACATTAAGTGAAGCGTCTTCGGATATCACAAGCATACTCGGCGAATATAACGCCAAAAGTTCAATTTGGGGATCACCTGTCCAGGATAACAAAAGTCAGCAGGTTGAGGAAATGCTAACCGACCTCGACCTTACACCGTTAAATAACGGAGAGAACACCTACCTATCTAAGTCCACAGGCACAGAATCCGCAATAGACATCAAAGCGATAAATTACAACATCGCACCCACAACACAATGGAAAATCCTGAGAGGTGCAATCAGTGACCACAGACCAATTTTAACAACCCTAAACTTCAAAATTGAGAATGTCCATTAGAATAAAAGAACATGGAACTTTAGGAAAGCCGACTTGAAAAAAATTCACAGAAAAGCTTGAAGAACTGTGCAACGAAAAATTGAATTACAGAACGCTTGACAAAAACTTGGAAAAATTCTCTTCGAACATTTCAAAAGCTGCAAAAGCATCGATACCTTGAGGTAGACGTAAAGACCTGTGGATACCTTACTGGAAGGACCACAACATCGAGGCAATGATTTCAGAGAGAGAGACGATATCAATGAACTTATTAAAAAAATAAAACAGAAGAAAACAGAAAGGAACTCATTGAAATTAGTCACAAAATAGAACAAGAAATTTGGATATGCAAACAATAAAAATGGCAGAATTCTGCGAAAAAATGGATCCAAGAAAGGACAGCCAACACTGGAATATGATTAGAGTGTTAGAGAACAATCAAAACTAACACCAATCCTCCAATACTCTAACCGATATGAATAGAACAGCGAGAACGAGAACAAACAGATGGCTGACATAATTGCTGAATATCTTTCAAGCACTTCCATACTCAACTATACGAATGAAGACAGGACTCTAAAAATAATATAAACCAGTTAGTTAAACAAGCAAGAAACTTCGATCAACAAGAATCTTCTCGAGAGACTTCACACTGAATGAGCTAAACTCATCAATAAAAAAATCCAAGAGGTCACCAAGAGATAATCTAATCTTTGGTCAAATGATTAAACACTTTGAAGACAAAGCTAATAATCAACTCCTACGAATACTGAACATTTTATGGCAAACTGGTAAACTACCAAAGAATTGGAAGATATCAATTATAGTGCCAATACTGAAACCAAACAAAGATGCCAAGGAATGCAAGAACTATCGGCCAATTGCTCTCACCAGCATACTTTGTAAAATACCAGAACGAATTATCCACTCTAGGCTCATAGTCTGGCTCACTAACAATAATAAAATAAACCTCTACCAAACTGCCTATAGATCCCAGCACTGTACGACTGATCAACTGTTTTACTTCTGTCAATCAATAATAGATTCTTTCCAGGAAAAACCGCCAAAGAAGACCACGGCTATATTCCTTGATATGACCTCAGCTTTTGATCGAGTGTGGAGGAAGAAATTACGTGAAAAGCTGCACAACATCGAAGTAAGAGGAAAAACCTTAATCTGAATTGCAGACTTCTTAAGGGGAAGAAGGTTAAAGGTTCGGGTCAATGGAGAATTTTCCAAGGAAGGAAGAACATGAGCTGGTGTAACTCAGGGATCTGTGCTCAGTCCTCTACCTATCTGCTATATATTAACGACATCCATCCTTACCTCACTGAAGACACAAAGGTTGCCTGTTATGCAGATGATATAGCCATATGGCACACAGGTAGCAGCATAGAAAAATCGTAAAAAATACTGAACACATCAATGAGAGGACTGGAAAAGTGGGCAATGGAACTCCAAATGACCATAAACCCAATAAAACCAAACCTATGCGTCTTCTCCACTCACAGGGAAAAAGGCCTAAATATAACCACAAAATAAGCATAAACAAACAAATATTTGATAAAATTAGAAATCCATAATACCTAGGTGTGATACTGCAGTCCTGGATCTTTCAAGTTGGTCTCGAGGACCACGCCATCACCATCTCCTAAGCGGCGAAGTACGCGATCTACGTATTCATCGTAGATCGCAAAATGCGTGGTGTCGCTGGAGACCCACTGGCGATTCTCCACCAAATTCTGCAGCGCTGGCAGAGGCGCCATATTCATTGTACATAGTGTATTAAATGCATATTATTTTTTTAATAGTGCAGACTGTGCATGTATTGACAAGATGTGTCAACAAAATTATTTTAATTATTATTGATGAGGAATTGGAATTTTCAGAACACATAATTAGCACCTCAAATAGAGCTATCAGAAAACTAAACATTCTGAGAAGGCTATGTGGAACAAATTGGGGAGCAAAACCCAGAATTCTCAGAACAAGATATACCACCTTAATAAGGCCGATAATGCAATATGCAACACCGGTCTGGGCTCCCTCAAGCTCATCACTAAAAGTAAGACTAGACAGTGTTCAAGCAAAAGCGGCCAAAATAATCACTGGTGCTGTTTCATCCACCAACAATGAGAAAATTCAGAGAGAATGTGTTCTAGACCTACTCGCTCGAAAGAAGAAGACAAAATAAAAACAACTTGGATCGGCACTTCGGAAACGAGGAACCAGAGGACGAGATCTCTCTGACCACTTGTGGTTTGGTAGATCCGCCCTTTTCTGAAAATGCGGTGAAACTGACGGCTTTCAAGTTCGGGAAAAGGAAATCTCCTGGTCCCGAAGGGATCGATAACACGGTCGTGAAAGACCTGGTAAGGATGCGCCCATCGCTTCTTTCCAGGTTATTCAATAGGTGCCTGGACACTGGTGCATTTCCTGAGGCATGGAAGGTTGCCCGAGTAGTGCTTCTCGAAAAGTCTGGTAGAAAGGGTAATTCTCCTAATGATTATCGTCAACTTTCTTTACTAGTGTGTCTAGGTATGGTCCTGGATAGCCTACTAGCTCAGCGACTGAAGCATTGGCTAGAGAGTAATGAACTCCTTTCCTCTTTCCAACATGGTTTTAGGGAAGGGAATTCCACAACCACAGCTCTGAACGAGGTGTTAGAGGGGGTTGAGATGGGCTTAAATAAGGGTGCTTGGGTTCTTTTCGTGGCCCTGGACATGGATGGCGCGTTCAACTCCATGAGCTGGAACAAGCTGATGAGAAATTTGATGGACATGGGTTGTCCTGATAATTTGTGCAGCTTGGTTCGTGACTTCCTGAGGGATAGACGGATTAGCCTCAGTTTTGGTGGGCGGAAGTTGGAAAGAAACTGTGCTAGGGGTTGCCCCCAGGGCTCTTGCTGCGGACCTATTCTGTGGAATATCCTGGTAAACACCGTTTTCCAGGAGGAGCTCCCTGAGGGAGCCAGGCTGGTTCTCTATGCTGACGACCAGTTCCTCATCATTGAGGCTGCTTCGAGAGCGAAGGCTGAGAAGTGTGTTGGAACTTCTCTCCAAATTCTCTCGATCTGGGCCCATGACTCTGGCCTTAAGTTCAATGTCTCCAAAACTAAGGCCCTCAGCTTTAAGCCTAGGGGCATAAGAACTAAAAGGAAAGGGATCAAATGGGAACACAAGCCGGCTATCTGGATTGAAGGACGGAGGGTAGCGTTGGTCAATAGGATGATCATCCTGGGGGTAGTCATTGATGACAAGATGGGTTGGCAATACCAGGCGGAGGAGATGGTGGCGAGAGGCAGGGAGGCGTTGTGCAGGCCTGTCCTGGTTGGCTCTCAACAGGGGGGGGGGGAGGAGGGTACTATTTTTAGGAACCTCTGCCTCTCCTGTGTCGAGCCAATCTTGCTATATGCTTCCGGGGCTTGGTGGCGCCGAAACAGGGATCAGAAGGTGGCAACAACTCTAGAGAGAGTGCAGCGGCACTCAGAATCACAGGGGGATATCGCACTACCAGCAGTGAGGCCTTTTTGGTCCTCGCTGGGCTTATTCCACTGGGATTTAAACTAGAGTAGGAGACCACCAGATATCGGATAACAGGGAAGATGCCCTGGGACTTGAAGCGGGGGCCCTGGAATCGAAGAGGGATCCAAGGAAGCCTCCGCAGTGGTTGCCAAAGTGGAATTGGTGTCCTGGAGGGCCGACAGGGATTGGCACGGAGGTTTTCACTGATTGTAGTAAGTCTGGAACCAATACTGGAGCTGGGGTAGTGATATTCACTAATGGAGAGCTGATCTTCCAAGAAAGTTTAACACTCAGAGTGGACGAATTGGTCTTTTTAGCCGAGCTGGTTGCGATCAGGGTAGTGTAGCCCTCAGAGTGTGTGTCGAGAAGAACTTCAGCCCGGACTGCCTCTATTCAGATTGTATGTCGGCCCTCGACGCCATCAATCTGGCTAAAGGGCAACTCGCGCATCAAATAATCCAGGAGCTGGAGATGATGACGCGGGCTCCAGAGCTCCCTTGGTTTAAGAGACACAGCCTCATCGAAGGTAATGAGTTCGCAGACAGGATCGCTAAGGCAGGAAGCTTTAGAGGTAGATCACTGAGGACCCCAGTGACCAAGAAAGAAGTTTATAGGAGGATCAGGGGGCACGTCCAGGACTTATGGTTGGACAGATGGAGGAACAGTGTGAAGGGGAGAGAGGTATTAAATGGGGTAACAACACCCAAGTACCTCTGTAAGGTAATGTCCCACAAACTCATTAGGGTAGTTCGGGACATGGGTTCTTCCCCAAGTCTCTACAGATTTTAAATTAAGAGAAACCCTGATTGCGTCTATGGAGAAAGGGATATGAATGCACGCCACTACGTCTTGGATTGTCCAAGGGTAGTGGGTGTGCAGGAAGAGAGAAGGAGGGCGAAGGGCGCGATCGAGAGTAAGCTGCTGAGAAATCACAGCAAGCTTCTTGAGAAAGCCCACGACGTGGCAGCTGAGCTTTTCCTCAGCTGTGAGTGAACAGAGTCGACCGGGGGCTGCCTCCCCGCCGTCCCTGCTGGACACAGTAGATAGTTTCCTATTTTGCTATGATTAAAGGTCACCGGTATAGAAATCCTTCCAGACACGTTGTCTGGGAGGTGGTGTTTCCAGGTACAATGTCCAAGCACTAGCTTGGATACCGTTACTTGGCTTATGAGTTGAACAGAATAGCAGCGAAGGGCATGCTTCGCATGCCGGATTGTGGACCTAAAGGTCTGGGTGGCCATCTGCTTCTAGGGTATACCAACTGTGCTTAGGTGGGATCCTCCAGTTCTTGTTTATTTTAGCTACTGTTTCTATTTCTTTAAAAGTAAGTTTATTTTTCTGTAGCAAGAGTTCTTTTGTGCCTTTTTTCGCTAGCGCATCAGCAGCTTCATTGCCTTCAATGCTAACATGTAAGGGTATCCATTGAAGGTGAATTTTTGAGGTATTGAGAGTTTTGGAGATAACCAATTATGTTCCTGCTTACTTTGTCTCTAAGATCCCCTGTGTGACTCAAGTGTTGTATGGTACTTCTACTATCAAGTAAGAATCCATATATCGTGATGTTTAATGTTTCTGATGGATTTTAAGACTTCATAGATGGCTATAAGTTCTGATCTGAAGACTGAGCAAAATTCTGGGTTTCTTCTGTTTATTTTCTCAATGCCATTTGTGGTTTTGATGAGACAGCCACTGCCAGTGTGTCCCAACTCGTCTCTGCTACCATCGGTATAGATAGGTATTGCATTTTTAGGAATTTTATATATTAATTATTTCTAATGATAATTGTTTTAAGTATTCTGGATTTTGGTATTGTCTGTTGGTGGGTTCATTTAAAGTGGCATTAAAAATAACATTTTGTTAATGGTTCGCATGGAGATATTTTTTCAGCTAAATAATATTTTTCCACTTTATATTTTAAAAATCCATTTTTTTTGGCCAGGTGGAGAGGGCCTTCTTTTTTGAATCTCATATTGGGTTCCCAATTGAGTATGTAATTGAAAGTTCTGTGTTTGTTTTCATAAATCTTGATTTTGTTTATATATTTTGGCAGATTGTAGCTTATTCTATCCTTCAAGGGCATAATGTCTGCCTTGTAAAGTACAATATTATTAGGGCAGGTTTTTCGAAGACCTGTAATATTTCTGGCTGCACTTAGTTGTATCCTTTCCAGTGATTTTAGATTTGTTTCAGATGCTGTACCATAGATTTGATATCCATATTCCAAGATAGGTCTCATTAGAGATGTGTAAGTTAATTTTAGTGTTGTTGCTTCAGCTCCCCACTCTTCCTGAAATATATTTCAAGATTTTTAGTCGGTCTCTTCATTTTCTAACAACTCCTTCAATATGCTAACTGGTTTTAATTTCTGGATCCAGGGTGTAGCCGAGATATTTAGGATGTTTATTATATTGTAATTGTTGTTCTTTCAGAATAATATTTGGTCTTATTTTGTATAGTTTCTTATCGGTAGTAAAAAGACAGGTTTCAGATCTTTGGGGGTTAAATTCTAATTTATTTTTATTAGCAAATTTTTCTAGGTGGAGAAGAGTCTTGTTCAAATCTCTTTCAGCTTTTTTCCAGTTAGTGTTACTGCTCCATAGAATAATGTCATCAGCGAAAAGTCCAATATTGGTTTTATTTGAAAATTTTTCTTCTATGCCTGCAATAAATAGGGTGAAGAGAGTTGGGCTAAGGATTGATCCTTGTGGTAATCCTTGGTACACTTTGAAGGTTTTAGATAGAGTGCCATTATATTTGACCCTGATTTATATATTTTTAAGGGAATTATTTATCCAAGTGATAGCTTTTCCATCAATTTTGAAATGTTTGTATAATTTTGTAATTAACTTGTTTTTCCATACCTTGTCAAAAGCTTGTGTAAGGTCTAAAAAGCAGCTATGGTGTGGTTAGTTGGTTTTTTTGTTTTGTGCAACTTTTACCTTTGTGTGAAAAATAAGAGTTGGTCTATTGTCCCATGTCCTTTCCTAAATCCATATTGTTCTTCTGGTAAGAGATTTCTTGTGTCGGGGTGGTAGGTGAGTCGTCTGAGTATAATTTTTTCCATTAATTTGCAGCAAATATTTGTTAGGGAGATAGGTCGGTAGTTTTTTGGGTCATCAGCAGATTTGTCAAGTTTTTTAATGGGAATTATTGTTGCATTTTTACAGTCTTGAGGCAATTTTCCAGTTTTCCAGGAGTTATTGAAAATATTAAGAAGTCTTTCTTTGCCAATTTTGCCCAAGTTTGATATCATTCGGCCATGGATTCCATCTGGCCCAGGAGTCTTGTTTAGGTCAGTGTTTTCTAATGCATAAGCTAGCTTTTTCATATTGATTTTTTTCATGGAAAATATTATGAGTGCTGGTGACATTTTACAGTCATGAATAATCTTTCAGGCCTTTTTTCAACCTTGATGTTACTACTTATTTGATATGAATTACCTAAAAGATTGGCAGCAATTTTGTCATTAGTTGCTGGTGTACTATCTGAATTCTTAATCATATTTGTGTTTTCAGTTTTTGGCTGGGCTCTGTCAAATTATTTTGCCAAATTCCAAAGTTTTGTATTTGGGTTTCTTGGGTTCAGGTTTTCACAAGTTTGTTTCCATTTTTTCCTTTTCACATTTACGTATAATCTTTTTATTTTTGCAATCACACAATGTTCAGTTCAGTTATAAAATTTGTTTGGTTTTGGGTGCACTTTTTTGTAGTTCATTTCTTTTAGTTATAAGTGTTTGAATATTTTTTGCCTGGTGTGTATAATTTGGAATCCATTTCTTAATATTACATCTTGGTATTGAAACTTTGGCTGCTTTAATAATGGTGTTTTCGAAAGATATCATATTAGCCTTTTTGGAATTCCAGAATTTTTCTTAATTGAGCTAGTTTGGGGGGGGGGGGGGTCTTGGTGCTAATTTTTATCAAATTAGGCAAATTATCACTTCCAATTCTTTTTAATATTTGCTATTTGCATTTGTGGAAAATGTCAGGATAGTAAAAACTTATATCAAGGGCTTGTGCAGTATTATAGCTTGTATGAATGATGGGTAGGATTCCCATCATTTAAGCACATGAGAAGGCATTGTCGTCAAATATGTTTGATAGTATTTTGCCTCTTTGGTTTGGCGTAGGACATCCCCATAGTTGATGTTTGGCATGAAGGTCACCTACAATAATAGTGTTGTCTGTAAGAAATTGAGCCATTGTTCCATCGTCAATAAATGTATTGTTTGGAGGGTGATACATATTGTATATGTTGATGGCTTTGTTTTGATTGAGGTAGACTTTGATACCTTGGGCTTCGAGGTCTAATGTGTTTGTAATATTAACGGCTATGTCCTCATAGTACAAATTCTTGATTAAAAATGCTAGGCCACGCCCTTTAACAGCATATACAGATGGATCTTCAGACCTTACCCTGAGTAATGGAGGGGCCGGAATTAACATAATACTGCAAGATGGAACAAACATCAAAATCAAAGAAGGAGCAGGACAGATTTCGTCAAGCTTCACTTGTGAACTGACAGCTATCTGGAAAGCTCTTAATTTATGCCTTAACCAACCATCCCTGCATCAAGCAGAAGGAATTTTAATATACAGCGACTCCATATCCGCTCTAGAAGCAATTCAGAAGGGCAATACTAGAATCACACAGAAAATACACTCGTTACTTACCCAACTGGAATCATTGGAGAATAACTGCATTCTACAATGGATTCCTGCCCGTGTTGAGATCGGGGTAATGAAATGGCAGTTGAATTGGCAAAGGAAGCTAGAAAGCTGAGCCAAAATAAAGAACAAATGTCAGTATTTGACGCTGATGCTTTGGCAAAATACAAGATAATTAAACAAAAAATAAGAAAAGATCAAATATGTGAAATAAACTCTGAGAGAAAACTGACAAACACTATAACAAGACTTAGAACAAAACATTATAAAGGAATGAAAATACATCCAGATGGCACAAGAACCTATAGAACATGCAACAACTGTCCTGGTGTGGAACTAACATCTACCCACATATTCTCATTCCCGCAGCCTTGCAGAAAATTGACATAGACCCAGAGCAGCAGCTTTATACATCCAAGATAGTGGACATTGCTGCTGCTGCTGTGATAGAAATGCATGGAGACATCTGAGGCTATTTATTGGACACGACAAAAACAACAACGGCATTCCAGAGTAAAATAAATTATCAGAGATAGATACATATTTTTCAAATGAATTAAAATAAACATAATCGATACTGAGTGAGAGTTGAATTAAAAATATTATAAATTTATTATCTTCGGAAGCAAACCGTATCTAAAATATCAATTTTCTTTTTGCTACATGTTTTAATTTGCATTTACCTATTTTACATATCTCTGATTGTATTTGAAAATCGTTAACCAATTCTTTATACTTTTGGCGAAGTGGTGTTTTATTAATTTGTTATTTAATATTATTAGGGTTCTTTCCTGGTATTCAAAAAGGAAAAATACGTGTCGATCAGTTATATTTTTCAATTTATCAAACAATTTGGCCGCTTAATCTCTGATTCTGGTAGAGCGCCATCTGGCGAATAAAATTGTAACTAAAATCAATTTCGAAATTTTCATTATTTGCCATAAAAAATCCCATTGCATCCTGAACACAATGGTGTTTACCGCATTGCTCTAGCGCACATATTCGGGGAGTTATTAATTTTTAAAGTTGTGCGGGACTTTTGGATCACCCTGTATATGTTTGTCGGCTATGCACGCCCTCATTATGTAAATAATCTCGCTGATATTTGAACAGGACAGCGAGTTAAATCTGGAAGAGGTTTTTGTCGCACTTTTAACCAAGAAAAGTTATAATCAACCGAATACTGAACAACAATATATTTTTGTCAGAAATGATGATGACAATATTGCTGTATCGTGTTTGATTGACATAAACAAAATTCTTTAGGGGAATATTCACTAAGGCAGACCACGGGAAAAGCCAGATAATAATTTTTAGTAGGCAGGAACAAAATTATACCAGCGAAACATTCACTCGAGCAGAAGACACACGGAGCCATGTCATCTCATTATATAAAATATTGTTTCTCGGCCTTTTGGCTAAGATCATGTAGTATATCTCTAGATATTTTTATTTATATATATATATTTTTAAATATATACTTAGTAGAGAGATTGGATATGTTTGCTCGAAAAATATATTTTATATATTATATAAATACTAGCGGATGTACCCGGCTTCGCCCGGGTTTTATCCGAGGGAAAGTTTGCCTGACGAATATTATTGATAATAATATTCCGGAACATAATACAGTCGAACTTGGATAATTCGAACCCCAAGGGACCATAAAAAAATTCGAATTATCCAAAAATTCGAATTAAAAACGGAAATTTTATTTATTTCAAATTCTAGGGACCAAGATAAATATTCGAATTAAAGAGGTTTTCGAATTAAAGAAGTTCGAATTATCCAAGTTCTACTGTATTATGATTTTAATGATAAAAATATTCCGGAACACACATAATATTATGATATTAATGATAATAATATTCCGGTTTTTACCCGAGTAAAGGTTTGTCTAACGAACATTTGTTAAAACAATTCTAGAAAACATCCAATCCCTAACGAATCTATATTTGGCAAGATAACTTTATGTTTGATTATCTGCTCCACCTAGCTGTACCCTTTCAAACATTGCTGTCTTTGAACAAAAAGGCTGTTTAAATACCTAAATAATAATTTATTAATGATCAAATGTATACAATACATCAAAATGAAAATAAACAATAAAATTATCCATACATAAATGTCATTTGAATATAACATATGTAAAAAATAATAGATATATTTTGATAATTTGAAACTCGTAAATTTGAATCTCTCGATAAAGTGAACATTTTTTCCCGGTCCCTTGAAAAATACTCGATAAGTTGAATAAAATCAATATTAATTGGTTCCCTCGGTAATTGGAAGTTAAAGGAATAGTATTTTGCCTTGGAATTGTATCATTATTCTTGTCTCAAATAAATTGCCGTGTCATCCTGAATTTTGTCTTTCCTAATTTTCTACATTACAAAATCATCATTTTATCTAGTGAACATTTTTTCCCGGTTCCTTGAAAAATACTCGATAAGTTGAATAAAAGCAATATTAATTGGTTCCCTCGGTATTTGGAATTTAAAGGAATAGTATCTTGCCTTGGAATTGTATCATTATTCTTGTCTCAAATAAATTGCCGTGTCATCCTGAATTTTGTCTTACAAAATTTTCAACATTACAAAATCATCATTTTATCTATTCTCCCAATATATATGTTGTAGATAAATGATAAAACTAACCTTGACTTGTGCGCAATTAATAGGTAGAAAATCTTACTTTTGATAAATAATCATCTTCATTTAGTTAAATCTACAAATCTGCAAATAACTCTAAGGATATCAAAGATATTCAAGAAATTATTTTTTCAAAAACCTTCCCGGGGATATTCCTAATAATACCCCAAAATTTCGCGGCGATTGGATGTATGGTTTTTGAATCTATAGAGTACAGAGAGACATTCAGTGTAAAAGCTACCCAAGCCCGTTGAAGAACCTCATAGGTTCGAAAGCTAGCGTGAATAAAATGTCTATATAAGAAGCTACTCTTCATTCCTTACTTCATATTAGACATTCAATTATATATATGTAGTAATCCCGACCATGCCGATGTGGAATGTACTGGGCAGTTCTGGTCGTGGATGCGTGATGGGATTCCCGCACGGGGACAGCAAGAGACAGAGGCAGGTCTAGATGGTAGCTCCAAGAGGTAGAGGTAGACCACGGACGAAGGCAGTCGAACCACGGGCGCCGCGGATGCCCTAAGCCTACTCACGGATAAAAGGGGGAGGGAGAGTCCCGACCGACCTTTTAACGGCGTCACTCTGAAAACAACTGCTTTGTCTAATTTCTGGGCCTTTTTATATTGGACGCCCGTATATGGTGGTGATTCCTGATTGGCTACTGTAATCACGCCACTTTTCTGGCGCCGGGTTGTTTTCGTCTGGTCTACCTCGTCTGCCTCTTTGTTTTATTTGTCACTTCCATTGTTACAAGGTCGATACATATTTTTATATAGATATGGGGTTATAATAAATATTAGAAGAAGGTTGTGATCTATCTAATTCAAAATATACTTCATATATATAGATAGATTAAATGTAACGAATATTATTATCATTATTATCATAATATTCTGTGTGTTCCGGAATATTACTATCGATAATATTCGTCAGGCAAACTTTCACTCGGATAAAACCCGGGCGAAGCAGAGTACACATCCGCTAGTTAAGATATATATATATATATATATATATATATATATATATATATATATATATATATAAATAAATATAAGGCGTATATTGGATATAAATTTATTAATTAGCCAATATTTCTAGGGGCAACACGCCTCTCTTTATCAAGGCTTTTCTTTGATTTAAACTAAATCACGTGGGCATGTGATCCACTCACGCTATACAAGACCAAAGTAAGAAACCATCTAATGAAAATTCACTGTATATAAAATATATTTACAATTGATATATTTAATAATAATCAAAAGAGTATATAATTAAATAACCATTTGATTAAATAAATGAAGAGACTGATAAATATTAGAAAATAAAATGAGTGAGGATTATGATTCAATATGTTGTGTTGATATATATAAATAAAAATATATTACAAGTATAAATATATACAAGAATAATAAAATAAAAAAAATAAATAAATAAATAATTTAGGAAGATATAAATTCTCTGTAAATTTCTGTATATCCCTATATATATAAAAGTCAGTGTATGTATGTATGTGGGTATCTATGTCGGCTATACACGTCCACAATACGTAACTAATCTACTGAAATTTTAACAGTATATAGAGTAAAATCTGGAAAAACTTATAATGGAAATTTCAGGTCGCTATCCCGAATATTCTTAGAGTTATTTGCAAATTGCGTTGCAAATTTGCCTTTTCGCTCGCAAGCAGCGCCTCTAGCGGTGAAGATGGGAGGTAATATCAGCTGACCTAATGTACATGTAAAACGTGTTTTGACAGGACATAGAGAAAAATCTGGAAAATATATTTATCGGATTTTTAGCCAATAAAAAAAAAATGACAGGTTCTGGGCAAAAATAGTTGTTTTTTAGTCAGAAAATGATGATGACAATATTGCTATATCATGTTTGATTATCAGATACAAAATTATATCGGGAAAAATTCCAAAAATCAGAGACCACGGGTGAAACCAGTTCATTTTTTTTGTACGCAGGAATAAAATTCTAACAGTAAAACATTCATTCGAGCAGAAAACAAAAGCCAGATCATCTTTCTATAAAAATATCTCTTCTCAGACACAAAGTTTGGAGCGGGACGTTTCACAAGAGTGACATCCACGGCAAAATTTATAATTGTAACGGATAGTATTTGAATAAAAACATTTAATCGGGTAAAACCCGGGCATTGCCCGGGTCATTCAGCTAGTATATATATATATACTAGACGAATGGCCCGGGCAAGCCCGGGTTTTACCCGAGTGCGCATATATTTTAAAAATGTTTTAATTAAAATACTATTCGTTACAATTATAAATTGGCGCCGTGGATGTCTCTCTTGTGAAACGTCCCGCCCCAAACTGTGTGTGTCTTGAAAATATAAAAATAAAAATATGAATGGAAAAATATGTCCAGGGTAGCCTAGTGGTCATGGCATCTGCCCGGTAAGCGGAAGGTCGTGGGTTCGAATCCCATCCCTTGACACTTTTTTTATTTTATCCATTCTGACCAAAATCTATCCGTGAACTTCACACAGTGAACTTCACACAGACAGAATAAGGCAATTATATAAGTAGATAATCCAAATTGTGCCTTATCACACACTATTTTTTTATTTGGCCTTATTACCTTGTGTTTATAATCTATGACGTAATGCCGGCGGCGCGCGCCCGTTGGCTGCCGGCGAGCACGTGACCTCCCTGTGCGCGCATCCGTGACAGTGATGAGGAATTGAGGAAAGACGGTCGTGACTATATATATTAATAATAATAATAATATAATAATAATAATTATCATTATTATCATTAGATAATGATATTCGTTTGTATCGTCGCGTTCACTTTATACTGCCTGTTGAAGGGTTTTCACCCGAAAGCTTGCGTCTATTTAAAATCGTTCAAGAAACTTGTCTTCTTTTATTTATAGATTATAATAATAATTATTATTATCATTAGATAATGATAATGATCATAATAATGATGCGCGCGCATCCGTGACATGACGGTGGAAAGACGGTCGTGACTATATATGTTGATAATAATAAAATAATAATAAAATAATAATAATAATATAATAATAATAATTATTATTATTATCATTAGATAATAATGATCATAATGATGATGCGCGCACATCCGTGATATGAGGAAGGATGGTCGTGACTATATATGTTGACTAGACGAATGGCCCGGGCAACGCCCGGGTTTTACCCGAGTGCGTATATATTTTAAAAATGTTTTAATTAAAATACTATTCGTTACAATTATAAATTGGCGCCGTGGATGTCTCTCTTGTGAAACGTCCCGCCCCAAACTGTGTGTGTCTTGAAAATATAAAAATAAAAATGTGAACGGAAAAATATGTCCAGGGTAGCCTAGTGGTCATGGCATCTGCCCGGTAAGCGGAAGGTCGTGTGTTCGATTCCCATCCCTTGACACTTTTTTTATTTTATCCATTCTGACCAAAATCTATCCGTGAACTTCACACAGTGAATTTCACACAGAGAGAATAAGGCAATTATATAAGTAGATAATCCAAATTGTGCCTTATCACACACTATTTTTTATTTGGCCTTATTACCTTGTCTTTATAATCTATGACGTAATGCCGGCGGCCCGCGCCCGTTGGCTGCCGGCGAGCACGTGACCTCCCTGTGCGCGCGCATCCGTGACAGAACCGGCCCATGACGGTCGTGACTATATATATGGATAATAATAATTATCCATATTCAAACACTATTCGTTACAATTATAAATTGACGCCGTGGATGTCACTCTTGTGAAACGTCCCGCTCCAAACTTTACAGTCAGATTAGTTACGATATAAATCTTTAAATCGAGCGAGCGTCTATAAATATTTCGATTTAGATAAAGTATTCTAATTATTAAGCGAACACACTATTATTAATAAAATTTTGAGAAGATTTCGATTTTAAACGTATTTATAACCTTGATAGAGGGCGCTGTTCGTGAGCTAAGTAGAATAATTTGAATATATAGTTTTAATATTTAATTTATATATAATTTAAAATAGCCTATCGTTTTCCTCGTATTTTTTTACCTATGTATGGAAATTTTGGTTTGAATTAGTGAACTACTGCGAATTTGAATACCGGACATACAAACCAACAAACAAACAAACAAACATACATACAAACATTTATTTTTATATATATAGAAGATATAATATAAATGAGTTTTTAAAATTGTTAAAAAAAAATGCATCGGCCGGGAATCGAACCCGGGCCTCCCGCGTGGCAGGCGAGCATTCTACCACTGAGCCACCGATGCTTTAAAAAAATGGCCATATTTAGGTATTCATTCCATTCCGGATTAGTCCGCGTAAAAAAATAGTTCTTCAAATTAAAAAAAGAAATAGCAAAAAATAATAAGCAAAATGTAGCCAAAAATTTTCCTCAGGTTTATAAAAAGCGACATGCAAAATTTGGAACCAATTGGTTCAGTAGTTTTTGAGTTTATCGCGAAACAGACAGACAGACAGGAATTGACTTTTATATATATAGAGATGACGTAATGCCGGCGGCGCGCGCCCGTTGGCTGCCGGCGAGCACGTGACCTCCCTGTGCGCGCGCATCCGTGACAGAACCGGCCCATGACGGTCGTGACTATATATATGGATAATAATAATAATATAATAATAATATAATAATAATAGTAATTATTATTATTATTCATTTATTCAATTATTATTATTATTATTATCATTAGAAAATGTTAATGATCATAATGATGATGCGCGCGAATCCGTGACAGAACCCATGACGGCCGTGACTATATATGTTGACTAGACGAATGGCCCGGGCAATGCCCGGGTTTTATCCGAGTGCGTATATATTTTAAAAATGTTTTATTCAAAATACTATTCGTTACAATTATAAATTGGCGCCGTGGATGTCTCTCTTGTGAAACGTCCCGCCCCAAACTGTGTGTATCTTGAAAATATAAAAATAAAAATGTTTACGGAAAAATATGTCCAGGGTAGCCTAGTGGTCATGGCATCTGCCCGGTAAGCGGAAGGTCGTGGGTTCGATTCCCATCCCTTGACACTTTTTTTATTTTATCCATTCTGACCAAAATCTATCCGTGAACTTCACACAGTGAACTTCACACAGACAGAATAAGGCAATTATATAAGTAGACTAGACGAATGGCCCGGGCAACGCCCGAGTTTTACCCGAGTGCGCATATATTTTAAAAACGTTTTAATTCAAATATTATTCGTTACAATTATAAATTGGCGCCATGGATGTCACTCTTGTGAAACGTCCCGTTCCAAACTGTGTGTTTTTAAAATGTTTTAATTAAAATACTATTCGTTACAATTATAAATTGGCGCCGTGGATATCTCTCTTGTGAAACGTCCCGCCCCAAACTGTGTGTGTCTTGAAAATATAAAAATAAAAATGTAAATTTTATAAATATTTCATCATGTCGATTTTCTTTTTGCATTTCACCTACTAAATCGATAGAGATAATTACATTTGCAACATGAACTTAGGTATATTGACTAAATAGAAAACTGCATAGTAATAAAGATCATTTTTTAAAGGCACCATATCGTTTTTTTTTTTCAATAAAATCGAAACAAAAATTACCGATAAATAACGACAATTGCCTTAAAAAGAAATTGCCTTAAAAAAAAGAAACATTCGCGGTGATTTTGTCTTGCATTCGTTTATACAATTATTATATACGAATGACCCGGGCAACGCCCGGGTTTTACCCGATTAAATGCTTTTATTCAAATACTATTCGTTACAATTATAAATTGGCGCCGTGGATGTCATTCTTGTATAATATATAAATGAGTTTTAAAAATTGTAAAAAAAAAAAAAAAAAAATGCATCGGCCGGGAATCGAACCCGGGCCGCCCGCGTGGCAGGCGAGCATTCTACCACTGAACCACCGATGGTTATGAAAAATCCCATCCGTGAGCTTCAAACAGACAAACAGACAGAATAAGGCAAATATATAAGTAGATAATCCAAATTGTGCCTTATCACACACTATTTTTTTATTTGGCCTTATTACCTTGTGTTTATAATCTATGACGTAATGCCGGCGGCGCCGCCCGTTGGCTGCCGGCGAGCACGTGACCTCCCTGTGCGCGCGCATCCGTGACAGAACCGGCCGGCCCATGACGGTCGTGACTATATATGTTGATGGATGGATAATAATAATAATATAATAATAATAATAATTATTATTATTATTATTATTATTATCATTAGATAATGATAATGATCATAATGATGATGCGCGCGCATCCGTGACAGAACCCATGACGGTCGTGACTATATATGTTGATGGATGGATAATAATAATAATATAATAATTATAATAATAATAATTATTATTATTATCATTAGATAATGATAATGATCATAATGATGATGCGCGCGCATCCGTGACAGAACCGGCCGGCCGGCCCATGACGGTCGTGACTATATGTTGATATATATAATGGATGGATAATAATAATAATATAATAATAATAATAATAATTATTATTATTATTATTATCATTAGATAATGATAATGAGCATAATGATGATGCGCGCGCACCCGTGACAGAACCCATGACGGTCGTGACTATATATGTTGATAACACTCGCTTTACCTGTTATTCGGGGTCTTGCCGAAGCGTCGTTCAGTAAAATCTTACCACATAAGTCGATGACGGGTGTTGGTTCATCCATCAATATATTAATTAACCAATAAGATGCCTACGAAAATATATTTTGAGAATCATGCGTATTTATTTATTTTTTATTTTGGAAAATCCATATTTGTCGTCTCTTTTCACACCTCATAGAATGGAATAAATAGGAAAATGGGTTTTGGTTCTGTGTGCTAAATTCTAACCTTGTATGTGTTGTAATAGCGACTGTATCCCACTGCCTTTTCACAAACAAATCATTCTGTTCAAAATCTCTTGTAGATACTACACGACCTGAAAATCAAATTGAGCTTATAATCACCATAGGATTTATTGTGGTATTTTAATTTTTATCATAATTGTAATTATGCTTCAAAATGTTACCCCAAGTTGAACAACTATATATATATTAATTATTCAATTAATCTATAATTGATTATGAATATTTCGTTACCTAGAAAAATTTCATATTTTAACACTCTCTCTAGAATATAGATAACCCAGGCTCCAGGAGAGCAGAACGCCAACTATCCGGAGTGTCTCTCTAGGTAATAATGGTTTTATTGTTTAGATCTTGAAAATGACCTTGTCATCCTGGAATTTTTTTCTTAATTTTTCGACTTGATATTTTGAAGGATAAGCTGAGTAGATTAGGGAAGACAAAACTGAAGAACGCCAAGCAGATCTTGAGGCAATGGGTGCTTCAATGTTACACGATTGACTCCTAGATTTCCCCGCCCTGCTAAGACATACCTCCAAGAAGATGACATCCTTATAGATGCTACAACGCCATTGTCGCTTTTTGCGCCTCAAGAGAAAGAAGGAAAAGTTACCAGGGATATTATGAAAAAATCACCTTTTTTAAAAATTAACCCAATTTTGTCGAATATACCTGACGTCAAATGAAACAGCATTGGTAATGAGGGGGGGGGGGGGTTGTGAATCAAGGTATAATACCTAGTTATAGTACTATTTAGTCTAGACTGCTGAGATAGCAATAAATGGCTATCAAAGTCTTAGCGTGCTATTATATAGTCATTGATTATTATATCTCATCATTTTCCATTCAAATCCTCTTCCATGTCATTAATTCATAATATTTTATATAAAATATTTAGCATTTTGACAATTATCATGGCAAAACATAAATTTATCCTGTGTATGGACATATAACTCTTTCTAATAATATCTCTCTCTTAAATTTACATTGTAATAAATCAGGTACAATCTCTCTCTCTCTCTAATAACATTACAATGACTCTCTCTCTCTAACAAAATATAATCAAAATAGATTATAATTATTATAAAAAACTAGAATTTGGACGATTGCAATATTTTATGATATGTATAAAATTTTGACAAAATCAAAAAATCAATAAGGAAAAAAATAATTAAAAAAAAACAAAAGACACCTAGCACTAGATTCCTTATTAATTTTGTCAAGGTATAAAAGCAGGAAAGAATCTATATTATGTATAAAATTAAAGACAAAAACGACTATCAAAATGGAAATGGTTTGCTGAAAAATACAACATTTAATATCACGAATTTCTAACACTATATAGGCCAAACAGCTAAATCCACTAGCAAAGAAAACTGAACTTGATATATCACTGGGATAGTTCATGAATCACACAATACTACTCTGATCAAAAAGTTTCGACACTTTGCTCATAAGTTAAAAAAAATATATTATTCTACCAAATTCAAATTGTCCCCTTCAAAGTAGTCCCCGTTGGCCGCGATGCACTTCAGCCACCTTTTTTTCCAGTCGGAAAAACACCCCTGGTAGTCTGTTTTCGGGATCGCCTTCATGGCCTTCTTCGATTCCACTTTGATCTCTTCTAAGCTATGAAATTTCCGACCATCTAACTTTTTTTGAGCTTTCCAAAAAGGAAGAAGACGCAAAGGGCCAAATCGGGACTGTAGGGGGGTTAAGGGAACACAGAGGTTGAGTGGTCCTGCAGGAACTTCGAGATTTTGAGGGCTGTGTGCGCCGGCGCGTTATCGTGGTGGAGGATCCACGACTTGCTCCTCCACAGCTCCGGCCGTTTCTGCCTGATCGCTTCCCTCAATCGCCTCAAAACTCCCAGGTAGGAGTCAGCAGTTATTGTAGAGCCTTGTTGTTGAAATTCATGATGAACGATGCCCTGCTAGTCGAAGAACACCGTCAACATGACCTTGACTTTGCTGGGAGCCTTCCTCGCTTTCTTTGGTCTCGGCTCATTTTTGAAGCGCCACTCCGATGCCTGTTGGGTAGTTTCCGAATCAAAGCCGTAAATCCATGTTTCGTCTCCAGTAATAACCCTCTTCAGCAATTCGGGGTCGTCGGTTGTTGCTTCGAGATTGAGACTGGCCGTTTTTTTCCGGGCGTTCGTTTTTATCAAAAGTCAATTCTTTGGGGAACGAGAACGGCGTTGAGTCTTCTCAATCCCAAAATGTCCTTCATTATCGATTGAGTCGATCCGAATGATATCCCTGCTTCTTCGGCGACCTCCCTGACAGTTATTCGTCGGTCTTAACGCACCAGTTCCAACACCTTGTCTACTTTTCCAGTGTGGTTGATGTGGACGGTCTCCCGGAACGCTCGTTGACGGCGGTCTCTTCCCGACCCTCCTTGAAGCGCTTGTACCACTCGAAAACTCGTCTCGGCTCATCACGGCATGATGCACTTCAAAAAAATTCTAATAATATTAAAAATGTCAGATAAAATGATAAAATCATTAAGATTAATAGAATTATAAACGCTAAAAAGTTTATAATTATAAAGGTTCCGAACCAAACTGATAATGAAATAATACTGTATGAATCAAACAAATCAGAAGATTTGAAATTGAATAATAAAATTTACAATCCGACACTAAGAGATCCAACTATAGAAGTTAAAAACGTATCCCAAATTACAGATACGGCGAACTTCGTTCAAACCATATGCAGAATGAATTCTGATCTAGAAAATTAGGAAAATGAAATAAAAGTTATATTTACAATGAGATCTAACTCTCCATATCACAATATAGTATTAAGAGTAACTCCTAAAGTTTACCAAATTTTAAGAAAAATGGGTATTGAGATATACACAGATTTTGAGCGATGTTCTACACAAGACAGACTATTTGTAAGACAATGCCAAAATTGTTTTGAATATAATCTGAACCACAAAACAAAACATTGCCAAAACATTAAAATATGTAAAATATGCGGTGTACAGGGTAGGCACAACTGTACTGAAACACCAAATTGTCACAATTGCTCTAAGCACCCTATATTTAAAAACCTTTCTACAAACCATAAATCAAATTCAAGTGAATGCCCAATTTACAAATCACAAATAGACAGAATTATCCAAAGGACACAATATTCACAAATATAGGAGGGAAATGACGTATCAAATACAATTTGAACCTCAATCTTGAATAGATTAATATCCTATATGATTGAAAATGTGAGATGTATTCAACAAAATGTAAGAAAAAGTTTTACTGCGATAAGTGAACTACAGGCTAACACTAGAGATGACCCACCTGAAATTCTTTTGATTCATGAACCATATGTTTTACATAAACTACTAAACTCCATTGGAACGCTTTTATTTAGTAACTAATTCTTTTTAGTATTGTTTAAACTAAATAATTCTCTAATATCTAGCATACAGTAGACTCTCCTATAACGCGAGTTTTTACAACGCGATTTCGTACAACGCGATAAAAAAATTGCGACAAATTTATTTATACAACGCGAATTTTCGTATAACGCATTATAAAATAAAATGCGGAAATTACCATATTGACAACTGTACAATACATTTAACTTTTATGCACACGCGTTTTTCATTTTTTTTTTGTTTTTGTTTTTAAACGAAGTAGTGTTGTATTCTTTGTCAATTTAATTGCACATGTGTTTCTGTAAGTAATTTTTTTAACGCATATAAGGTATTAAATAAGAATTTACATGTAAATATTTCGCAAATATTAAAAATTACGAAACTTGCTCCCAAGGCATGATGAATAAAGTTGGAGAAAAAGAAAAATTGAAAAGGAGATATACTGTATCATGTAAAAATGTATTGTATAAAATGTATATAGGAAAAATAATTATATACTAAAACAAAACTAAATGTTATATTATTTTATATGCAAATATATATATATATAAAAAAAAAAACAAATTACGTAGTGAATAAACTTTAATTTGTTTTTTTTATACATTTGCATATAAAATGATATAGCATTTAGTTTTGTTTTAGTATATAATTATTTTTCCTATATACTTCATTTTATACAATACATTTTACATGATATTTGTCACTAACAATTTACCCTAACAACATTCGCGTTAAACAGGTTTTATTTCGTACAACGCGAATTCCTATAACGCGATTTTACACAACACGGAACACAATTAATCGCGTTATAGGAGAGTTTACTGTATTTTCATTATAAAATATTCTTTAAAACCTTTTTTTTTTAAATCTGTAAATTGCTTTTCTCAAATAAACACAATACTTTACAATTTGATTTCATTTAACTAAATTTTCTTACCAACCCTTTTGTTAGAACTCATGGCATTTTGTATGTATATATGTAAATAATACAACTATTTTCATATTTTTGGTTTTTGTGTGTGTGACCCCTCAGCGAAGGGGAATCTATTTTTTGCTGTTTCTTCTCCTCTTTTCACACACCGGCCCCCCCTTGCCGAGAGAATGTAAGCGTCCACCGGCCGGATGGACCGTCCAAAGTACCCACCGACCAATTGGAGGGGCGGAGGGGTCAAAAAGGTCAGGGCGCGGGGGCCAGAGTTGGTGTCACAGTTGTGCCGACAAGACAAGAAAAAATCCTCGCGGGGGCTTGCCCAAGAGGAGCTCCGGGATCTTCGTCCATCTTCCATAAACGACCATACAAGCGGTCTGAGAAGGGACTGAGTGGCTGACATCTCAAAGAAAGGTGAAGCCGAGACGAATCGTTGAGAGATTCGCATAGTGGTTGGAGTACGTCAAGAGCGACGAATTGTGCTTCATCTGAAGATTCCAGGAAGTTTGTCGAGGACAGACGAAATTGTGCTTCCAAGGCAGGGGGGCTCGGGCAAGCCGACCTAACAACTGAGAGGAACTGTTTTTTGGTGAGCACTCTCTCACATGCTTTTATTTCCTAAAAATTGATATATTTTTTATGTTAATCTAGCATATTTTGTAATATTTTTCTTTTTCTTATTTTTACTAAGTTTTTTTTCTATTTTCGTCAATATCATCATTATATATTTTCTTTTGTTAAAAAACATTTAAGTTGCATGCAAAAATTTTGGAATATACAAAAATAATAAGTTTTCATATATTTTTTTATTCTTCATTTTATAGCTAACATTAAACAAAACTTTATATGTGTAACCTTTTTGTTGTCTTCCTTTTTTCTTGCTTGAACACCCAAGGCAGCCCAAAACAATATCAAACTTTAGGTTAAAGTTTTTATTTTGTTAAAAAGGGGGTTTGTGGAGCGTTCAGAATTTTTCTTTTCCTCCACGAGCTTTTTTAATTACCCCGTTCTTAACATTATATTTTTTGGCGTCCCGGGTGGGCTGCATTGGCTGGTCAAATCGAGAAAAAAAAAAAAAAAGAGAGAAAAGGTTTCGAGAAAAATTATATAGTAAATAATGCAGAATATTGATATCTTTTGCAATAAAATTGCTTTGAAGCAAGGAGGGAACAATAGTTTCAAAGGCGAAAAATCTAAGGTTGTAAATGAAGGAAATGCAACATGCACGGGTGTTAATATGTCTGCGCGAACATGCGCCAATGACATCTTACTCATGACTTCCGTGGCGAAATTGAAAGGGGCTAAAGAGACTAAAGAAGTAAAAGTGTTATTTGACACTGGAAGTCACTACTCCTATATAAAGAGATCCTATATAAAAACTGGGTTTAAACAAAATAGGAGAGATAAGTTTGGAAAAATCTCTTTTCGGGGGAGGAAATATGAAGGAGGCGTTGCACGGAAAATATGTTTTGAAACTGGGAAGTCTAACCAATAAAATTGATGTAGACATAGTCGCCCTCGATCAACCAGAAATTTGTGCAAGGATACCGCCGATTCCAAGAGGACGTTTGTTATACAAATTAAAACGGAAAAGGATCTATATTCACCCGTCAAATTTTAGAAATGAGGAAATAGATATTTTAATAGGTAGTGACTATTTTGGAGAATTACTGACCGGGAAGGTCGTCCATCTAGGAGAGGACCTAACTGCCGTAGAGACAAAATTAGGATGGACGCTTATGGGGCAATCTCCGGTGGTGGGTAAGGAGGATAAGGTCCAAATTGCATTGAATATGTTGGTTGCAAGAAACAACTTGAAAGATCTTTGGGAGCTGGATATCTTGGGAATCCAAGATCCCATCGAAGTTGTCTCAAAAAAGAAAAGGGAAACTGAACTAAGGGAACATTTTATAAAAAATATAAAGAGGGATGAAGATCAACGATATTCAGTCGCGCTACCATGGAAATGCGAAAGAAATAATATACCCTCAAATTTAGAAATAGCGCAGAGGAGATTGGAAGCATGCACTAATAAGTTAAGGAAGGAGAAAAGGGTTATTGAATATTCTACTATTATTCAAGAATGGGAGAGAGAGGGCCTAATTGAGAGGATAGAGGAGAATAGGCCTCAAAAGAAGGGCCATTATTTACCGCATAGGCCGGTGTTCAAGGCTGAAAGTAGGACGACGCCTCTTCGTCCTGTTTTCGATGCCTCCTGCAGGTCGTATAATGGTCTTTCTCTGAATGACTATCTAGAAAAGGGACCTAACCTTTTGGAAAAAATACCTGAAATATTAATTAGGTTTAGAGAAAAAGGTATTGGTGTTCTAGCCGATATTCCAAAGGCATTTCAGATGATTACAGTGCAGCTTCAAGACCAGGACTTTCTTCGCTTCCTTTGGTGGGATCAAACTGACCCTATGAAGTTAACCGTTTTTAGACATAAACGTGTGGTATTTGGGCTTAACTGTAGTCCATTCATCTTGGGTGCAGTTATTGATCATCATCTGAATTCTGTACAAGGTCCGGCAGCTGAAATCGCAAAGACTATGGCGAGATCCTTTTATATGGATAATTTGGTAACATCCCTCTCCTCTCAGGAGGAGGTCCAACAATTCCAGAATACAGCTGTCAATATCATGGAAATGGCAAAAATGGACTTGCGTGAGTGGGAATTTAATTTACCAGTGAGTAATTCAAAGGAGGAAAAAGGAACTACTACCAAGGTGTTGGGACTTGTGTGGGACAAAGTAGAAGATGTACTTAATTGTGATGTTTCTATTGAAAAGGATCTCCCCCGAAGACTAACCAAGAGGATTATCCTTTCTAAAATTCAGCAAGTTTTTGATCCTTTGGGAGTTTATAGTCCTATATTTTTGCCTCCTAAACTATTATTACAGAGGTCCTGGGAGTTGAAAATTGGATGGGATTCTCAATTACCCGAAGATATGGATCGGGAGTTTAGAACATGGTACTCCCAAATTGGTCTATTAAGTCAAATCAAAATTCCCAGGCATATTTGGTTTGATCAAACTAATAAGAATGAAATACACGTCTTCTGCGATGCCAGTAAATCAGCTTATGCAGCAGTGGCATATATGAGAAGTGAAGTGCAGGGGGGAGTACATTTGTCTCTGCTTTGGAGCAAATCTAGGCTTGCGCCAACCAAGAGGGTAACCATTCCTCGGTTAGAACTTTTGGCCTGCGTTTTAGGAGCTAGACTTGTTAAATCTATTTCGACTGCCTTAACAAATAGTTGCCCTGTTACTTTATGGACCGATTCCTCAACCGTTATGGCTTGGCTCAAGAGAAAAAATGAGTGGAATGTGTTTGTAAGAAACCGAGTACAGGAAATACGAGACACTGTCAATAATGAGAACTGGAAGTTTGTTTACGGAAAATTTAATCCAGCGGATTTGCCTTCTCGAGGGTGCTCTATCGTACAATTTGTCTCGACCAACTGGTGGGAGGGTCCTGAATAGCTCAAAGGGGAAAAGGAGAGTTGGCCTAGTTTTGAACCGACTATTGATGAGGAAGAGATCATCAAAGAAAAAAGAAAAACCTTACAGGCCCACACCACTCTCATTGTCGAGGCAAATCGATGGTTCCTAGATAGAAGATCCAAGTATAGCTTAAACATTAGGATTATGGCTTGGGTTTTAAGATTCTTGGACAATGCGAGAAGAATACCCACTGAAAGGGGAAATTTGAAAGTAATAGAGTTAGAAAGGGCCGAAAGGAAGCTGTTGAAATTGGTTCAACAAGAGACTTTCCCAGGAAAACAGGCTCCGAAAAATGGATTAAAGACTATTAAATCCGTCGAAGGTCTGTGGTGCGTTGAGACGAAACTGCTACATGGACAAGATTCAGAAGTGTTTAAACGACCTATTTTACTACCTCGTAATCATCCTTTGGTGGAACAGATGGTTCGTGAAATACACCAACAAAATGGGCATGGAGGGGCCCAATTCATTCTTTCACAATTGAGAGAGAAATTCTGGATCATTGGTGGTCGCAGATTGATTAAACAAATAATTGGAAAATGTGTGATATGTAGGAGGCATAATCAGAAACCTATTCAGACTCCTGGCGCGGCTTTGCCGACTAATAGAATAGGGTTAGGCAAACCCTTCGAGGTGACAGGTGTGGATCTGTTGGGACCGCTATATCTTAAAGGTGGCAGCAAGGTTTGGGTGGCCTTGTTTACTTGCGCTGTTTACAGAGCTGTCCACCTAGAGATTGTGAGAACATTAGAGGCAAACACTTTTTTGTTAGCTCTTAAAAGATTCATTTGTAGGCGTGGACGTCCCGGAAAAATATATAGTGATAACGGGACAAATTTCTCAAAAACAAACGAATTACTTAAACGCTTGGATTGGGGGGAGATTGAAAGGGAATCGAGTGTAAAAAGAATCCAATGGATTTTTATCCCTCCCTCAGCGCCTTGGTGGGGAGGTTTTTGGGAGAGATTGGTAAGGGTTGTTAAGAGTTTATTGGTTCGTATGCTCGGATTTAGTAAATTGAATTATGTACAACTTGAGACTGCTTTATGTGAGGTAGAGAGTATTATCAACAATAGAGCTCTTTCATATATATCGGAAGATGACCAAGACCTCATTCCCTTGACCCCTCAAATGTTTCTGCAGACTAACGCAAACAACGAGTTTCCGGAGCTAGAAAAAATAAGAGTGAATTCTTTCACCAGAAAATACAAGATTTTGAGTAAACTAAATGAGGAACTCAAACAGAGATTCCGCAAGGAATATTTGGGGGTACTGATGCAACGGGCCGAAAATAAAAGGGAGCGATGCATAAAAGAAGGGGATTTAGTCCTTATAGGCCAGGACAACATTAAAAGAATTCTCTGGCCTGTTGGAAAAATAATAAAACTTTACTTGGGGAAAGATGGGGTGAACAGGGTTGCCAGAGTCAAGACATCTACAGGCGAATGGCTACGCCCTGTACAGAGACTGTTTCCCCTTGAGATTTCCTCTGAGGAAACTCCTGAAAAGGTGTCTGGGGATAAAAAATCTCTAACGATCAAAACAAGATCCGGACGTGAAGTCCGCAAACCAATAAGGTTTGCTCCTGATGTTTTGAATCAGTGACAAAAGAAAGAGAGAGCACATTTCCTTGTTTTTTTTTGTGTTTTCACACAAAGAAAAGGTGGGGGTATGTTAGAACTCATGGCATTTTGTATGTATATATGTAAATAATACAACTATTTTCATATTTTTGGTTTTTGTGTGTGTGACCCCTCAGCGAAGGGGAATCTATTTTTTGCTGTTTCTTCTCCTCTTTTCACACACCGGCCCCCCCTTGCCGAGAGAATGTAAGCGTCCACCGGCCGGATGGACCGTCCAAAGTACCCACCGACCAATTGGAGGGGCGGAGGGGTCAAAAAGGTCAGGGCGCGGGGGCCAGAGTTGGTGTCACAGTTGTGCCGACAAGACAAGAAAAAATCCTCGCGGGGGCTTGCCCAAGAGGAGCTCCGGGATCTTCGTCCATCTTCCATAAACGACCATACAAGCGGTCTGAGAAGGGACTGAGTGGCTTACATCTCAAAGAAAGGTGAAGCCGAGACGAATCGTTGAGAGATTCGCATAGTGGTTGGAGTACGTCAAGAGCGACGAATTGTGCTTCATCTGAAGATTCCAGGAAGTTTGTCGAGGACAGACGAAATTGTGCTTCCAAGGCAGGGGGGCTCGGGCAAGCCGACCTAACAACTGAGAGGAACTGTTTTTTGGTGAGCACTCTCTCACATGCTTTTATTTCCTAAAAATTGATATATTTTTTATGTTAATCTAGCATATTTTGTAGTATTTTTCTTTTTCTTATTTTTACTAAGTTTTTTTTCTATTTTCGTCAATATCATCATTATATATTTTCTTTTGTTAAAAAACATTTAAGTTGCATGCAAAAATTTTGGAATATACAAAAATAATAAGTTTTCATATATTTTTTTATCCTTCATTTTATAGCTAACATTAAACAAAACTTTATATGTGTAACCTTTTTGTTGTCTTCCTTTTTTCTTGCTTGAACACCCAAGGCAGCCCAAAACAATATCAAACTTTAGGTTAAAGTTTTTATTTTGTTAAAAAGGGGGTTTGTGGAGCGTTCAGAATTTTTCTTTTCCTCCACGAGCTTTTTCAATTACCCCGTTCTTAACACCTTTGTACATATATAAATTGTGTTGATATATGTATTTGTTTATGTTTTCTTCTAACTAACTTGCATACATATTCTGTACATATTCAAAATATCTTTCTTTCTCTTCTTTAAAAATTTTGTTTATTTTTAAAGTGCAAGTGTCCCTAGGGGGACATAGCGCTCTAAGTCGAAATAAAGAAAAAAAGTAAAGAAATATCCGTAGGCTGTTTGCAACATCCAAAATATTTTGGCACCCTTGAATCCGTTTTTCACACAGAACTTGATGCAAATTCGTTGATCTTCCATTTCGGTGACTAACGAAATCGAAGCACGGACAAAATGGCTTCACTTCGAACAGCCGCTGCTCGCGCTGTTTTGAAAATTGGCAGGTCTCCAAGCCAAGGGCGACGCTTGCGTTTGCCACAAACAGGGAGAAATTATATTGAGTTTTCAGGATTTTGTGAGCAAAGTGTCGAAACTTTTTGATCAGAGTAGTATATCGCTCGCCTTTCTGAATTTGAAAGATATTCACATTTCACCAAATAAAACTGTAAGAGCTGAACAGAAATTTGGAAAACAATTTTAAAATTACACATTTATTTATCAAAGCTAAATATCCTGCGAACATGTAAATGTACGTATAGTTATGTTTAAATACCCAGCTACTCTATCCTAAAATGGCTGGAATAATAGTAAAAAGTGATTTGTAACTAATTGAAGCTCTTGACTTCCGGGAAACAAAGTCAGGTGACTAATTAGAAAAAATCTTGACAAACTAAAAAAATCAATAAATCATTTGAGGCAAAAGCTGAGTACTTACCAAACTATCTAGTGGTTCAAAAGGTAGTAATGAGATACCTAAATGAATAAAGAAGGAGAGTGCAAATAGGGGGTAACTCTTTTTATTTTTGTGAACTTGCAAATTTTTAGAAATGTCATAATATATATATTCTGTTTCTCTCAGTGATGAAATTTATAAATAAAACTAATTTAAATATCGATGTTTGTGTGGTGTCGAAATGTCTGTTGGCCTATCGACCTATCAATAGGTCCGCAGCTTCGTTGCCGAGAGCCAACACACATATCAATGTCATTTAAATCACAAACTCTAGAATAGGAAGCAAAAAAACTGAAACCAATCCAAAAATTGCGCTGACAACAAATATAGATATCTGGAAAAATTTTAGAACAAGTTAATTATCAGCTTACAGCCCTTATTGGTCGGCAAAAATTCAAATTAACTTTGAATTATGAAAAACGCGAAAAGAATATGTTGTTCTTGGATTGCCAACTGTCTGTAATAACATCCATTGATCGCCAACAACAGCCTGTAGTAACATACAGGGATGTCCATTGATTGCCAACAACAGCCTGTAGTAACATACAGGGATGTCCATTGATCGCCAACAACAGCCTGTAGTGACATACAGGGATATCCATTGATTGCCAACAACAGCCTGTAGTAACATACAGGGATGTCCATGGCAATAGAATTGGCCTAGCCACTTTATATATTTTTATTTCTAATTTTTTTAATTTGTCGGCTATACACGTCCTCAATAATTACCTAATCTGGTTGAAATTTTAACAGGACATAGTCTAAAAATCTAGAAAAGTTTATTGTCGCATTTTCAGCAAATAAAAATTAAAATTGACCAGGAACTGGTAAAATAGTTATTTTTTTTAGTCAGAAAATAATGATGACAATATAACTGTATCATGTTTGATTATCAGATACCAAATTATTCCGGGGAAATATTCATAAAGCAGACCACGGGCAAAGCCTGATAATCATTTTAGTAGGCAGGAACAAAATTCTAACAGCAAAACATTCATTCGAGCAGAAGACGCATGAAGCCAGGTCATCCTTCTAAATAAAATATCGCTTCTCGGCCTTTTAGCTATGATCAAAGTGTAGTGTATAATAATATATAAATAAATCAATGTATGTTTATGTGTGTGTTGTAATATATTTTTATATATACTTGATATCCATATGTAATATAGTTATAATTTAACAGGCAAAATTGTAAACACAATCCAACTCGCCAGTTTTGCCATCATGTAACACAAAACGTAATAATAAAGTTTGAGAGCCAGCCGGCGCCCAGATAGGAAAAAGGTATCAGATTACAGACATTTCCCTTTTAGCTCTAGAATAGAACAGACCCTCCTTGACCGGCGCTGGCCTCTCTCTCTCGAGGCGTGCCACGTGTGCCGCCTGTGGGTCAAGCGCGGGTCACTGACACACAGATATTGGAGTTGCCGAGCCGTGCAAGGTGTTCACTTCCTGCGACTTGCCCCCGAATCTGCAGGCCTGGCTCTTCGGCGTCGGCCTTCATCCCGAGACAATAAATATCACAAGTGTGGCGAAGGCTACCATCTACAAGTACTATCTTGGTATTGAGTTGGGTAATGCCAGCGATCGTCTCAACCTGCCCACTCTGAGGGAAATAACTCTCGCAGTCCATCGGTAGCGGAGGCTTTCCCGCGGTGGGCGCCACCAATGAAGACCTTGTATATATTATATATATATATATGTCATAATTTGTACAGAGCTGTATACAACCCCGACCCAATATGTATGTACAATGTATGTTTCAAGGATTTAATAAAGAATAAGGTTTGGAGGACAGAAAGCGTAGAAGTAAGGCCTAGCAAAGAGGCTTAAAGTTAGAACAACTATTAATAAAATTACAACCAATTTTATGATCGCGGAAATCATAAAAGTTGAGTTTAACGACCAATATTTCCTGGGCAAGGCCGGTTATGTCTTCCGACAAAGAAACCAGCAAGGACCAATTAGAGGATAACACCTAAGTAGGTCAGCCAATAGAAAACGGCCACGTGACATCTTCCTACCAATTAGGAAACAATACCTAAGTAGGTCAGCCAATAGAAAACGGCCACGTGACATCTTCCTACCAATTAGAAAGAAGAAAGGTCTTGGTGTTAAATCGAGAACCTAGGATAGTCAGTCGGTCGACTCGCTTCCATCGGGACAACACCTATAGAGTTGCTCCTTCGCTCCCAACGAGGTAACATCTGCTCTCGAGACCTCCCCGCTCATCCCATAGCTAAGTCAATCACCGCCATGTGATCAAATAATTAATAAGTCAAAACCCGCTCCGCCTTCTCTCTAAGCTTTTCTTTCCCCCAAACCAGTTGCCTTTTATTTTCAAAACCCCATCACGTGTCCTGATTATTCCTCACTGTATGCTTCACTTTCCACTCAAACGACTGCGTTTCAACCAATCCTCACCATTCTCATCGAACAACAAGAAATTCCGCAACGATATTGTGACAGAACGGTTAAGTCGACAGGATAAAGATATTATGGAGCTTAATCAGGATTCCATAGGCGTAAAGTCGGACGACCCGACGAAACCAACGGGAAGAGAAAGGCAGGAAGTAAGAGAGACGGGCGAGACAACTGCGCCCCTAGCGGACGTCGTCACACAGCTGTCGACGCTCTTGACCCGAGCAAAGGTTTCTGATGGAGCTGAGGCGACAATCCCGCCTTTCGATGGCACATACAGCGCGATCCAGTTTTTCCAGGCGTTCGACCGAAAAATGGAAGACGCCTCCATGGGAGAACAAGAAAAATTACTCCGCCTGCCAAACTACCTGGTGCGACAACCCCTGGAGCTCTTCAGGAAACTTCGGCTGGCCGACCGGAGCTATTTCCAGGTGAGGCAAATCCTCTTAGATCTCTATCCTGAGTCAAGCGAAGCGTCCTTTGCGAAATATTTCGCCATGAAACTCACTGGACAAGCCAACCTAGAAACCTACTACCGGGAGAAAACCGCCATGGGACTGCAACTAGGACTCCCGCAGGAGGTGATTCTCGAGACGCTGACAGAAGGGCTGCCATTCTCCGACCAACGCCTAGTCCGCGTAGTGCCTCCCGAGAACCTAGGAGAGTGGTTCCGACTGGTACAGCGGATCCATGGGCCCAGTGTACCGACAACGCGACCTCGAGAGGACCAACCACCCACAATGTCAGGTCCGTACCACAACCCACCCCGACGCCCAGGTGCATGGAATGCACCTCTTCCGCCGTCCAACTGCAAGTTCTGCGGCGCGAGGCACTGGCACAGCGAATGCCGACATTGACCAGTCCCGGCGACCCACGAAAAAGTGCGGACAGTGCAAACAGTCCCAAAACAACCAGTCCCGAGTCCACAGCAACCAAGTCAAGCCAGAGACACCCCAGCCGAGCAGACTTTTCGAGACTGAGGTAGGATCCCTAAACCAACTGACTATCAAACTTTTTCTAGCCCCTAATATACCATGCCCCTTTTTAATTGATACAGGCGCCAGCCTGAATATAGTGCCATATAATCTTTACCATATGTTGAAAACCCACCTGCCTAAATTAACCCTTAACGGACATTCACTGGATCTCCAAACCCTAAACGGTTTTGCAAAAACCATGGGCAAACTGTCTATCCCACTGACAATAGGACAAATATCCCGAAGAGAGAATTTCCATGTAGTGAATGCACCGTTACCATTTGGAATTATTAGCATTAATAGTCTCCACAAATTCAAATTGGCAATAGATTTTAATAAATACACTATATTCCAGCTGGGCGCCCCGTTGTCTACCCCATCCTACCATTTTAACCATGTGCCCAATGTATGCACGTACTGGCAGTGTCAGGCGATGTCACAAAGAATTTACCCTGCACCCCCACCTCCCGCCTATGACCACCATTGCGTGCATTCATTGAAAAAAAACCCCTTATCTACATGCCATTTTTTCACTAAGGCCAATTGCATTTTTTACATGCCCTCAAATACTAAAGCCACAACGGCTTCAATTGGTAAACACAATGCCCAAAATGTACCCACAGAGCGGGACAACTCGCATGCCAAGCACATAGGTGATCACACACCGTCACACAACTGTCACATGACCAATCAACGCAATGAACTCGACACTCCCATTGATACACAACAAAATCCTTTGCCACATGCATACTACAACACAACATCTAACACTCGCTATACACCGCAGTTCACAACACTTCTACAAAGATACACTCACATTTTCACACAGAACAAATTCAACGTACCATGCTTACGGATTCCACCAGTAAAAATACCCACGAATTCCGATAAAATAATTACCATACGTCCATATCGTGTTCCGATATGTGACCAACAAGAAATCCGTAATCAAGTCCAACAAATGCTGGAGAACGGCATCATAGAGCAATCTTTTTCACCTTTCTCGAGCCCTGTCACCCTCGTCACTAAGCGCGACAAGACCAAACGGTTTTGTATCGATTACAGAAAGGTGAACGAGCTAATCAGCTCTGATGTCCATCCCCTCCCGAGAATCGAGGATATCCTAGACCGCCTCGCACAGGCCAAATATTTCTCCACGGCAGACATATCCTCTGCGTATTGGCAAGTCCCAATACACCCCGATTCTCGACCACTGTTAGCATTTGCCACCCTCGAAGGGTTATACCAACCCACTCGATTACCTTTCGGATTAAAAACCAGCCCTCAGATCTACGAAAGAGCCATAAGTCAGGTCCTACAGAGACACGGACTTGACTGTGTGGCACATTACTCTGATGATTTCATCATTTACTCCAACACATTGGAGGAGCATCAAAACCACCTGCGACAATTTTTCGCCTTTTGCGAAGCAGAGAAGCTACAACTTAACTTCGTAAAATGCGAATTTTTTAAGCAGTCCATAGATTTTCTAGGTTACACCATTACAGCTGGTACAATTACACCGCTCACACGCAACACCGACATTATCCACGCCATCAAACAGCCACACAACCGAAAAACGCTACAATCCTTTTTAGGCGCTGTGAGAACGTCTATAACAAATTCATTCCGGAATACGCTCGCTTGCGAGCACCACTCAATAACCTCCTCAAAAAAGATGTCGTGTGGAACTGGAATGAAGTTTGTCAAGAGGCGTTCATTGACCTGAAAGGAAACCTCACACAACACCCCATTTTACACCTTTACAAAGAAGGTCTGCCATGCCAAGTGTATTGCGATGCATGCACCCTCGGTATAGCAGGCATTCTCAAACAAGTTCACCCTGACGGGAACGTATATCCAGTTCAGTATTTCAGCCGAACATTGCGCCCACACGAGAAAAACTACTCCATCTCTGAACTTGAGTGCTTAGCAATCGTTGAGAGTGTGGAGAAGTTTCGCATCTATCTTATGGGCAGAAAATTCACTATATTTTCTGACCATCACGCATTACAGTGGCTGAAAACCATCAAAAACCCGTCCGGCAGATTGTTTCGATGGAGTTTACGACTATCGAGTTACGAATATGAGGTCCGCTACATAAAGGGAAAACTACAGTATGAGGCAGATCTCTTGTCCCGTAACCCGTTTTGTGGATTCTTGGACGCCACCCTCATCAAGACCCACCAAACGTTTCCATCGAGGAAATCTAACCTGACCATTGATCGTAATGGATTACATACAGTTTCCCGAAAAGGTGTAACCAAGATTATAATTCCAAAACCACTCATACAACAACTCTTACAAACAGTACACACACAATACAATCACCCCGGTATTTCACAAATGTCACGACTCATCTCCACGCAATATTACTGGCAGGGTATGTCAAAAGATATTAAACAAAAGGTTAAGACCTGTCCCACCTGCCAGTTAACAAAACGGCCATTGGGACCCACTTATGGGGAATTAAGTCAACCTCCGGAAGCCAAAGAACCCTTTGACCTATTATCCCTTGACACCATAGCAGGATTTGCCAAATATGGCAACACCAAAATATACCTCCATGTGGTAGTCGATCATTTTTCGCGCTACGCGTGGACTTTTCCATCTAAATCCACCAGCATCATCACCTACCAACAGGTACTTAAGCGAGTATTACAGGATGGCTCTCCAAAACGCCTTCTTACGGATAGAGCCCCTGCTTTCACTTCGCCAAAATTTCGTAGTTTCCTACTTAATAGAAATATTCACCCGTTACTCACAACCAGCAACAATCCACAGACCAACGGTCTATGTGAACGCCTGAACGCCACCCTCACGGGAAAACTTAGGCTATTACATCTCGAAAATCCTAAGATCGCATGGACCAAGTTGGTCAAAAGAGTTACAATTATATATAACAAAACCCCACACTCTACCACAGGTTTTCCACCCATCTACTTAATGTTTGGTATCCTACCCCCCGAACTCTCTGACCATAGCACCCCTTACCCAGATATCGACAAAGCTAGAAAAATTGCACACACCCGCACACAAAACAACCATTTACAAGACAAAAACATTTATGATCAACGACACAAACAACCACATTTCGAAGTAGGTGATCTAGTGTTAGTAAAATTATATCACCACCCAAATACAGGGAAACTTGCGCCATATTTCACAGGACCCCACACAGTATTAGAAATTATTTCACCAAATGTGGTCCGTATAGATCGACCAAATCAACCTCTTCAAAGAGACAATGACACAATCCACGTCAACAAGCTTAATCTGTATACAGAAACAATCCGTTATATATCACCACCCGCCGTTAGAATATGTCATATAAAGCACAACCCCAATTACCCGTTCCCTTTTAAGCATTTAACACCCGAATTATTCCCGGCAGATCCATTAAGGTTCAAACCCACAAACAGCGAGCCTTTCAGGCATTTAGATCCTGCCATTTTTGCAACAAGACGATTTGCACCATTCTTCCCCGACATTAAGAACTGCGAACCTGACAACCAGTTCAATCATAACACCCCACTCCCCAAAGATAGCAAGCAGTGCGAAATTGAACGATCAACAATGAATAAGGTTCGAACAAAAATTTCAGAGTCCCCATTTACAACAATTAGGAAGAACATGTCTCGATACCCCATCTTTCATCTGATTTTCATCCTTTGTCTGCTAGTCCTACCCTACAAATATATCCCAGTTTTATTTCTTAGTTATTTGTTTATCTATACCATGCCCTCCCATAGAGTTTTCGAACTACAAGAAGCAGTTTTTCAGTTTGGACAAGCATTCGTAAAGCTTATTGTAATATTAGGAAGCATTGTTGCAGAAAATTTAAATAAATTCCGAAGAGATAGAAGTAACTGAAAGTAACAATCAGTGCCGAGAGAAAGAAAAAAATCCAACACCAATAAAATAAGTAGAGAGACAATAAAAGATGCAAGTCGCACACAAAATCAATTAGGCGGCAGGAAGTGAGAATTTTGAGACGTAGCGACAAAGACGAAACGCCCTTACTTCAATTACGTGCAAATAGAGAGGAAGTCTTGTTCCCCCACGTCCCGCTTCCGGCGTCTAATTACAGGGGGCCTCTCATCCAAATCGAGGTCAAGCTGAGAACTTCTACATGTCATCCAATTTCATTCCCTCATTTCTGGCCAACACATAAAAATAGGTCACCGCTTTTCCCATCCACAGATTCCTCTATGCCACCAATCTTGGATTCCAGTTCGAGCCTACGTATCGACTTTTACAATACAATTCCGCACACACAAGACGTCACACACTTCTAAATGAGTTCACATTCCTATTATAAGTAATCAATTTCTTTACAGACTTCCAAAAACGTTACATATTCCTCCTACACGTAGATATCACAGACCTTAGGATCTCGACAACACATAGAATTCGCTCACAAATTTCTTACACAAAAAACTTCTAACATTTTTCACAATACACACAAAGACAAAAATACACATAAAGGTTATATAGATTTCCATGTCTCCTGTATACATAGCATAAACGCACACTTGAGGACTAGGATCACGTCCGCCTAAGTGTCGCTACAGATGAGACAAAAAAATTATAGGGCATAATTAAGCAATTAAAACATCTAGATCAGGGCATGTAGATACACAACGGGTTCAAACCAATACACCTTATTGTTGATATAAACCATTTTCACTATTTTATTTTTATTTTTTAAATTAAAATTAAAATATTTAACCAATTTAGCAATTTATTCAATTTATTATCACTTTTAATCATTAATTATCATTTTATTTACCACTTAGTTTATATTATCGTAGTTTCAAATCAACGAAAACTCACTGGTTTTCTTTTAAAATTAGATATTATATTTTATTTTGATTTACAAAAAGCCTTTTTCTTTTCTTTTTTTTTCCCATGCATCAAGCATTCACTTTGATTTCTTCCAACTTTTATTTTATTTTTTGATTTCTCAAAAGCCCTAATAAAAATCCCTCGATTTCCATTCCCAATTTCGAGTAGAATATAGTTAGGCATTTCTTTTTTACCATGCAACAAGCACTTTTCTTTTTCTCACCATGCAACAAAGCATTTTTTTTCACCATGCAACCAAGCATTCACTTTGATTTCTTCCAACTTTTTATTTTTATTTTTCGATTTCTCAAAAGCCCTAATAAAAATCCCTCGATTTCCATTCCCAATTTCGAGTAGAATATAGTTAGGCATTTCTTTTTTACCATGTAACAAGCACTTTTCTTTTTTTCCTCACCATGCAACAAAGCATTTTTTTTTCACCATGCCACCAAGCATTTACTTTGATTTCTTCCAACTTTTATTTTATATTGATTTCTCAAAAGACCTAATAGAACTCCCTCGATTTCATTCCCAATCTCGAGTAGAATCTCGTTTAGGCGCATTTTACCATAGCATTCATTTTGATTTCTTACAATTAAATTTTTTGATTTCTATTAATTATACTCAACCTATATCATCCACACCATTCTACTTTACCTCTTATATCACCACCAATACTTGTATATAGCCTCTCAATAACCACAACTAAATTTCCCACAGAATTATTTTTCCCTTTACAGAATTCTCTCAGGCTAACCCCTTCTTGAATTCTTCACATGTAGGGGGCGCATCTGTCATAATTTGTACAGAGCTGTATACAACCCCGACCCAATATGTATGTACAATGTATGTTTCAAGGATTTAATAAAGAATAAGGTTTGGAGGACAGAAAGTGTAGAAGTAAGGCCTAGCAAAGAGGCTTAAAGTTAGAACAACTATTAATAAAATTACAACCAATTTTATGATCGCGGAAATCATAAAAGTTGAGTTTAACGACCAATATTTCCTGGGCAAGGCCGGTTATGTCTTCCGACAAAGAAACCAGCAAGGACCAATTAGAGGATAACACCTAAGTAGGTCAGCCAATAGAAAACGGCCACGTGACATCTTCCTACCAATTAGGAAACAATACCTAAGTAGGTCAGCCAATAGAAAACGGCCACGTGACATCTTCCTACCAATTAGAAAGAAGAAAGGTCTTGGTGTTAAATCGAGAACCTAGGATAGTCAGTCGGTCGACTCGCTTCCATCGGGACAACACCTATAGAGTTGCTCCTTCGCTCCCAACGAGGTAACATCTGCTCTCGAGACCTCCCCGCTCATCCCATAGCTAAGTCAATCACCGCCATGTGATCAAATAATTAATAAGTCAAAACCCGCTCCGCCTTCTCTCTAAGCTTTTCTTTCCCCCAAACCAGTTGCCTTTTATTTTCAAAACCCCATCACGTGTCCTGATTATTCCTCACTGTATGCTTCACTTTCCACTCAAACGACTGCGTTTCAACCAATCCTCACCATTCTCATCGAACAACAAGAAATTCCGCAACGATATTGTGACATATATATATTGAAACAATAATCCCTTCACTAATATTTACTAAGAGAACAACTTGATGAGGGAAGAGTATCTTTAATATAATCAAATCACAAGCTTTCGGGCATAACCGCCCATCGACAGGTGTAAAAACGAGACAAAATCACTATCGCAATCAGCTACATATATATACAAAAAAGTAAGAAAATGAGACAAATATGTAAAATTTGTGCCAGAAAATTAACATAATAACGAAGGATCATTCATAGAGGTTAGGCAAAGCATGCAATCAACATATAATACATACAATACAAGGCTATTACAGAGACTAAGTATGAACAACGACTATAAAATAAAACAAAATAAAAATAAAATAAAATAAAAAATAAAAATAAACTAAAAACTGCTATTGATGTGCAAAGGTATAAGTAGGTTATGAAAACTAAATCTTTCAGATAGGAGGTTCCAGTATTAAATTATCATATATCTCAGGAAGGTCTATTGCTCTATTGATGCTTTTAAATTTTTTGGTGAGTATAGCTTCCAGGACCAACCGCTGGTGCTTGTTCTTAATCTCATGATAGTGGGCCGAGGGGTTTGGCAGTTTGGCAACTAAACTAAAACAGACAATAGTTAAAAATAGTGTAACCTTTGATTCCCTCAGTACCCACAATGCCATTTACTCCATATCATGTGAGCAATGTGATGCCAAGTATGTCGGAGAGACTGGGAGAATGGTGAAGACCAGAATGGTGGAGCATGATAGATCGGTAAAAAGGAAAGATCCCCGCTCTCTAGTTTACCAACACATACGGGACACAGGCCACACATTCAACGTTTACAACCCCTCGGCCCACTATCATGAGATTAAGAACAAGCACCAGCGGTTGGTCCTGGAAGCTATACTCACCAAAAAATTTAAAAGCATCAATAGAGCAATAGACCTTCCTGAGATATATGATAATTTAATACTGGAACCTCCTATCTGAAAGATTTAGTTTTCATAACCTACTTATACCTTTGCACATCAATAGCAGTTTTTAGTTTATTTTTATTTTTTATTTTATTTTTATTTTGTTTTATTTTATAGTCGTTGTTCATACTTAGTCTCTGTAATAGCCTTGTATTGTATGTATTATATGTCGATTGCATGCTTTGCCTAACCTCTATGAATGATCCTTCGTTATTATGTTAATTTTCTGGCACAAATTTTACATATTTGTCTTATTTTCTTACTTTTTTGTATATATATATAGCTGATTGCCATAGTGATTTTGTCTCGTTTTTACACCTGTCGATGGGCGGTTATGCCCGAAAGCTTGTGATTTGATTATATTAAAGATACTCTTCCCTCATCAAGTTGTTCTCTTAGTAAATATATATATATATATCATAATATATGCTCTTCCAGGAATAATAAAGTAAACCTACAGTCAACGAGAGAGAGACGTCCATAGAAGACAACTAACTTACGACCATTTTGGCCACATTCCCGAGGGGGCCGCCCGTCAACACCTGGGGACTATTTTGGATAGCCCCCCCCCCCGGTTGGGTACACAGGGAAAACGGTCGTTCAGCGGGTCGGTCGCCCGTCGATCCGCTCTTTCTCGCTGATTGCCTGGAATTCCTTCCAAACTTGTTTTTTCATTATTTCTCACCTCACCACATCATTACCACTATATTGCCACATTGAAAGTCGACAGTATAAGACCTGGCCGGGAAGCAAATCCCTCATATACCGGAGTATGAAGAAACAAGAAGCCAAGCCGCGATGATCGACCAAACTCAACTCAACTGTAACCACTCCTCTTCGAGCCCTCAACCCCTTCTTCGCCAACCTTTGAACCGTGATCCCGAAGAAGTATTCACCTACGACGGAGATGGAGCTGCCACACACTTCTCCCAGCACTAGATCTACCCAAGAACGACCACCGTGCCAGGGCAGGACACCTTCCACCATCATGGACAAGACTCCGCCATATCCCTGCCGCTACTGTGATGTACAACAAAGGTACGCACAGTGTCACAGACAGAACTCTCCCGAAGCTCAATGAACTTACCTGCGCCCTAAACCAACATAACTCGTGAGTGTAATTGTTTTAACTCCTACCATTCATTCTTTAAATAATTCATTCCTTGTAAATTGTCCCAATATTTCCATAATTAGCTCAATATATGTGAATATGTAAAAATATTTAATATTTCCATTTATCACTCCACCCCTATTAACAGTTATCTTATTATCCATATTATATCTAGCTATGTGAAACTCATTTAATTAGTTACCTTACCAGTAGAATTTAACAATCTTCATTTTAATTAAATAATTTCCATTTTAACGTAACTTAAATAAAAAAAAAAAGATGGAATTATACCTATTAATGCTTTACGATTTTTACTATTAACAATAGATTTTTCATAATCAACTTATCTATCTGCCCTTTAATGCCCCTCTCATTCTTACAACTTTGTTAACCTTATACTAGCTCAGGACCTTTATAGAGAATTATTGATTAATCAATTATCGAACTTCTATATTGTCATTCCAAAATCCTAACCTTCGCCCTTCATTTATGATAATATATTTCGCAGTTCATCTCTAGCATATCCACCGACTCACACCATCTAGCCAATGGTGTGTTCGTCACAGGATGCAGATTGACTAACTGCTAGATGTTTATCAACTTCCTTTTGTTCTCACTTGAACAATCTGAATCGAGCGGCACAGTTCGCTTCTTCTTCTCGCGCCACACGTTCGCCACACGGACCCTGTCTTCAAATCTATGTTTGTCCATTGTCCAAACCAGCACGATATAGCCTACCTCCGATATTTCCCACGGAGGTACGTTAAACATCGTCGCTGATTTTGTCCGGTCCGTCATCATTTCGCGCAGACATGGGTCTTACTTTCAACCCACCGCGAAATCATCGCCTTGCACAAGCTCCCACGACGGTTCAAACACCTCGTGTCCGAGCAGCTTGTCACTTGTAACGGACAACGCAGTCCTCGTCCCAATTTTTGGCACTGTGCGCGCATACTTTCCGCAAATTAAATATAAGTCCATTCGACTTCCTCGCCTACACACGGGACTTTTCCCCTCGGACTCGCTACACAAGTAACTACATAGATAAGGTAGATTGGCCCAGGGCAAGTTTCCCCTCGCTCTGTTCGCCGAGGTTCTAACATTGTATGTAGTTTTATATTTACCTCAGTCCTGAGCTCACACAATTGCCAACCTCAATCTCATTTCTCGTACTCTACACCTATAGCATAGAAAGCCCATGACAAGTTTCCCCTTGCCATGTCCGCCTGAAAAATATCTTAAAGGGTAGAGTTCCCCAGTCTTAATGATCTTCAGAATTCCATCATATGTATGTTACTCTTCTTCCCCTTGTTCACACACTCCTCAAAAACATTTCCCTTATAGTACATTAGATTTTGTTGTATATAACCTTTTATAGCCTTGATATTTTCAAGAATTTCCTTAAATATCAAACTCTCCGGTGTTGTAAAACTGCTTGTAAATAATATTTGCTTGTACTATACAATATTTTATTTACATAAAATTATGTCACCATTACCTTAACTAATTTCAACTGTAAATTATTTTCTCTATTCCTGGCTTCTCCAGCTTTAAGTATACTCAAACTATGTTCAGCCTTCTTCAACGGGGGCCATATGTCATAATATATGCTCTTCAAGGAATAATAAAGTAAACCTACAGTCAACGAGAGAGAGAGGTCCATAGAAGATAACTAACTAACGACCATTTTGGCCACATTCCTGAGGGGGCCGCCCGTCAACACCTGGGGACTATTTTGGAAAGACCCCCCCGGTTGTGCACACAGGGAAAACGGTCGTTCAGCGGGTCGGTCGCCCGTCGATCCGCTCTCTCTCGCTGATTGCCTGGAATTCCTTCCAAACTTGTTGTTTCATTATTTCTCACCTCACCACATCATTACCACTATATTGTCACATATATGTATATTTATTATTTATTTTATATATGTTTATCTACGAGGGTTGTCCGTTAAATATTCCACGGGGCACCACTGTCATGAGGATCGCTTTTAGACGCGAGCCGACTGCGCGGGCTCGTAGCTTTTTCTCCCCACTACAATTTCCCAATAGGCCACGTCGCTGGTAAGCTTAGTCTTGGCTGAGCAGCCGTTAGTGATGGATACTCCACTCGTGTCTCCCGCCAGCTGAGAATTACGGTCAGTAATACGCTTTTTGGCCGCAAAGAAGAGTTCGGCGAACGACATTCATACGGAACTTTGTCAAGTGTATGGAAAAGGGTGTATGAGTTCCGGAATTGTGCGCAGATGGGTCAGAGAATTTAAAAACGGCCGAACAGAAGTCCACTATGAAACCGCGTGCTGGATGCCCATCGGTTTCGACGAAACCATTGCCAAAGTCGAAGCGGCAATGCTTGAAAATCGACGGGTTACTGTGAGGAAGCTCTGCGATTTGGTTCCTGGTGTCCGTAAAACCACCATCGACAAGATTTTGCGTGAACATTTAGGGTATTCAAAAGTCTGCGCAAGATGGGTTCCGGAAATGCTGACTGAAGACCATAAACGGCAGCGGGTTGAAGCGGCCCAGAAATTTCTTGATTGCCACGAAACTGACGGTGGGTACACTACACCACACCGGAGAAAAAGGAGCAATCCAAGCAGTGGAAGCACATTTCTTCGCCGAAACCTCTAAAGTTTAAACAAACGCATACTGCCGGGAAACTTATGACTACCGTCTTTTGGGACCGAAAGGGCCTATTGTTGTGCGACTTTATGCGTCGGGGTACAACAATCAATTCCGACCGGTACTGTGAGACCTTAAAACAACTTCGACGCGCGATTCAGAACAAGAGGAGAGGGATGTTAACCAAAGGGGTGCATTTTCACCACGACAACGCTCGGCCGCACACCGCCCTTCAAACCACCGCCCTCATCAAAGAATTTGGATGGGAATTGGTGTCACACCCACCTTACAGCACGGACATAGCTCCTAGTGACAATCATCTCTTCCCCGAGTTGAAGAAAAACCTGGGTGGAACCCAATTCCAGGACGATGACGAGTTGGAAGAAGCGGTTTTAGGCTATATACGTGGCCAGGCGGCAGAGTTCTTTGACTCTGGGTTCCATAAGTGGGTGTCCCGAATGCAAAAATGCGTCGAAAGAAACGGGGAATATGTAGAAAAATGAAAAAATTCTGATATTTTCGAAAATGTTTAGTTCAGGGCAAATAAACCTGTTTTTTTCTGTATGAAAAACCTCTGTGGAATTTATTTAACGGACAACCCTCGTATTTATCTATATATTTATCGTTATATAATCTTATTTATTCATATTTATATTTATTCTGTATTCAACCTTATATAATCTCATATGGACATTATAATAAAAAAGTTTCAATCTCGATCTTTCTCTCTCGGCCGCGCGGCGCGCGACCTCCCGTTTTCTTATGATGGAGAGCCGTGTGCTTCCAATATATAATCCCTTTTAGGTATTGTAGAATTGCCCTGCCAATGGAGCAGAAGATGGTGCGATTCTCGAGAAGAATGAATACCCGGTTATCGAGTTATCGGGGAATAAAGAATTCCCAATGGAAATGTCAAATTTACATGAGAAACAATCGGCACAAAATATGCAAATTTTATTGTGTCGGAAAACAAATAGAATGTAAATTGGGCTGACCAAGTTAAAGCTTCTGAAAAAGTAGCGACTTTTCAAGGTTGCAAAAAGCTAAATCCTCGAAAAGGAAAAATCAAGGGTCTCCACTTCATCCGTCAAAAGTTGCGAAGACTTCGTCCTTCGAAGCTAGGCCACCTCAACAAGTAACCAGGACTAAAATGTTCCTGTAACAGCTATTAAGTACAGCTAAAAGTAGGCTGCAGCAAGACCTCGCCAAGGCTAGGTCGGCAGCTGCAATTTTTACCAGTGATGCCTCGTCGAGTGGAGAGCGGACTTCCACCCAGTCCAATACATGATGGAGTTAGAACAGTTGCTGGGAAAGTCATCTGTGTTAAGCTGATGAAGATGTCCGGGCCAGGTTTTGGTCGGGCTGGCCAGCGTCGACTTGACTGAGCGCCTGGTTGAGGAGGGCCTCACCATCGGAACCACCATCCTGAAAGCCTTCCCATATAGGAAAAGACCAGAAAAAATAGTGGGGAACCTCCCACTTTCCATAAGGGACGATGGCGTCATCGCGGCGCTGCAGCCCTATTGCAGGGTTGTTTTCCTGACCCACGAAGTTGTGTCCAGTGGCGGTTGCACCTGGACCACCGGCAACAGGGAGGCCTTCGTCCTTCTAAATGAAGGACGCAATCTCCACTAGCTCCCTGCCAAGCTGGTGATCATCTCTAAAGGAGAGTCCACACCCGCCTACGACGTTAGGTGTAGCAAATGCCACCGTCAAGGGCATTGGCGAGCCACCTGCCCCATGCGAATCAATGAAGAACGCCATCAGGACACCCTGCAGGGACCGGTGTCGAAGCCTCCCTCATCCAAGCCCATGCCCTCCAAAAACTCCGCCCTCTTAACACCAGCTGCGGATTTGTCTGCCTCCACCAAGCAGACCCTCTCAACACCCTCCATCCCTGTTACGCCTTCGCCCAGGGCAAACATTCCTGTCCATCCCCAGGAAACTTCAACCCCTGAACCTCCTGTTCCGGCGCCGGGCACCAGCCAGGTGTTGCCACAACCAGAGCCCTCCCTGACCATTATTGAGCCAACAGCGGCTCCCAAGAAAGAGACCCATAATAAGACTGCACCATCCATCCAGTCTTCTACCTCAATGACCCTACCCCTGCAGCCTCTTCAGGAACCTCAGGAGATCCTCATAGGGTGGGAGGAGGGAATCTTTGAACAATTGAACGCTGATTCATTCCTATCCCCCCTCTATGAGGAGGATATTTGTGGGTTTGAAGTAGTGGACGCGGTCCTATACCGCCATGTGAGAAAGGTACTCTCCAAGACACTCTCGACAGAAAACAAGATTATTCTGTGCGATTTCCTCAACATGGCAATTGAACATGTTAGGGACAAAGACTCATTTATAACCAAGGGACTATCCGAATTCAGGGCGTCTTGTAGCCCTTGATTTAAACCAATGAAGCCTGTATAGATTTCATTTTGTATATTCATCCCTATTATTATTATTATTTTCATATTTTTTTAGTTTTATCACTATAATATTTTATGAACGATCTAATAAAAGTGGATTTAATGCCAGCCAACACCTGGACCTGCACACTCTGTGGGAGAGAACTCTCGCGGTCCATCGGTGGCGGAGTCTTTCCCGCGGTGGGCGCCACCAATGAAGACCTTGTATATATATATATATTTATGTATATATGGTAATTTAAAGCAACAACCCCATATTGTATATAACTTATAACAAGATTTTCATGTTGTATAATAGAAACATATCTGTAAATAATTATACGCATTATTGACATGTCGAATTACATCATCATATGTAATGTACTTTGTACAAACTGAGGATAAATAAATACAACTCTGTAATAGATTAAGAGTTGAGCTAAAGCAAAAGGTCGAAACGTCTAAAATTGAGATATATTTAGAATTCCCACAACAAAGTCTAAAGATAGATAGGAAACTGTCAGGACGGCGCCAGTGTATAATTTCGCCAGACAATCCACGCTCTTCACATCTGCTGAAATCCAATACTCCCTTTCTCGGAAAAGATATAAAAGGCCCCCGTCCGAGCCAGAAATACAGTCACTTGATAGACTTCACCATCAGCGGAAGCCCTCGTCGGTTGTCACCAAGGTCCTCCTCATCCACCATGTAGACCGGTAAGAACTCTTCTTTCTTCATCTTTCGCTCCTAGCTCAACTTTTATCTGTTCACGGAACTTTCTTAGTGAAACTATGTCTTCATTTTTTGTATGGACATTCCCAAGCTTTCCACTCTGCCTCGACCACGACTGCCTGTACTCTGTGAAAACTGTTAAAGGTCTTAGAAGGTGCTGAGAGGTACTGGAAAACTCCCCATCCTGACTGTTACTCTCGGTCAACACAGTATAGCGAGAGTCGACAGGATCGCACACCATAGATTAAGTCGACTGGATACCTCATCACATATTTAGTCGACAGGATTTTACAAGAGTTAACAGGAACTCATAACATATATTAATAAATTATTTTATATATTTATATCTATTTATTCATATATTTATTATTATATAATCTTATTTATTCATTTTTATATTTATTCTGTATGTAATCTTATATAATCATTGCCTTATTCTGTCTGTGTGAAGTTCACGGATAGATTTTGGTCATCAACGCGCGCATCATCATTACAATCATTATCATTATCTAATGATAATAATTATTATTATTATCTACTTATATAATTGCCTTATTCTGTCTGTGTGAAGTTCACTGTGTGAAGTTCACGGATAGATTTTGGTCAGTCTACTTATATAATTGCCTTATTCTGTCTGTGTGAAGTTCACGGATAGATTTTGGTCATCAACGCGCGCATCATCATTATGATCATTATTATTATCTACTTATATAGTGTGAAGTTCACGGATAGATTTTGGTCATCAACGCGCGCATCATCATTATGATCATTATCATTATCTAATGATAATAATAATTATTATTATTATCTACTTATATAATTGCCTTATTCTGTCTGTGTGAAGTTCACGGATAGATTTTGGTCATCAACGCGCGCATCATCATTACAATCATTATCATTATCTAATGATAATAATAATTATTATTATTATCTACTTATATAATTGCCTTATTCTGTCTGTGTGAAGTTCACGGATAGATTTTGGTCATCAACGCGCGCATCATCATTATGATCATTATCATTATCTAATGATAATCTACTTATATAATTGCCTTATTCTGTCTGTGTGAAGTTCACTGTGTGAATTTCACGGATAGATTTTGGTCAGAATGGATAAAATAAAAAAAGTGTCAAGGGATGGGAATCGAACCCACGACCTTCCGCTTATCGGGCAGATGCCATGACCACTAGGCTACCTAGGACAACGATAGGTTATTTTAAATTATATATAAATTAAATATTTAAAATAAATATTAAATCGAAATATTTATAGACGCTCGCTCGATTTGAAGATTTATATCGTAACTAATCTGACTGTAAAGTTTGGAGCGGGACGTTTCACAAGAGTGACATCCACGGCGCCAATTTATAATTGTAACGAATAGTGTTTGAATAAGACATTTAATTGGGTAAACCCGGGCGTTGCCCGGGTCATTCGTCTAGTCTTATATAATCATACTAGACGAATGGCCCGGGCAACGCCCGAGTTTTACCCGAGTGCGTATATATTTTAAAAACGTTTTAATTCAAATACTATTCGTTACAATTATAATTTGATTGTATAAGAAACATATTTTCATTTAATTATTGTACTTTATATAAAAAAGATTAAATAATTGTGCAAAACGGTATATACAATATATAAACATCAAAAGAAATAATGAGCCTATCGTTCAAATATAAAATTCGAATAAATATAAATGAGATACTAAAAATTAAATACCCATTTAATGAATATCATATTTTATTCTTATATTAAAATATTTATTCTTTTATTCTTAACTTTATGAACGGAAAAATATGTCCAGGGTAGCCTAGTGGTCATGGCATCTGCCCGGTAAGGGGAAGGTCGTGGGTTCGATTCCCATCCCTTGACACTTTTTTATTTTATCCATTCTAACCAGAATCTATCCGTGAACTTCACACAGACAGAATAAGGCAATTATATAAGTATATATGGACTTTGAAATAAATCAGTTTCAATCTCAATCTCTCTCTCTCTCTGAGGCGACATCCAACATGCCTCGTCCTTTAGTTCTAACCAATTCATGCCTGAAACCACTCTGAGAATTGTGGCCATCATGACTGCATCTAAACTACCTACCACGACAATCAGGAGATAGGAAAACAAACCCCACTAGATATATATGCTTACTAGCCGAATGGCCCGGACAACGCCCAAGTTTTACCCGATTAAATGTTTTTATTCAAATACTATCCGTTACAATTATAAATTGGCGCCGTGGATGTCACTCTTGTGAAACGTCCCGGTCCAAATTTTGTGTCAGAGAAGCGATATTTTTATAAAGAGATGATCTGGCTTTGTGTCTTCTGGTCGAATGAATGTTTTTCTGTTAGAATTTTGTTCCTGCACACTAAAAATGAACTGGCTTCATCCGTGGTCTCAGCTTTTTGGAATTTTTCCCGATATAATTTTGTATCTGATAATCAAACATGATACAGCAATATTGTCATAATCATTTTCTGACTAAAAAAAAAACAACTATTTTTGCCCAGAACCTGTCAATATTATTTTTTATTGGCTAAAAATCCGATAAATATATTTTCCAGATTTTTCTCTATGTCCTGTCAAAACACGTTTAACATGTACATTAGGTCAGCTGATATTACCTCCCATCTTCACCGCTAGAGGCGCTGCTTGCGAGCGAAAAGGCAAATTTGCAACGCAATTTGCAAATAACTCGAAGAATATTCGGGAAAGAGACCTGAAATTTTCACTATAAGTTTTTCCAGATTCTACTCTCTATACTGTTAAAATTTCAGTCAGATTAGTTACGTATTGTGGACGTGTATAGCCGACATAGATACCCACATACATACATACATACATACACTGGCTTTTATATATATAGGGAATTTCTTTTTTTAAATAAAAAGGCATATATTGGATCAAAATATCATTTATTTTACCAATATTTTCTGTTGGCTGAGCGTCAATCTTCATCAAGATATCTATCTCTATATATAATTGAATGTCTGTCTGTGTGTACTCTATAGATTCAAAAACCATACATCCAATCGCCGTGAAATTTTGGGATATTATTAGGTATATCCCCGGGAAGGTGTTTGAAAATAATTTCTTTAATATCTTGAATATCCTTAGAGTTATTTGCAGATTTGTAGATTTAACTCGCAAGCAGCGCCACCATTGCGACGATGATAACAAGTTTTTCATCTATAAGTTTTATTATCACTAAGTTTATTATCTTAAAGATTATTTATCAAAAGTAAGATTATCTCAGGATGACACGGCAATTTATTTGAGACAAGAATAATGATACAATTCCAAGGCGAAGATACTATTCCTTTAACTTCCAATTTCCGAGGGAACCAATTGATATTGATTTTATTCAACTTATCGAGTATTTTTCAAGGGACCGGGAAAAAATGTTCACTAGATAAAACGATGATTTTGTAATGTAGAAAATTAGGAAAGACAAAATTCAGGATGACACGGCACACAGGGACCGGAAAAAAATGTTCACTTTATCGAGAGATTCAAATTTACGAGTTTCAAATTATCAAAAAATATATATTATTTTTTATAAGTTTATAGAGAATTGTTTTAACAAATGTTCGTTAGACAAACCTTTACTCGGGTAAAACCCCGGGCGAAGCCGGGTACATCCGCTATTATATATATATAAATGAATGTTTGTGTGTGTGTCCTTCATGCCTTACCAAACCACTCATTGGAACTTTGCGAAGTTATTTAGTATAGTACTGGGAAGGGTTCTAGCAAATAAATTTTTGAAATAACTTTTCGCCTAAAAATAATCAATATAAATATTCTAATTTATCTGTTATAATTCAACAATCTGCTATAAATATTATCATGAAGATACGATGATTTTGTAATGTAGAAAATAAGGAAAGACAAATTTCAGGATGACACGGCAAATCATTTGAGACAAGAATAATGATACAATTCCAAGGCAAGATAATATTCCTTTAACTTCTAATTTTACCGAGGGAACCAATTAATATTGATTTCATCCAACTTATCGAGTATTTTTCAAGGGACCGGGAAAAATGTTCACTTTATCGAGAGTTGTTAGACAAACCTTTATTCGGGTAAAACCCGGGCGAAGCCGGGAACATCCATACAAGAATAATAATACAATTCCAAGGATATATACTATTCCTTTTACTTCCAATTACCGAGGAAACGATTAATATTGATTTTATTCAACTTATCGAGTATTTTCAAGGGACCGGGAAAAAATGTTCACTTTATCGAGAGATTCGTTAGACAAACCTTTACTCGGGTAAAACCCGGGCGAAGCCGGGTACATCCGCTAGTTATAACATATTAATGTGTGTCAACAACAAACTCAGCGCCTCATATGGGGCATATTGATATATATATATATATATATATTGACAAACATTAAAATGTAATAATACCTTGATAAAGGTTGGCGTTCAGCCAACAGAAATATTGGTAAAATAAATGATATTTTGATCCAATATATGGCTTTTTATTTGAATATTTATGTATGGATTGCTCTATTTAAAAAAAAAATATACACTGCGTGACATTGAAATTGGAACACCAAGAAATAGTGGCCAGAAAATATGCAAATTTCAGGGTAGACGCGCCTAACCGAGTTATGCAAATGATGTAAAATGCGCAGCTCTCGTGCGCACATGGAGTAAGATATAAGGGAAGGAACTTGCACAGTATTCGTGTCGTTATTTCTTCAAGGAAAATCATTGTAGAAATTTTGTTCTTGTGTCAAAAGACACGTGTAATAACAGAGAATGCCAGGTCATCGTAAACGGAGGCAGTTCAAGCAGACAGACGCTTTTACGAGGGGCATGGTGATCGGACTGAAAAGGACAGGTTGGTCCATACGTCAAATCGCAGCTGATACACACCTTGGTGCGTCCACGGTGCACCGACTGTGGAGAAGATGGTTGGAACAAGGAAATGTGGCAATTTATAGGAATGTCGGTGCAACCAGAGTGACGTCAGCACGTGTGGATCGGCGTATCCTTCGACAAGCAGTGGCGGCCCCACAAGCCACTTGTACCGCCATCCTGCAACATGTGCAAGAAACCCTAGATCATTCCATCTCGACCAGAACCATTTCCCGTCGATTGGTTGCTAATGGCTTGCACTCATGGCGTCCGCTAAGAAGACTGCCATTGACACCACCGAATAGGCGCCAACGTTTGGAATGGTGCCGGGCTAGATCGACGTGGATGACGGAATGGCACAGGGTCGTTTTCTCAGATGAGTTGCGTTTCTGCTTGTCCAGTGATAGTCGCCGTGTACGCGTGTGGCGTCGTCGTGGAGAAAGGTCCAATCCGGCAGCAATTGTGAAACGCCCCACCGTGCGACAACGTGGAATCATGGTTTGGGGCGCAATCGCGTATGATTCCAGGTCACCTTTACTTCGTATTCAGGGCACTATGACGGCCCAACGATACGTTGATGATGTGCTGCGACCGGTGACACTCCCCTACCTTCAGGGGATACCCAATGTCCTTTATCAGCAGGATAACGGCCGACCGCACACTGCTCGCATTAGCCAACAAGCTCTGCAAGATGTACAGATGCTTCCCTGGCCACCGTACTCTCCTGATCTCTCACCAATCGAGCACGTCTGGGACATCATTGGACGCCGTTTGCATGCCTTGTCACAGCCGCGTTCAGAAGACGAACTGTGGCAAATGGTTGAGAGGGAATGGAGAGCCATCCCTCAGGACGCCATCCGTACTCTGATTGACTCTCTACCTAGACGTGTTGCTGCGTGAATCGCCGTCCGCGGTGGTCCTACTTGCTATTAAGCCGACGCCGTTCTCGCTCTGTATTATGACTATCATTTTGAAATAAAGATCACTTATTGTTCGTCCCTGTCTCTCTCTGTCTGCCGAGTTTCATCACTTTCTGGCCACTATTTCTTGGTGTTCCATTTTCAATGTCACGCAGTGTATTTCCATTTTTTTTTAATATTGGAAATACCAGATTTAATATTTATCTTATATATATATATGAGTCAATGCATATATCTTTGTCGGCTATACAGGTCCTCAATAAGTACCAAATCTGGTTGGACTTTAAACAGGACCTAGAGAAAAATCTGGAAGTTAAATAGAGTTAATAAATAGGTAATAGCCAAGAAAAATTAAAATTGATAAATTATTGGGCAAAAATAGTTATTTTTCAGTCAGAAATGACGATGATCATATTGCTGTATCATGTTTGATTTTCATATATAATTTTCCTTTGTGAAAATTTCCATAAACAGACCACGGGCGAAGCCAGATAATCATATTTAGCAGTCAGGAACAAAATTCTAACAACAAAACATTTACTCAAACAGAAGAAACACGAAGCCAAGACACCTCTATATATAAAATATCGCTACTCGGCCTTTTGGCTGAAATCATATATATAAAAAATAAAGTATTACATAAGGTGTAGCTTTACTCCATTGATCTTAACCTGTGGTCTGAATTCTCGCTCTCCAATATGGTTTTACATAATAACCAGCGTGAATGATCAAAATCTGAATAATATTTCTTCTTTAACGCGATATCTACGTCCATAATAATTCCTATCTTAAATGTCGTGAAACAATCATGCAATATTCCAAAATTTGAACACCACCCAACTTTCCAGTATTTCCGTTCACAACGTAGTTTTATTTCAAATCTCTACTCCTAACAAATTATTCTAAACTATGTTAATTCTACGTGGAAGTTCGAAGAAATACAAGTAGAATGAACGAAATTCTCAAAATCAATTAATGATTTACAAGTTCATTATCTTTATTCTAAGCTTGAAGAAGCAACAAAACTAAACAAACACACACGAACTGAATAACCTGGTCTTCCAAATTAAGGAATTAAAAATTGAATATGTTTATGAGGCTCTTCCAATTGAAACCAATGTGCCTAACTCCTCATATTAGATCAAATGGTGGAACTACGAACTTAAAATTCTGAAACGGAGCTTCCATTATATAGGCGACTAATATAAATTAAAAAATTTATTGAATGAGCAAAGTCATTTTCCGTAAAGCAATACACAAATATTTAACAGTCATTAAAAAGGCAAATACAAAAGCAGGAGAAACTACATTGAGGTACTAACTAATGATTATTCTTCTATGGTAATCTTCATATATTAGAAAAATAATAATTTCGGTAAAATATCAAAAATTTATCATTCACTAGCCAGGAAACGCCCGGGTTTTACCCGAGAACATTTTCCCCCAAATGCGTTTTATAAAGTGTTCTTTTATTCAAATACAATTGGTTACTATTATAAATGACCCGGCTTCACCAGGGATCTCCCCAAGTGTGAATGTTTGCCCTACGAATAATACTTGAAAAAAAAAACACCTCATGGTATATAATACACAAATTTAATAAGTCAAGCATACCAAATTATAGTAATACAATTCAGAATGTGACAACAAAATTAGAAAATATCATAAATATAAAATCTAAAATAACACTGTATATCACGATTCAAACTTTGGTTTTGAGTCTAGGACATCTATTTATTCGAAAGGGCCTAACAATGATGACAATGCATTAAAAAACGAAATTAAAATACTTCCAGTCGATTTAGACCTCTGAAATTTTGCATGCCTGCATTGTCAATAGGATTGAGCGAGTGTACAAATATTTATGTTTCTACGTCGTCTGGAAGTATCTTAAAAATTTATTAAAACAGTTAGACAATCAGGAAGTTGATTTTAATAAAAGTTTATTTTCTTAAAAAAAAAAAAAAAAACTGTGCGCGCGCCTATAACGCGTGATTAACATTTTACATTATCAATTTTACAGAAGGAGGATGAAGACAGCTTTAAAAAAAACAACATTTTCATACTCGCTCAATCCTAATGACAATGCAAGTATGCAAAATTTCAGATCCCTAGATCGAAAGGTTATAAGTTTGTTTATTTTAATACCGTTTTTATTGCATCCTCATCATTATTGGGCTTTTCCCGTTTCCTTGCATTTATCGAATAAATAGATGTCCTAGACTCATATATTAAGTTTAAGTGTATAATTGCTATTTTTCAATTGTGTGTGTCCTAATATAACAGATTTAAAAAAAAAACAATTAAAATAGGGAACAAAGAGAAAAATGATTTTATACGAAGTGTGATAGATAGTGGGCTTTTAAACCGTGTACCATAAAATAATTTCAGCAAACTTCAAGATGTTGCCCTAAAATATAAAAAGGCAAAGTTTTACAACTATATTTGAAAACTGTATTTATTTGATATTTATAGGAATACTAGCCGAAGTACTCGGGCATCTCCCAGGTTTTCCCCGAGTGCGTATGTATAAAAAAGTTTTTATTCGAATCATCTTTATTATAATTATGAATTATATACCCGGCTTCGCCCTGTTTGATTTATCCGAGTGTAAGTTTGCCTGACGAATATCTGTAAAACAATAATCGCGGGGCTAGCATCCACTCCCAAATGAATTCGTTATTGTCGAGATAATTGATATTTGTTATTCTTCTCCAACAAAATCATTGAGAAATCGTTCATATAGTTATCTGATAATATAGATTCATATATAAGCTCTCTATCTCTATTCAAAGAGGTTAGACAATAAAAAAAATATTAAAACATATTTTGAAGTTATAAAATTATGATAATTATATATATATATTTATTTATATATCCTTCCTTCCTTTCCGTTTATATCAATAAAAATGAAATCCAAAATCGATGTTTGCTATCGCGTTGCGCAAATCTTACAGAATAAATCATTGTGAAATTTCGCGTGTAGGTAGCTGAAGATTTCGTTCAACATATAGGCTATTAAAATAACCAAAAAGGTTGATGTTTTTTTTTTATGTAAAACCAAAAAGTGTTAGTCCCAGCCTTTTACCGCTTGGGTGCAGCACTGGTCGCGACAATAAATGAATTTAATTGATTAATAATTTTACACGTAGTTTGTTTACACGATGAATGTTAGTTTATTTACACGATGAATGTTTTTGAAAGGTAAGATTATATTTATATTTAAACTCTTTGGAAATAATATTAATCGATCGTTATCAAATTTATACGCCCCCGGAACGTGGGTTAATTAAAACTGTATTGTGAAATTTCGCACGTAGGTAGCTGAGGTTTTGGTTTAGCATCTAGACTAAAAGTGTAAAAATTGCATTTCGAATAACTTTTTTTCCCTTTTAGAAGGTAAGATTTTATTTAGTCATTTAGCAATATATTTTTCAAATTAGATTAATTGGAAATATTATTTATTTTGCAGCTTATTTATATATTTTTGTGACGATGCAATTTTTGCTTCGTTTAATTTTAATTAGTGTAAATATAACGATCTACATTTTTTAAGATAAAGTTTACTATTTGATTCTCATAAGTAATATTCATATTTTAAGAAAAATTGAGATTTAGAACAGTATTCTATTTTTTTCCTTTCTTATATTTAGAGTGAGTAAAATTTTATTGAAGTTGTAAAAAGTATATTTATTGAAAAAAATTATATTTCTTGGACCAAAATGATAGCTTATTGCGGTGCCTAATGTCAAGCATAGAGTCTTGGGTTTTTATTTCACTAGTGACGCCTATTAGTAATTCTGCCATATTTCGTGCTGGGATGTGTTGTGATACTATACAAATGAGATCTTTGACGGTTTTTGATAATATGCGGATTTTTGAGTAACAACCCTTAGTTCGGGCTCGTAGTAATTTGACATGGGTATCACCTATGGCCATCTTTGAGTAATAGTTTCCGACGATAGTTCACCAGAAACAGTTTTCCCATTACCCTGCCATATCTCACAAACTCCGTGTATTCCTTAAAATGCTCAGATTGCAACAGTTTGTATATAGGAGAGACAGGCCGAAGAATTAAGGATAGGATAGAAGAACACCACAGAAACATCAGAAACAGTGAACCTAGATCTCTCATAGTGCAACACATTAGACAGACAGGACATTCTTTTGATACATCTCACCCACAGGCATACTACTCAGGAATCAAGAGCAAATACAAAAGATTGGTCGTCGAGGCGTTGCTCTTTTTTAAGACATAATAGCATTAATAGACACATAGACATCCCGGATATATACAAAGCAATATTGCCATAGTGTACCTTAGGTGACCATTGCCAGTACGTTTTATTTTGGATTATTTTATTCATACAGCCTTAAATTGAATCGTAGCTTAATCGTGAAGTTTCTTGTGATTTTCCTACTTAGTATACTCAAAACACGCAGATATTTCTTATATTACTTTTCTCATTAATTTGCTAATACGTTTATTTTTCTTGTATATATGCTAATTTTTCTCAATATGGATATGTATATAAGATGCAAGTTTAGTTAGATATGATGTCCTGTAGAAGGGTTATTGACCCGAAAGCTCGCCTTTATTAAAACTTATAAGATACGCATCCTCGTACGCTTTGAATCTATTACTTATATTCTTCAGAGGATTTCAACCTTCTTTACATTGATTATAGTTATTCGTTTATACCTGGTGCAATTATGAATCCTGATCTCGATTACTACATGAAAATGATCCGATTTAAATCGCTGGCATTGGCAATATGGAGGAAACATCTGGAGAGAGAGAGAAAGAGAGAGAGAGAGAGTTCAACAAAACTTGTGAATTACACAGTTTCATCCCGCCTTCCCTCAGGATCAAGGACCCCGTCGGAAACTATTACTCAAAGATGGCCATAGGTGATACCCATGTCAAATTACTACGAGCCCGAACTAAGGGTTGTTACTCAAAAATCCGCATATTATCAAAAACCGTCAAAGATCTCATTTGTATAGTATCACAACACATCCCAGCACGAAATATGGCAGAATTACTAATAGGCGTCACTAGTGAAATAAAATCCCAAGACTCTATGCTTGACATTAGGCAAAAAAATCATATATTTTTCTATATAACTTGCTACATATAGTTTACTCTATGTTTGTTCCATGTAATATGCTTATGCTCTAATAGCATTTATATTGTAAGCAGAAGCTATGCATTTTCAGTAACTGCTTTTTTTTAAGGGCAGGCTCAATTTTTTTTTGCTGCCATTTGTTTAGGTAGGGTTTATATTTGTCTTCTTCATAATATATAACTTATCGTATATATCTATATGGTACAACCATATTTTTGAATATACAGGATGATCCAAAAGTCTTGCACAACTTTAAAAATTAATAACTCCGCGAATATTTGCGCTAGAGCAATGCGGTAAACACCATTTTGTTCAGGATGCAATGGGGTATTTTATGGCAAATAATGAAAAATTCGAAATTTATTTTAGTTACAATTTTATTCGCTAGATGGCGCTCTACCAGAATCAGAGATTCAGCAGCCAAATTGTTTGATAAATTGAAAAATATAACTGATCGACACGCATTTTTCCCTTTTGAATACCAGGAAAGAACCCTAATAATATCAAATGATAAATTAATAAAACACCATTTCGTCCAAAGGTAGAAGAATTCGTTGACGATTTTTAAATACAATCTGAGATATGTAAAATAGGTATATGCAAATTAAAACATTTAGGAAAAAGTATTTATTTTTAGATGGAGTTTTGTGGAATAGATTAAATGCTCGAAAAACACTGCTCTTATCAATACACGATTTTTTGAAATGTTAATATAGTACCAAAAATTATTATTACACTACTAATAAGATTTATTGCTATAAGGTGATATGTTTCTATTATAGAGTGAAGATTAATAGTGAAAGTTATTTTATATGTTACTAGCGGATGTACCCGGCTTCGCCCCGGTTTTACTCGAGTAAAGGTTTGTCTAACGAATCTCTCGATAAAGTGAACATTTTTTCCCGGTCCCTTGAAAAATACTCGATAAGTTGAATAAAATCAATATTTATTGGTTCCCTCGGTAATTGGAAGTTAAAGGAATAGTATCTTGCATTGGAATTGTATCATTATTCTTGTCTCAAATACATTGCCGTGTCATCCTGAATTTTGTCTTTCCTAATTTTCTACATTACAAAATCATCGTATCATCATGATAATATTTAGCGCAGATTGTTGAATTATAACAGATAAATTAGAATACTTATCTTGATTATTTTCAGGCGAAAAGTTATTTCAAAAATTTTATTTTCTAGAAACCTTCCCAGTACTATACTAAATAACTTCCCAAAGTTTCATGATGTTCCAATGAGTGGTTTGGTCAGACATAAAGGACACACACACACACATACATTCATTTTTATATACATAGATAAGAAATATCAATTTATATATTCAGATATATTTAAAAGAAAAATAAAAGATACGCAACTTTATGCTACTATAATTATTTTATTATTTTACAATTCTTGCACACATACAGATTATAAACAAATGTTTAATGAGTAATGTATTAATATAATATATCACTGATATATTATCTTTGAACAAAATAGATCAGATCATTCCTCCTTCCTTATTTTGTACATAGTTGGAGAAAAGCGGCAAGGAGGGTATCGAGGTCGGGTAGATCTCCTAGGCGGAGATGACGTAGAAACTTGAGAGTCTTGTTCTAGAATCTAGATGGTGTGAGGTCCTGCTCCAGCGTTGTCCAAGATCCAATCAGAATCTTCAGCATATTTGGAATCTGTACTTATCCTCATCTGATTGACATGCACCTAAATGTGCCTTTTAGGTTCTTTACTAGATAAACATTATAACTTAGTCGTCGTATAACTTGGGCCTTGAACCAAGGCGCAAAGCCTATTTTCTATTACTCTTGTAAACATCACTTTATCTCAAACTTGAAAATGTCGCTTTCACACTAATTTCTCCCAAAAGTCCTCTGGATAAATTCAGAGTTCAAGCAATTTACAAATGTCCTAGGCACATAACTTAGGAGACGTTCTGCAGGAGGCTTATCTGAAGAAGTAATGCTATTTCTATAATTAAACAACATTTTTTAAAATACAGTCAATATTTTAGTTTGGAGATTCCTCTAATGGCTTTTACCAGGGCTTTTTGTATTATTCTTACTGAAACTTCAGCAAGTCCGTTGGACGAGGGATTATATGCTGGCGAGGTTAAGTGGTATACGTTATTTTTCCGTAGGAACTCCTTAAAATCAAGCGAATTAAAGGGGGGGGCCATTGTCAGACACTAGGCATTGCGGTAATCCGTACCTGGCGAAACACTCCCGTAGAATTTTAATATTTTCTTGTGCGAAGTAGTACCTCTAACTGGGAATACTTCAATCCAATTTGAATTTGCATTTACTACCAATAAGTAGCAATCACCTCTGAAATAGAAATGGTCAACATGAACTCGCTGCCACGGTTGCTTAGTCCTGGGCCAAAGTGTGTTCTCAGCAGGAGGAGCTGTCTGATGATGCATACAGCGAGAACATTTCTTCACAAACTCTTCAATTTGATCTTACATTTTTGGGGCCACCAAACCGAAGAACTGGCTAGAGATTTCATTCGATTGACTCCAATATGACCTTGATGAAGTAGCTTCAACATTTGATCTTGACAGGTTCTTGGAATTACTGCCCTAGAATAAAAAAATGCATCCCTGTAGTATAGAAAAATTTTCCAATTTTGAAATGAAATGTTTCATTGTTTCATCCTTTTCTGCTAACTGAGGGTCTTCTAATAGATATTCCTTGAGCTTATTTAAAACCGGATCTTTATTGGTTTCTTCTTCAATAATGAGATGGTCCAATGGAGTGACATTTAAAAGTGATATATCATGTGTCACCAAATCAATGTTGTCTTCCCTTGAAATTTTTTCCACAAGTGGAGGTCTTGAAAATGCATCCGCGCAGAGCATGGTATCTTTATTTGTATATCTAATATCGAAATCGAAATTAGACAACTCTAAAGCCCACCTATGCAAGCGATTAGCAATTAATGGCGGAAGAATTCTTTTGTTTCCAAAAACAGTCGTTAAAGCTTTATGATCACTCTTTAACACTAATTTTCTCCCAAACAAGTATTGTCTCAGTTTGGAAGTTGTAAACACAATAGCAAGTGCTTCTTTCTCAGTCTGAGAGTATTTAGCTTCTGCACTTGACAATTTTCTGAAAACAAAGGTGATTGGCTTCTCTTCCCCTTCCACAATATGACACGAGACCCCACTTATGCCATAAGCAGATGCATCGCAGGTTAAAGTTAATGGAAGCTTCATTGAATAGTGAATAAGCGCCTGGGAATTTAATAGGTTTAACTTCAAATTCAAAAATGCCTTTTCTCATTGGCTAGGCCATTTACAACGATTGCCCTTCTTTAGGAGTTGATAAAGGGGACCAGCCAAAGTTAATGTATTAGGTATGTATTTTGAGTAGAAGCTCAACATCCCTAGAAAACTCTTCAATGATGTTTTATCGAAAGGCGTTTTACACCTTTCCAATGCTTCCAATTTCTTTGAATCTGGTCTAACATCATCTTCATTTATAATATGACCTAGAAAGAAAAATCTCTCTCTCTCTTTTTTTTAAGCATTTTTCTTTATAAAGTGTGAAATTTAGCTCTTTTAATTCATCGAAGATCATTTTTAATTCTGTAATGTTCTTGTTCATCTTTAGAACCAAAGAAAATATCATCTAAGTATATCACCGTGTTGGGAACATCATGAAAAAGGGTGTCCATACACCTCTGGAAAATGTTTGAAGCTGGACTGATATCAAAAGGCAATCTATTATATCGGTAAAGTCCTCTATGGGTAGATACCACTAGCAGATTTTTAGATGCTTCATCCATTTCAATTTGATGATATGGGGAGGAGAGATCCAATTTGGTAAAAATCTTGTTTCCTCCTAGATTTCCAAACATAGTTTCTATAGTAGGTAATGGATATTTATCATCTTCTATGCAATTATTCAAAGTATTTTTAAAATCACCACACAAAAGTAGTTCTCCATTTGACTTTATTATCGTTACTAAAGGCGTATACCAATCTCTCGCATTAACCTTTTCAATTATTTGACTTTGTTCAAGTCTGTCTAGTTCTTTGTCAATCTTCTATCCAATGGAAAAGGGTACTGGTCTAAATTCAATATATTTGGGCTTTGCATTTGGCCTCAATGATAATGAACCTTTAATGCCCTGAATTGGTAAATTTTTATTTTTAAATACTTCTTTTTACGCTTCAAAAAAAAAAAAACAGTTCTAAATTTGAAATTACATTTATATTATTACCGATATCAAAACCGTAATTGGGCCAATCAGCTTTTAAAATTCTTATCCAATTTCTACCCAGTAATGGCGTTTGGTTGTTAAACTGGCCCGTCACAACTAGAGGTAGTTTTTCCTGATAGTTTTTGTAACTAACGTTAACCAAGCATTTTCTAAAAACTAGAATCAAATCTCCCGAAAAACTTTTCAAATTTCCACTGTATTTCTCTAAAGTGACATTTTTGAGATTTGTAAGAAAAATTTTCTTTGAAACTACAGACACGTCTGCAACAGTTTCCATTATAGTATCCGCATCTTCAATTTTAATGTTTACCAATATTTTTGGTGCATTTTCTATTGTGTTGCAAAGAATAGTATTTAATTTATTCAATTTTTTATTCCAACATACTGAATCAATGTGCCCTTTCTTATTGCAAATATAACATTGAGCATTTTTAAATTTGAATAACTTAGTATCGTTGTTAGACTTTCCACATATTTTGCAAGGATTATTTTATTTACATGGGAATTTAAAATTATTATTTCTTCAAATAAAAGACACTTCGGCCAGTAAATCTTTTTATTGTCTCTCGGGACCAAAATTGGTCTTGATTATTGTAAAGATAGAGGCTGCCCGGCCGGCATTCATATTTCTTCAAATAAAAGACACTTCGGCCAGTAAATCTTTTTATTGTCTCAAAAATGTCACTTTAGAGAAATACAGTGGAAATTTGAAAAGTTTTTCGGGAGATTTGATTCTAGTTTTTAGAAAATGCTTGGTTAACGTTTGTTACAAAAACTATCAGGAAAAACTACCTCTAGTTGTGACGGGCCAGTTTAACAACCAAACGCCATTACTGGGTAGAAATTGGATAAGAATTTTAAAAGCTGATTGGCCCAATTGCGGTTTTGATATCGGTAATAATATAAATGTAATTTCAAATTTAGAACTGTTTTTTGAAGCGTAAAAATAAGTATTTAAAAATAAAAATTTACCAATTCAGGGCATTAAAGGTTCATTATCATTGAGGCCAAATGTAAAGCCCAAATATATTGAATTTAGACCAGTACCCTTTTCCATTGGATAGAATATTGACAAAGAACTAGACAGACTTGAACAAAGTCAAATAATTGAAAAGGTTAATGCGAGAGATTGGTCTACGCCTTTAGTAACGATAATAAAGTCAAATGGAGAACTACTTTTGTGTGGTGATTTTAAAAATACTTTGAATAATTGCATAGAAGATGATAAATATCCATTACCTACTATAGAAACTATGTTTGGAAATCTAGGAGGAAACAAGATTTTTACCAAATTGGATCTCTCCTTCCCATACCATCAAATTTACTGGCCGAAGTGTCTTTTATTTGAAGAAATATGAATGCCGGCCAGGCAGCCTCTATCTTTACAATTAAAATTATTAGATCTGGCCTTCAACTTATCAATATCATGACAAGGATTTTTCATCAAATTTACTTGTGACTTCGCTGCCTCTACAGAATTTTCAATATTTATTGCACTATCAAACGTTAAAAAAGGTTCACTTAGCAGCCATTTAAACGTAGCTTCATCGTAGCAACCACTTACAAATTGGTCTCACAAATTTTCGTTTACGTCAGCAAATTTGTACTTGTATTTGGACTTAAGCCTCAAAACAAATTTTCCCACAGACTCATTTTATTTTTTTACAATCTTGTGAAATAAATATCTTTCATAGTGCCTTTTTTGTATCGGATATAAATGGTTGGTTAAAACTTCTACTAAAAAAAAACTTTATATTTATGGTCACTTAGCCTACTGGGTACCAACAAATCGCGCAAAGTCTTATAAACATTAACATCAGATACTTTGTCTGCTTCTAATGTTTTATTCAATTTAAAACATTCTTATATTATTCCAAATAACAATTTAGATCTTCACCTTCACGAAACCTTGGAAAATATAATAAAAATATTAAAGAGTGATCATAAAGCTCTAACGACTGTTTTTGAAAACAATATACTTCTTTTGCCATTAATTGCCAATCGCTTGAATAGGTAGGCTTTAGATTTTTCAAATTTCAATTTCGATATTAGATATACAAATAAAGATACCATCCTCGTCGCTATTTTATGTTTCTATTATAGAGTGAAAATTAATAGTGAAAGTTATTATATATTTTATAAGAAATTGCAATTAAATATATTTAAAAGAAAAATAAAAGATACACAACTTTATGCCACTATAATTATTTTATGATTTCACAATTCTTGCACACACACACTTTATAAACAAAGCCTTCTATAATGATGATGATATACGCTCGATTCGTTTCGAATCAAAACAGAGTAAAGTAATAATATATCACAGATTATTATCTTCAAAAAAAAAAACAGAACATATCATAAGGAATGTGTAGTTTCTTTACTAATTGGCGACACTTGACTATTTAACTGGATATTTGTCATGATCCAACAAATGAAATATAGAGGTGAGTGGCAAAATATATATGTCGTACTTTATTTCAAATATCCTATGGGCTTGTCAAATGTTATCGTTGCTTATTATACTGTACCAATTTTGAAAATATGTCCCCTCAAATAAAAATCATTTTTAGATCGATTTTTTTGCGTTGAAAAACGTGTTAGTGAAATCATTTTGTATTATATTTTTGCGCAAAATTTCTAAAGTTAGGGGGGTACAGAGAATATTCCTTATGTGCTAATTCTTCTAATGAGCGAAAAGGGATGAATTAAACAAAAGGGGTCAAATTGTGTGTACCAGTGTTATTCGAGAAGTTATAACACATTGGTCTGCACGACATAATATAATATGTAAGCAAATGACAACCAAAAAAAAAAATACTGTTCACAAAAAAATAACAGAGTCAACATGTGAGGACAGCATTTATTATCCCAATAACCCAACACAAAGAGCTGCCAAATATTGGTTGATAATATAATACATGGCAGCTTATATAACACATGAGGTAACTGCCTTCTCTTTTGTATTAGGTCACAATCCTTGCTCAATGTAGCGCCCTTTATTTTCAAACACCGCCTGCAGACGATAGATGACAGAATGGACAGTATTTAATAATTTTCTGTTGAAATTGATAAAACGTGCCATCTGATAGAAGCCTTCAACATGGCCAATGTAGTAGGCCGGCATCGATAAACACGCGACTTAATGTACCCCCATAACCAAAAAATCGCAAGGCGTCAAGTCTGGTGATCTTGAAGGTCATTAGTATATAAAGTGGAGACTTATCACACGATTCTCACCGAACGTATCCTTCAGCAATTGTTTGGCACCGCGGGAGATATGAGGAGTTCCTCCATCTTGCATGAATGTTATTTCGCTTAGTGCTTGTCTGACCTGAAATATGGGAATACCCTTTTCTCTCAAAAGGTGAACATAACGTTCACTAGTTACAAAAAGGTTTTAAAAGTCCTTCCATTGATTTTCTCAAAGAAAAATGGCAAAATAATAAAAATAAGAAGTGAACCCATACAAAACTGTAACTATGGGCTGATGAAGTGGCATTTCTGTAAAATCCTAGGGTTTTCTGTTGCCCAAATGCGGCTGTTTTGAGTGTTAACTTCTCCGTTTAGAGAAAAGTGAGCATCACTTGTCCCAGAACATTCGATATCCAGTTTTCATCAATATCAATTTGCCGGAAAACCCATGCAGCGAATTCTTGACGCTTCTCAAAATCGCCGACTTTTAGCTCGTGAAATACGTATTTGAATTTTGTATTGGTATTTTTTAAAGAAAATATCTTAATGTGTGTTCTCTCCAAACTGTCCCATACGAAATCCCCGTTTGTCGAGAAGCTTGTCGAGCACTTACATCTTCATACATGGATAACGTTTCAATAGCTTCAACATTCTGCAAAACCGTTACAGCCACTGACTTGCAAATCGATGGTCTTCCACACCAAGGTTTTGCTTCCAGAGATCCAGTTTCCTCAAAATATTTTTATCATTCGCCTTAGAGAGTAGCAACTCATGGGTCCTTTACCGCTTCGAATACCTTTAAAGGAACGTAACGCTCGTAAAGCTTTAGTGGCAGATTCTGAATAGCAATAAAAAAATATCACAAAAAGAGCTTTATCCTGTAGTGACCGCAATCCAGGGGGGGGGGGGGGGGGGAGAAGTCCGACCACACCTCCCTGCGATCCCCCCTGGACCCTGGGAATATTTGACCAAATTCTGGTTCATTTTCAAGGTGACTAACTGATAGTGTTTCTAGTGTAACCTTTCATGCTGAACTCAAAAATCTAATCAGAAATTTTCCATTACCCATGGGTTTTGCGTAAAACCTCTATACAATTAAGGAATACGTTATTGTAAATTTTAGCAACTTATTTTCTATCGTAATGATCCCCTATGTGTCACCTATTTAAATCGCCTCTTTCAAACTCTGACATATGTTCTTCATGTGCACAAAACATTCGGCGAGACATTGATACAGTAGAAATAGGCTTACTGCGAAAATATTAAACGGAGTTTTGAAAATCAATTCGTGCCGCGTCGAATATTGAGTCTAGAATACTCGTGCTCGATACACAGTTCAGATACGCTTTGCATGAATCAGCCACCAAATTTCAATAATTTGCATGTTCAGTCAAAACGTCTTTGTATTTACATATAAATCGGACAATTATTTCTTGGTGCGTAGATTATTTTTAGTTATAGCGTCTAAATCGAGAGACGTTGATGCATATTTATTCTTTTAAAAAAATCTTTAAAAACAATATGTATATAGAAGGCGCAAGCCACCAGCAACTTTCATTTACACGATAAGGAGATGCCTTTTTCATAATTTATGCACCATATCTCAGTACAATATAACATTTTTACAATTTTTTTCACATTGTGTCGCGTTCTCACGCAATTCTGGCCTTAACTACCCGTTTCATGATTTTTCAGGATGCCTGCATTACCAGCTAAAAAGGATAATACACTGCGTGACATTGAAAATGGAACACCAAGAAATAGTGGCCAGAAAGTGATGAAACTCGGCAGACAGAGAGAGACAGGGACGAACAATAAGTGATCTTTATTTCAAAATGATAGTCATAATACGGAGCGAGAACGGCGTCGGCTTAGTAGCAAGTAGGACCACCGCGGACGGCGATGCACGCAGCAACACGTCTAGGTAGAGAGTCAATCAGAGTACGGATGGCGTCCTGAGGGATGGCTCTCCATTCCCTCTCAACCATTTGCCACAGTTCGTCTTCTGAACGCGGCTGTGGCAAGGCATGCAAACGGCGTCCAATGATGTCCCAGACGTGTCGATTGGTGAGAGATCAGGAGAGTACGGTGGCCAGGGAAGCATCTGTACATCTTGCAGAGCTTGTTGGCTAATGCGAGCAGTGTGCGGTCGGGCGTTATCCTACTGATAAAGGGCATTGGGTTTCCCCTGAAGGTAGGGGAGTGTCACCGGGTTTCAAATTATCGAAATTCGACTGTATATGTACCCAAAGCAGCATATCGCCCTTTAAAGATGCATCAGAATGAAGCACTGTGTATAGCTCTAATGAAAAACCTTATTAGTGTTGATAAAAAATGAACCACAACATCAGTTTTGGTAAATGTAGACAAAGGTCAACCTGTATACAACACTGATGTTGTACTGAAACACTGATGTTCATTCTTTATTATCACGAGTAAATAGTTTTATAAGGGTGAAAACAGTACATCGTTCTGATGTATAATTTAAAGAAGAAGTTCCTCTTTAGGTACATGAATATCTTTCTTCCGCCAAGTTATAATGTACAAATATAGGTGTAAAAATATGATATATATATATAGAGAGATAAAAGGTCTGGTGGAGATATTATGTAAAAATAAATAAAATGCGAGTTAAAATGGTTATTTTTTAGCTGTCAGGATTTTATTTTAAATATAAATATTTTATAGAAATAGGCACTTCTTTTGTGTATGGTACAAATATTTATTAATAAAATTCATTAAAATTAATTATTTTAATTCAACCCGCTTCCCCATCAACTTCCATTGAGGCCGCCACAACAAAGACTTTCTCACTTTAGCAACTGAAGCGATCTAGCGAGCAACTCAAGCGAGCGACCAAAGCGATCAAGGCGATCTGTGAAAGCGATATTTTGTCAACGAGGCGATCTTGTGATCTGTGCGATCTTTGAGATTTGTGGACAATCTTGTGACCAAGGCGATCTTTTGATCTGAGCGATCTTGTAACCGAGGCGATCTTTTGTGACCGAAGCGATCAAGCGAGCACCATGGGGGGCTGCTGCGGCAAGAAGAAGAGGCGTAAGAAGTAAGTGGATTTACTCTACTCTATAGTTTAGTAAAATTTAGGATTAAAAGAGTAGTGCTGGTTTTAGCAAAACGACAACACTAAGATTATTTAAAGCAAATACCCAATTTTTAAAGTTGCAAGATCGCACATGGAAGAGTATATTCAAATGTATCTAGCAGAGCACAACAGACAAAATATTTCGTTCTTCAAAAAATTTACTTTTTGAAATAATATCCATCAAACTAATTTATCAATATTTATAGAGGATCCTTGTAAATAAAGAAAAGCTTTACTTTTGATATAATTTAGAATTTTAAAATCGCAATGGTTTCATGGCTAGATAACTATTAGTTTTGTGTTTTAAAGATATGAGCTTTGCGGAAATATTTATAGCGATTTGACTCCACTTTACACACGTGGTTATCCCATGCCGGGCTAGAGAGAAACATACGAGAGTCTCGTGAATTGATATTAACAAAGTTAACACTTCTGAGAGAGGATTTTGGTTAAAATTGAACTTTGACTGCAATGAGAGTTTAGTTTTATTTTCACCCTAATACAACACCTAACAGATATTTATAAAAACAAACAAAATAAGAGATGGTCGCAAGTTTTAATTATGTTAAATTAACAATAGGGATGTTTCTGAATTAACATTTGTTATTTATGTTATATTGATAAAAATTACCAGTAATTATTATTGATATGATTTGTAAAATTTGTTAAGTAGACTGGAGGGATTTCATATATCATCAAAGAGATATATAAATTAGGTATATTTCAAGAATGGAGTTACAGTTTTGAAATACCTGTTTTTAAATTTGTAAAGGCAAAAATGAATGAATTTATTTGCAACATTATAGATGTTTGGAAAATTGTTGAATTTGTAGAATATATTTTTTCAATTAGAAAATATTATCATTTCTGTTATTATATTGAGATAATCACGCGAAATAAAAAGTAATCTAGTCTATATACATTGTAGATTAATGATGATTTATATTTAATAACCAAATTTAGAATTTTAAGATATAGCCCAATTTTTTACAGTTAATGCAGCAGTCTCGTATTGTGTTTTTATAAAAGATGTTCGAAGTCTCATGCTGAAATAAATTTCACCTTGAATATAATAGTTGCCGGAAATATATAGCAATTAGAATTATGTGTTTATTACACAAGGGTATTGTTTCCTGTTTTAGCACTCTATATATATTATGTATGTTGTTCACTATATAGAGCTCATGTAAAATAGTACAGGTTATATGGTGCACGCTACAGAGACTGCCTGATAATATCAAATATATATAATTATTATAAAATGAGAGTGAAAGACAGAAGGAAAATTACCAAATTGAATAGACATTTTATGAATCATTCTATTTCATTATTTGAACCGAGATAAAGAGGCTAAAGCAGTTTTAATTGTTTTAGGGAGGAAGAGTATATTGTTGTGGAACAGCGTGCACCTATACCCTCTATTAGCTCTCACCTGACTGTTCCCCCTGAATGTTCACATCACAGCGATGATATGTCCTTCCATTCGTCCCTTATGTCCTGTTCCCTCCCGTTGTCCTTGTTCTCTCTGTCTACTAACCCCTCCCTGTCCCCTTGTCCCTCCCTTCCCCCTTGTGTCCCTGTCCGTTGTTGGTTGTCCCTCCCCTCGTTACTAACCCGTGTTCCGTGTCACCCCGTGTCTTCGTTCTCTGTGCCCACGTCTTTCACCTCAGATGATTGGTACGACTGCCCCCTAGCTAGCATGATTTCCCCTCCACACGGCACCACCCCCTCCTCTCCTTTCCCCCAGTAAACTCCCTCGGGAGTTGGGGACTGGAGGGATTTCATATATCATCAAAGAGATATATAAATTAGGTATATTTCAAGAATGGAGTTACAGTTTTGAAATACCTGTTTTTAAATTTGTAAAGGCAAAAATGAATGAATTTATTTGCAACATTATAGATGTTTGGAAAATTGTTGAATTTGTAGAATATATTTTTTCAATTAGAAAATATTATCATTTCTGTTATTATATTGAGATAATCACGCGAAATAAAAAGTAATCTAGTCTATATACATTGTAGATTAATGATGATTTATATTTAATAACCAAATTTAGAATTTTAAGATATAGCCCAATTTTTTACAGTTAATGCAGCAGTCTCGTATTGTGTTTTTATAAAAGATGTTCGAAGTCTCATGCTGAAATAAATTTCACCTTGAATATAATAGTTGCCGGAAATATATAGCAATTAGAATTATGTGTTTATTACACAAGGGTATTGTTTCCTGTTTTAGCACTCTATATATATTATGTATGTTGTTCACTATATAGAGCTCATGTAAAATAGTACAGGTTATATGGTGCACGCTACAGAGACTGCCTGATAATATCAAATATATATAATTATTATAAAATGAGAGTGAAAGACAGAAGGAAAATTACCAAATTGAATAGACATTTTATGAATCATTCTATTTCATTATTTGAACCGAGATAAAGAGGCTAAAGCAGTTTTAATTGTTTTAGGGAGGAAGAGTATATTGTTGTGGAACAGCGTGCACCTATACCCTCTATTAGCTCTCACCTGACTGTTCCCCCTGAATGTTCACATCACAGCGATGATTTGTCCTTCCATTCGTCCCTTATGTCCTGTTCCCTCCCGTTGTCCTTGTTCTCTCTGTCTACTAACCCCTCCCTGTCCCCTTGTCCCTCCCTTCCCCCTTGTGTCCCTGTCCGTTGTTGGTTGTCCCTCCCCTCGTTACTAACCCGTGTTCCGTGTCACCCCGTGTCTTCGTTCTCTGTGCCCACGTCTTTCACCTCAGATGATTGGTACGACTGCCCCCTAGCTAGCATGATTTCCCCTCCACACGGCACCACCCCCTCCTCTCCTTTCCCCCAGTAAACTCCCTCGGGAGTTGGGGAAAAGGAGAGAAGGCGGCGGGGCGGGGTTTTTCGTTGGGTGTTAGCTGATAGGGGATATAAGTGTACGAGGTCTCCAGGACAATATGTTCATTCCGCCGACTTCGCCTCGGGGGACCATGGGGCAGCCACGTTCGGAGGACTGGGCGACCTCCGCTGTCTTGGAGAACTTATTTTATCTTGGAGGTAAGTGCAACTTCCAGGTGTGTTGGAAGACTGGACTAACTCCTCTGTGTTGTAGGACTAGGCGACCTCCGCTGTCTTGGAGGACTGGGCGACATCCAGTATCTAAGAGGACTCTTGTTATCTTGGAGGTAAGTGTGAAACTTCGGTTGTGTTGAAGGACTAGACTAACTCCTCTGTTTTACAGGAGTAGGCGACCTCCGCTATTTTTGAGGCCTGGGCGACCTCCACAGTCTTGGAGGAGTGGGCGACCTCCGCTGACCTGGAAACCTGGGCGAACTATATTGAAGGAGTGGGACACTTCTGGTGTTTTAGAGGACTGAGCGACTTCCACTCTCTTGGAGGAATGGGCGACCTCCACCTATAATGGAGTACTGGGGAACCTCCGTTGTCTTAGAGGAGTGAACATCCACTGGGCGACCTCCGCTTTGTTCAAGGCCTATGCGACCTCTACTGTCTTGAAGAACTTGGAGTCCGGGGCGACCTATCAGGAGGAGTGAGCAATCTCTGATGTCTTGAAGGTCCGCGTTGATACGTTAGGCCTGCCTCTTTCTTCTTTGAGGCTTTGACGGCCTCTGTTCCTGTTGAAGGTTTGGGCTTGTACCTGTTGAGCTATGTCATGAAGTGATCACCCCTATTTATCCTGGATTTAATAGAATGCTATAAATCCCCCTTTTGAATTCGCCAATGAAATGATCGCCTAAAGCTGCTCTAGTAGCCATTAAAAAGCTATAAAGCCCCCACCTTAATACGCCAATGAAATGATTGCTCAAAGTTGTTCTTGCATCGATTAGATGCTTTAAAGCCCCCAACTTAATACGCCAATGAAATGATTGCCAAAGTTGCTCTTGCAGCCATTGGTGCTATAAAGCCCCCAACTTAATACGCCAATGAAATGATTGCTCAAAGTTGCTCTTGCATCGATTGAATGCTATAAAGCCCCCAAATTAATACGCCAATAAAATGATCGCTCAAAGTTGCTCTTGCATCGATTGAATTATATAAAGCCCACAACTTAATACGACAATGAAATGATTGCCAAAGGTGCTCTTGCAGTCATTAGTGCTATAAAGCTCCCACCTTAATACGCCAATGAAATGATTGCTCAAAGTTGCTCTTGCATCGATTGAATGCTATAAAGCCCCCAACTTAATACGACAATGAAATGATTGCCAAAGTTGCTCTTGCAGACATTAGTGCTATAAAGCCCCCAATTTAATACGCCAATGAAATGATCGCTCAAATTTGCTCTTGCATCGATTGAATGCTATAAAGCCCCCAACTCAATACGCCAATGAAATGATCGCTCAAAGTTGCTCTTGCATCGATTGAATTCTATAAAGCCCCCAACTTAATACGCCAATGAAACGATTGCCAAAGTTGCTCTTGCAGCCATTAGTGCTATAAAGCCCCCAACCTAATACGCCAATGAAATGATCGCTCAAAGTTGCTCTTGCATCGATTGAATGCTATAAACCCCCCAAATTAATACGCCTATGAAATGATTGCCAAAGTAGCTCTTGCAGCAATTAGTGCTATAAAGCCCCCAACTTAATACGACAATGAAATGATTGCCAAAGGTGCTCTTGCAGTCATTAGTGCTATAAAGCTCCCACCTTAATACGCCAATGAAATGATTGCTCAAAGTTGCTCTTGCATCGATTGAATGCTATAAAGCCCCCAACTTAATACGACAATGAAATGATTGCCAAAGTTGCTCTTGCAGACATTAATGCTATAAAGCCCCCAATTTAATACGCCAATGAAATGATCGCTCAAATTTGCTCTTGCATCGATTGAATGCCATAAAGCCCCCAACTCAATACGCCAATGAAACGATTGCCAAAGTTGCTCTTGCATCGATTGAATGCTATAAAGCCCCCAACTTAATACGCCAATGAAACGATTGCCAAAGTTGCTCTTGCAGCCATTAGTGCTATAAAGCCCCCTACTTAATACGCCAATAAAATGATCGCTCAAAGTTGCTCTTGCATCGATTGAATGCTATAAAGCCCCCAAATTAATACGCCAATAAAACTATTGCCAATGTTGCTCTTGCAGCCATTAGTGCTATAAAGCCCCCAACCTAATACGCCAATGAAATGATCGCTCAAAGTTGCTCTTGCATCGATTGAAAGCTATAAAGCCCCCAACTTAATACGCCAATGAAATGATTGCCAAAGTTGCTCTTGCATCGATTGAATGCTATAAACCCCCCAAATTAATACCTTATGAAATGATTGCCAAATTAGCTCTTGCAGCAATTAGTGCTATAAAGTCCCCAACTTAATACGCCAATGAAATGATCGCTCAAAGTTGCTCTTGCATCGATTGAATGCTATAAAGCCCCCAACTTAATACACCAATGAAATGATTGCCAAAGTTGCTCTTGCAGACATTGGATGCTATGTAGCCTCTACCTAAATACGCAAATGAAATGATCTCCCAAAGTTGCTCTTGCAGACATTGAATGCTATAAAGCCCCTACCTTTTTGCGCCAATGAAAGATCGCCAAAAGTATCTCTTGCAGCCATTTAATGCGATAAATCTCCCACCAAAATAGGCCAATGAAATGATCGCCCAAAGTTTGTCTTGCAGCCATTGAATGCTATAAAGCGCCCACTTTAATACGCCAATGAAATAATCGCCCAAAGTTACTCTCAACTATTAAATTCTATAAAGACCCGACTTATAAACACTTCAAAGAAATGATCGCCCAAAGTTTCTCTTCCAGACACAAATTCTTTGAAGTATTCACCTTGTCATTCCAATAAATTGATCGCTCAAAGCTACTCTTGATTATTGAATGCGATAAAACCCACACATCAATACGCCAATGAAATGATCGCTCATAGTTGCTCTTGCCTATTAAATGCTATAAAGCCCCCACCTATAAACACTCCAAAGAAATAATCGCTCAAAGTTGCTCTTGCAGGCATTGAATACTATAAAGCCACCACCTTAATACGTAAATGAAATGATAGCCCAAAGTTTTTCTGAACCACTGAACCATCAAATGCTATAAAGCCCCCACCTTAATACGTCCATGAAATGATCGCCTAAATTTGCTCTGAACCATTATATGCTCTAAATACCCCACCTAAATACACCATTGAAATGATGGCACATAGATGTCCTGCTAATTTTTATTGTTGCAATAAAAATGAAGATGGAAATTCATCTCCTTCATTCAACAACAAATCTCTCATTTTATTCACTTCAACAAAAAGGTTATTACACTTAGGCCTTCGAGACATGTGGATATTTTCTCCTCAAATTCACCCTTCTCTAACTGATAATAAACACGAAGTACATTAATAGTTATTAATATTAAATTATTGAATATATTCTATTATAAAACCTTAACCTCCTCTTTATAAATCAAAATGTACAATATAAATTATATATTTAGTGTAATTAAAAGCTATATAACAATTCACATGTAAATCAGGCTCCACCATAAAATAATGCAAAAAAAAAACACTTTAACTTAAAAACACATATTTTATTTTTTAATTTTGTGAAACTTCAATTAGACCTAGGTCTGGCTATCATTCTATAGCCGTTTATTGAACGAGCTATGTTTAATCTATATTTTATAATGTTTAATATTAAATAAAAGTTTTAATAAATTGTTTGGGAGGGAGATAATATAAATTGCGATGTTCAATTTGACGAGAGAAGAGGGAGCCCAATGTTTTTAGATAAATTGCTTTGACGTTCTGAGGTTTCTTCAATTCTCTACGTCAAAAACAAGTATACTTGTAGAAGAGTGAAGAAGAACGCAAAGCTGATGATGCAGCAAAACAAGAAAGGAGCGAGATAACGAAACTGGAGTTTAAAGATTGTTCCATGAAATATAATGACGAGAGAGAAAATAATTGTGTAAAATAAACAACCATATAAGATTGCAGCAATTGCAAAAGGCCTAAAGATTGCTAATTGATTTTAAGAAGGAAGAAAAAAGAACTATTATGTGGAATAGGTTTCAAAAGGCAAAAAAGGAACTAAAATATATCTATATGATATTTATAAATTGAAAAGTTGTTTGCAGCTATGTATATATTCAAAAAGGTCTGTACTCTAGAATGTTTCTATTATTTTTATCTCAATGTAAAATTTTATACTTGATTAAAACTTTTATTTAAATTAGCATTACCACATTGCCTTTTTAAATGCTACTAGAAATCTTTTAACTCAATGTATAAACGAGTAGTTTTTCAAGACAATAGTATGAACTTGAAAATATGAGCATTGTAATCGAATAACTTTGTCAGATCTTGTGTGTCATCAGCTAAGTTGAGTGTTGTAACGTCAGAGGTTTATTTAAGAAATCTGAGACCAGAGTCAAGGGGTGAGATGGTCGAAGGGCAGAATGTGCCATCGTAGAGAGGCTTAAACAAAATTTTGATTTGACTTGAGAACATTTTCTTCCAATCTAGAGTTCCAATATCGTGGAGGCACATCGGAGACATTCTGGAAGAATAACTTGGCCATTACAACATTAGTTGCTAGCGGTTACAAAGTTTGTCTTGAATCGCTGGAAAAGTAGCTCACAATGCTAGCATTGGGAACATTAACCTTGTCTAATAGCAAACCAGCATATAGGAAGTGTTCCTCAATTTCTATTATTGTTTATGCTGATAATTTAGGTGAAATCCAGTATTCTGCAGGAATTTTAAATATTCAATTCTCTTCTGGTGAAATTAAGTTAAAGCTTTCCATTCTAGACAATAATTTTTTGATCAAGCTTTACATAGCTTCAGTCGAGAATGTTTGTGGTAAGAACTGATTGTTAGGTAAGATAGATTTTGGTATCTGAATTGAAATAACTGGTAGGAATTATTGGATTTTGTTTTTACCCGATAATCATCACGTCGGACTGATGTCTCCTATCCAAAGTCCGACAATCAGAGAATTGGTACATTTGAATTTCGCAGCATGTAGCTTACCTCACTCCTTCAGAGCATTGGTACATATACTTCTTGGTCTTATTACATTCCTATTTACAGTATTCTATATTACTATGTATCCTAACATACATAGCTTTGGAAGTGATTTGTTCTTCTAGAGTCTAAAAAATAATTGCTCAGATTATAAACATTGAAGCGTGTTGTCCTAACTGTAGACGGTAGAACCCCTATGAAAATTTGTCAAAATTCTTAGATAACGGTAGTTCATCACGGAGGTGGACTCTCATAGGAAGAGGGATTAGTTTAGTTTCGAGTCATGTTTATCTTACATAGTTTGGATCGGTAAAAGGAGGACTTCGCTCATTAGAGAGGACAGTTATGGGAGTTTTACTGTTTACTTGATTGAGATATTTGTAACTTAGCTGCTAGCTATTTATATCCTTTATTTTTCAGCCACAATCGCGAGTCTAACATCTTGGGTGATAATATTGTTCTCATTTGCCTTATTTTTATATTTTGTAAAATATGTGTGAATATTGGTGCAATATAAAAATATATATTTGGACGAGTTTTAGCATCAAATTGGCGTTCGCTCTTCACTGCGAGCTCCTCGACCAACGCCACAGATTTGTAGATCGCTAACATCTTCTGTTCTTCTCATTGATATTTTACGTAAAATCACCAAAGCATCGTGAAGACTAATGAAGAACAGCGAACTGCACTTTAAATCGCATTGACCTAAATGTGGGGAGAGTTCCTATTAACGATGGCTAATATTAGAGATTATTTTCCAGAGATGTTCTCTCAATGTTCAGTCCAAGTCTTATTTTACCTAGGTGGTTCCTGGGGGGAGGTTTTCGCTCATCAAATAGGTCGTTTATGGGAGGTTTTGCTGTTTTCTTTATTAGATTATTCGAGACAGCTGTCGGATAGTTAGACATCATATTTTACAGCCACTATCTCTAGTTCTGACATCTTAGTTGATAATTCTGCTCTCTCTCTATCTCTCTGATAACTCCTACAGAATCACATATTTTATAATTACTGAACGGCGGACCTTTGGGTGCAAATCTTTTAAAGAAAAGAGGTGCAGAAAATCCCAAAATAGTGCATTTTATAATTATATTTTAATTATTTAAAAACTTAAATTATTTTAAAATTTAAAATATGAATATAAGTTTATATATAGCATTTAAAAAAGATCGAATATAAAATTATTTATTGAATTACCAAATGACATTCACATAATATTTCATCACTCAATATGTCCTGGATTGAAAGTCTAACTTGTATTGTATATGCTAAACTTGGAGGAAATGAATAATCTTTGACGAAATTGGACTCCTCGGACCTCGTCCTGTCTTGGGTGTGGCTGTCTCAATAAAACTTTATTATTTTGTTTTGCATTAAATAATGGTCAAACTCAGGGGTTTGAGTATATCTACGTTTTGGGGTTGTTAAACTATTTATAATTATGGTAAACAGGAAAATATACTGTATAATAAAACATATTACTACATATATATTGTCACGTATAAATTAGGAAAACAAACTTCAGGATGACACGGAAATTTATTCAAGGCAAGAAAAAAATTAAAATTGATAAAATACAAAAGAGGCAATGCGGGGCGTATACAGAGTTGCAAAATATAAACATCAAAATTGAAAATATGTTAATATAATAATAAATATTATCTACATAGACATTTCCCAATTGAAGCTGTGGCACACAGCTTGCAAATATTGTAGTTGCTGACATGGATCTGACGTGCTTCTGCCAAGGATTCCATTGATGTCTTGGAACTTTGTCCCTAATACCTGTGCGTTCTGAGTGAAAAGCGACTTTGTTGTCGCATCGTATATAGGGACATGTGAGGAATGCATGTAGAGAGTATTGTATGTAACATATTCCTTTATATATTTCTGAGTTTGGTGATTGGGTTATGGTTTGCTATGGAATTGTGGACATGTTTTGAAATAATTTAATTGGGTAAACGGCTTCTTGGGATTCTTTATAAGCCATATCCAAGCTGCCATCACTGAGGACCCTGGGAAGTCGATGAGGGCACTCGTCAGAGAGCTGCAGGTCGATGAGGCTACCATCCGACGTGTGGATCACGAGGATCTCTGTTCCAAATCATAAATGATGCGAATATGACAAATAATGTCCGAAAAAAAAATGGTGAACCGATTGGCCAGAGCTAATCACCTTCTAACAAACGCATACATCTTGAGGAGCTAGAATTGATCTGGTTTTCTCGGATAAAAAAAAATGTTCAGAACCAGAAGATGGACTGAAAAATTGATCGGTTGCTGTGTAAATGCCCTGATGAGGTACCTACGGTCATGAATACCATATTACCAGAATCATTAATAGTTCTTGGTGTTGTTAGTAGTGAAGATAGTGTGATGCCTCGATATTTATTTTCACTCTAAGTGCCAGAGTCAATTACGTTGCTTACACCGAGGTGTTAGCCACAGTTGTCAAGCCTTGGTTCACTATTATAGCATGTGGGAGGCCGTATCCTTTTCAAAAAGACACAGCACCATCTCATAAAGCCTGACCAATTTAAGAATGGATGGCAGAAAATCTTGACGACCATTTCACCCCTAAAGTTTGGTCCCCAGCTCTCTAGATGTCTATTAGCTGGAGTATTACCTGTGGAGCGTAGTTGAGAGGGACTCCAATAGTCATTCCCACAACACAGCTCTCAGAGCTGCTATAGTGGATACAATGGCAAGATTAATCAAGATCCATCTTATTACTGCCTGCAGTCGACAGCGTATAGAAGCTGTTATTGCCGCTGATGGCGGGTTCAATGAATTATGTAGTCCTTTAGGTGTATGCGTTTGTGTGTTAATCTATATAAATCATAAATATGTAATAAATTGTCTATTTTCTCATTAACATCATTTATGCAGCATCAAAAAGCTGCCGCACTCTGTATTTGAAAATTAGCATTGATATTCTACTCACGTAAATTATCAAACCAAGCATACCAAAAATCCTGCGACTATAATGAAAACTAAAAAGAAAAAAAAACTCAGGGCAAGACAAAATCTATATAAATTCAAGCAAAACAATTAAAAATATAAAAAGAAAACAAATATCTCATTAATATATACATAAACATTAATCTTTCTGAATATAGAGCAATCCATAATACATTTATATTTTAAAAATAAGGCCTATTTTGGATTTAAATACGATTATTTATTAATCCGATATTTCGATGGATCAATCTTCCATCTTTTACGAGGTGTTTTGCAGTGAAGCACGCAGCAGGTCGCGCGCCCCAGGTGAGCCACTAGACGTCTTCCAAGCTTATTGGGCGATAAACCATCTAATATATACATTCTAGACAGAGTAAATATAATCAAAAGAAAAAAGTGATATATGTAAATAACTATTGAAAATTAAGATATATCAAATTAATTAAACAAATAAAATATCATAAAAATTGAAATAACTGTGAAATAAATATACAAATAAAAGTAATAAATATCCGATTAAAATTGAAATAAAATAACCATGTAAATAGCATAATCATCTAAGAGGTTCTAAACTGAGTGTATACATCTGGCAAGTCAATCTTTCTATTGATACTATTTTTATTTTAGAATGAGCTCCAGCTTTCTAAAAATAAACGGCAATGTTTTTCTTTGATGTTTTGATGTATTATAGATGTGTGATCGAAGTCTGGAGTGTGACTATTGTTGAATGCATGATCTACCAGTAGGGATGTCGGGTTATGGTGCTTTAGTGCGGATTTGTGTTGGTTAATTCTTTCAGATAAAGGTTTGCTGGTTTCTCCTATGTATATTGCCTGGCAGGATTTGCACGGTATTTTATAAACCACATTCGCTCTATCTTCTGGCTTGTATATTTGTTTTATCTGAAAGAATTAACCAACACAAATCCGCACTAAAGCACCCTAACCCGACATCCCTACTGGTAGATCATGCATTCAACAATAGTCACACTCCAGACTTCGATCACACATCTATAATACATCAAAACATCAAAGAAAAACATTGCCGTTTATTTTTAGAAAGCTGGAGCTCATTCTAAAATAAAAATAGTATCAATAGAAAGATTGACTTGCCAGATGTATATACTCAGTTTAGAACCTCTTAGATGATTATGCTATTTACATGGTTATTTTATTTCAATTTTAATCGGATATTTATTACTTTTATTTGTATATTTATTTCACAGTTATTTCAATTTTTATGATATTTTATTTGTTTAATTAATTTGATATATCTTAATTTTCAATAGTTATTTACATATATCACTTTTTTCTTTTGATTATATTTACTCTGTCTAGAATGTATATATTAGATGGTTTATCGCCCAATAAGCTTGGAAGACGTCTAGTGGCTCACCTGGGGCGCGCGACCTGCTGCGTGCTTCACTGCAAAACACGTCGTAAAAGATGGAAGATTGATCCATCGAAATATCGGATTAATAAATAATCGTATTTAAATCCAAAATAGGCCTTATTTTTAAAACATTAATCTAGCCAGATGAACTACTAATTTATCCAATTTAATTTAAAATTTTTGAATGAACTAAAAGTAAAAGGATTTTTACCTATTTTATTTATTTCCTTATTGGAATACAAAAATTTAATTCAACAAAATTAACTATGATTATATAAAAGGGCGTACCTGGATCTGTAAAAGAAAAAAAAAAAAAAAAAAAATTTTTTTCTTAAAATACAGGGTGATCCAAAAGTCCCGCACAACTTTAAAAATTAATAACTCCGCGAATATTTGCGCTAGAGCAATGCGGTAAACACCATTGTGTTCAGGATGCAATGGGATTTTTTTATGGCAAATAATGAAAAATTCGAAATTGATTTTAGTTACAACTTTATTCGCTAGATGGCGCTCTACCAGAATCAGAGATTCAGCGGCCAAATTGTTTGATAAATTGAAAAATATAACTGAACGACACGTATTTTTCCTTTTTGAATACCAGGAAAGAACCCTAATAATATCAAATGATAAATTAATAAAACACCATTTCGCCAAAAGTTAGAAGAATTGGTTGACGATTTTTAAATACAATCTGAGATATGTAAAATAGGTATATGCAAATTAAAACATGTAGCAAAAAATATTTATATTTTAGATGGGGTTTTGTGAAATAGATTGAATGTTTGAAAATAACTACTGATATCAATACACGATTTTTAAAATGTTAATATAGTACCAAAAATTATGATGGCACTACAAATAGGATTTCTTGCCATAAGGAATGTGTAGTTTCTTGACTAATTGGCGACACTTGATTATTTAACTGGATATTTGTCATGATCCAACAAATGAAATATAGAGGGGAGTGAAAAATATATTTGTCGTACTTTATTCCAAATACCCTATGGGTTTGTCAAATGTTATCATTGTTTATTATACTGTACATAATTTTGAAAATGTATCCCCTCAAAAAAATCATTTTTAAATCGACCTTTTGCGTTGAAAAACGTGGTAGTAAAATCATTTTGTATTATTTTTTGCGCAAAATTTCTAAAGTTGGGGGGGGGATAAAGAGAATATCCCTTATGCTATTTCTTCTAATGAGCGAAAAGCGATAAACTAAACATAGGGGTAAAATTGTGTACGAGGTGTGTTCAAAAGGTATCGCGACTTTTGTGTTTTTCAAAAATTATTTATTTATTCATGGATACCTATTTTGTCCCCTTCAAAGTAATCCCCATGAGATATTATACACTTGTGCCAACGGTTTTTCCAATCTTCGAAGCACTTCAAAAAATCATTTTTTAAAAATCTTTTTCAGCTCCTCCTTCGATGCCGTCTTTATCTCGTCAAGCGTAGCGTAACGTCGTCCTTTCATGGGCCTCTTCAGTTTAGGGAACAAGAAAAAGTCACAGGGGGCCAGATCTGGGGAATACGGTGGCTGAGAGAGGCATCATTAGTGTGTTGTTTTTGGCCAAAAAGTCGCGCACAAGCAACGATGTGTGAGCAGGGGCGTTATCGTGGTGCAAAAGCCAATTTTTGTTCTTCCACAAATCCGGGCGTTTCTGGCGCATTACTTGCAGATAATATTCCTTATTGACCGTTCTGCCCTGTGGCAAGAACTCATGATGCACCACGCCCCTGCAATCGAAGTAAACTGTCAGCAAAACTTTCACATTCGACCGAACTTGGCGCGCTTTTTTCGGTCTTGGTTCGTGCGGCAGCTTCCATTGAGATTATTGAGCTTTGGTTTCCTCGTCATGACCATAAACCCACGCTTCGTCACCAGTTATGACCCTCTGGAGCAAATTTGGGTCGTCGCGGACAGAGTTCAACATCTCATTAGCAATGTTCATGCGATGCTGTTTTTGGTCGCAATTGAGCAATTTTGGTACGAATTCCGCGGCGACCCGTCTCATGCCCAAATCATTGATAAAAATCGAATGGCACGAGCCAATCGATATGTTTAGGTCCTCAGCAACTTCTCTAACGGTGATTCGACGATTGGCCAATATCATTTTCTCCACTTCATTAATTTTTTCGTCTGTTGTTGAAGTGCTCGGGCGTCCGGCACGCGCTTCGTCGTTCACATTTTCTCGGCCTTCTGAGAACATTTTGTACCACCGATAAACGTTGCTTCGGTCCAAGGTAGCTTCTCCGTATGCCACAGTCAACATTCGGAATGCATCCGCGCACTTAATTTCGTTTTTCACACAAAATTTGATACAGGTTCTTTGATCCATTTTTTTTAATAGGTAAAAATCGAAGACGATCCAAAACACCTGCATGCAAAGCAGCTGTCAACAATTAAGTGAACATTCAAAATGGCCGAGCTTGTCGGCATAAGTGAGAGACATGAGTACCAACATAAAGCCACAAAAAGATCGAAATTCGAATATACGTAACCCGCGAAAATTCAAAATTCGCGATACTTTTTGAACACACCTCGTATACCAGTGTTATTCGAAAAGTTATAACACTTTGGCCTGCACGACATAATATAAGATGTAGGCAAATGACAAACAAAAAATTACTGTTCACAGAAAAAAAAGAGTCAAGATGTGAGGACAGCATTTATTATTCCCATAACCCAAAACAAAGAGCTGCAAAATATAACACATGAGGTAACTGCCTTCTCTCCTGTATTAGGTCACAATCCTTGCTCAATGTGGCGCCCTTCATTCTCAAACACCGCCTGCAGACGATAGATGACAGAATGGTCACAATTAAATAGTTGAAATTTATAAAACGTGCCATCTGATAGAAGCCTTCAACATGGCCAATGTGGTAGGCCGACATCGATAAAAACGCGACTTAATGTACCCCCATAACCGAAATTGTAAGGCGTCAAGTCTGGTGATATTGGAGGCCACTGGTATATAAAGTGGCGACTTATCAACGAATTTCACCGAACGTATCCTTCAGCAATTGTTTGGCACCGCGGGAGATATGAGGAGGTCCTCCATCTTGCATGAATGTTATTTCGCTTAGTGCTTGTCTGTCCTGCAATATGGGAATAACTTTTTCTCTCAAAAGTTGAAAAAAACGTTCACCAGTTACAAAAACGGTTTAAAAGTTCTTCCATTTATATTTTCAAAGAAAAATGGCCCAAAAATAAAAGAAGAAGTGAACCCACACAAAACTCTAACTCTGTGCTGATGAAGTGGTATTTCTGTAAAAATCCTAGGGTTTTCTGTTGCCAAAATGAGTCAGTTTTGAATATTAAATTCTCCCTTTAGATAAAAGTGAGCATCATCTGTTCTTAGAACATTTGACAGCCAGTTTTCATCAATATCAATTTGCCGGAAAACCCATGCAGCGAATTCTTGACGCTTCTCAAAATCGCTGACTTTCAACTCGTGAAAACTTTGAATTTTGTTAGGGTATTTTCATAGAAAAATTTTAAATGTGTGTTCTCTCCAAACTGTTCCATACGAAATCCCCGTTTGTCGAGAAACTTGTCTAGCACTTACTTCTCCATACGTGGATAACGTTTCAATAGCTTCAGCATTCTGCAAAACCGTAACAGCCACTGACTTGCATGTCGATGGTCTTCCACTCCGAGGTTTTGCTTCCAGAGATCCAGTTTCCTCAAAACTTTTAATCAATTGCTTTAGAGAGTAGCAACTCATTGGTCCTTTACCGCTTCGAATATCTTTAAAGGAACGAAACGCTCGTAAAGCTTCAGTGGCAGATTCTAAATCACAATTTAAAAAATTCACCAAGAGTGCTTTATCCTGTAGTGACGGCATTCCAGGGGGAAGGAGAGAAGTCCGACCACACCTCCTTGCGGTCCCCCCTGGACCCTTGGAATATTTGACCAAATTCTGGCTCGTTTCCAAGATGAATAACGTTGCAACGGCACCCATTTTCAAACGAGGAGCAAAACTGATATCTCCAGTAATGCTACCGCGTCCGGGGTAACCGCCGCGTCAGGAGCTGCAGCTCGAGCTCATGATGATAAATCTACTACGAGGACACAATTCAATCTGCTACAACTCAATATAAATGGTACCCAGAGGAAAATAAAGAGCTGACTTGTCTTCTCTGTGATAACAATGTACATATTACTTGTCCTCAGGAGACAAAATTGAATCAGAATCTGAGATTCAATATCAACGATTATACAACACTACGAAAGGACAGACCGGGAAAATTCGGAGGAGGACTTGCCGTTTTGATTAAAACTCTAGAAATCAAATTTAAGGAAATCGCCTATAATCAGAGTAAGCCTAGAGAAAGCACGACAGAAGCTCAGGCAATAGAAATCTATCTCACAGATAAAACGATTCCAATCATAAATGTTTATCACCACGATAATACTAGCATCAATACAGGCCTGATAGAGACATTAAATGAAGCGTCTTCGTATATCGCAATCATAATTGGTGATTTTAACGCCGAAAGACCAACTTGAAGATCACCTGTCCAGGATAACAAAGGTCAGCAGGTTGAGGATATGCTAGCATACCTCGACCTTACACCGTTAAATAACGAAAAGAACACCTATCTCTCTGAGTCCACAGGCACAGAATCCGCAATAGACATCACAGCGATAAATTACAACATCGCACCCACAACACAATGGAAAATTCTGAAAAGTGCAATCAGTGACCACAGACCAATTTTAACAACCCTAAAATTCAAAATTGAGAATTTCCAGCAGAATAAAAGAACACTGGGAAAAATTCACAGAAAAGCTTGAAGAACTGTGCAACGAAGAATTAAATCACAGAACGATTGACAAAAAATTGGAAAAATTCTCTTCGAACATATCCAAAGCTGCAAAAGTATCGATACCTAGAGATAGACGTAAAGACCTGTGAATACTTTACTGGAAGGACCACAATATCGAGGCAATGATTGCAGAGAGAGACAATATCAATGAACTTCTTAAAACAAATAAAACAGAAGAAATTATAAAGGAACTCATTGAAATTAGTCACAAAATAGAACAAGAAATTTGGATATTTAAACAAGAAAAATGGGCAGAATTCTGCGAAAAAATGGATCCAAAAAAGGAAAGCCATCATTGGAATATAATTAGTGTTATAAAACAATCAAAACCAACACTAATCCTCCAATACTCTAACCGATATGAGTAGCAAGAACGAACAAACAGATGGCTGAAATAATTGCTGAATATCTTTCAATCACTTCCAGACTCAGCTATACGAATGAAGGCAGGACTCTAAAAAATAATGTAAACAGGTTAGTTAAACAAGCAAGAAATTACCATCAACAAGATATTTACTCGAGAGACTTCACACTGAATGAGCTAAACTCATCAATAGAAAAGTTAGATCCCAAGAGGTCACCAGGAGTTGATCTAATCTTTGGTCAAATGATTAAACACTTTGGAGACGAAGCTAAAATTCAACTTCTAAGAATACTGAAGATTTCCTAGCAAACTGGTAAACTACCAAAGAATTGGAAGATATCAATTATAGTGCCAATACTGAAACCAAACAAAGGTGCCAAGGAATGCAAGAACTATCGGCCAATAGCTCTTACCAGCATACTTTGTAAAATAACAGAATGAATTATCCACTCTAGGCTCATAGTCTGGCCCACTAACAATAATAAAATAAATTTCTACCAAACTGCCTAAAGATCCAGAAACTGTACAACTGATAAACTGTTCTACTTCTGTCAATCAATAATAGATTTCTAGGAAAAACCACCAAAGAAGACAACGGCCGTATTCCTGGATATGACCTCAGCTTTTGATCGAGTGTAGAAATTATTTGAAAGGCTGCACAACATCGGAGTAAGAGGAAACACCTTAATCTGGATTGCAGACTTCTTAAGGGGAAGAAGGATAAAGGTTCGGTTCAATGGAACATTTTCCAAGGACCGAAGAATATGGGCTGGTGTACCTCAGGGATCTGTGCTCAGTCCTCTACTCTTCTCGCTATATATTAACTGTTGTTTATGTAAATAGATGAATATTATTTATATTATTTAAAGCCTCATTATGTAAAAATGTATGTATATATAATTTGGACATTTGTTGTTGGCCATGGTCAAGTTTGAGCTCTTGTACGTCTAATTACGACACAAGAAAAGTGGCGACGAGGATGCGGGATCTACAAAGCCAGTAAAAAGCTGAGGAAAACGGCGTCTATGCAAGTATAACAACTACATATTTTAAACTATCTGGATCAAGAAAACAAAGGAGTAGAAAAGATCAGCATGACAAGTTCCAAGTTAATAGTACCATTTATATGCTATAGCCCAGTGGAGGATACTTCGATCTTTTTGTACAAAAATTTGAGGCTTTCTTTTTGGCATCTGAAGGAGGAGATTAAAGTGCTGATTTTTACCTCGCTACCAGATTCTGAAACTTTGAAGCAGGGAAGCAACATTTTCTTCCTGGTCTAATGAAAGATCAACCCTATGATACTATCATTCAAAGAATTAAGCTGCATTTGGATCCAAAGAAGAAAGTGATACCACAGCGATGCAGATTTTTAAAGAGAATTCAACAGGAAGGAGAATCATTTTCGGAATATCTTAGAGAATTGAAACATTTTGCAATAAATTGTAATTTCGGCGATTTGCTGAGAACCATGATGCGAGACCGTTTTGTGGCTGGAATCAAGTTGGAAAGCCTGCAAAAGAAGCTACTACAAGAAAACGACGATGTCACCCTGGATAAAGTTTTTCAGTGGCGATCTCGTTCGAACTGGCGGAGATAAATACAAGAGAATTACAAGATAAATTAGTGGCCAAGATATCCCTTGTGAATGGAAAAGATAAAAAGGGTGAGTACAATAATAGTATGGTGCAGCAAAGGTCTTTCAGGCAAAGGGGAGAAATAATATGTTATAGATGTGGTGAAAGACATTCACACGTGGCCTCTGTTTGCCCTCATAGAACAAAGACTTGTTTTAAAATGTAAAAAACTGGGTCATTTAAGTAGGGTCTGCAAAGCTAGTAAAAAAATGTGGGGATGTAAATATGTACAAGAGGACTCTATATATTCTGTACAGGGCGAAATTGATGCCACAATAAATTTAACAGTAGATGAATATTCTTTGTGGCCTGCTACATAGATGATATTTTGGTTGCAGGAAAAGACTTTGAAGATCATGAACAAAAGTTGGATCTAGTGTTTAGATGATTGCTAGAAAAAGGTTTAAAGTTAAACAGATATAAATGTAAATTTAAAGAGAAATCGGTGGAATATTTAGGGTTTAAAATGGATAAATATGGACTGCATCCCTTAGAAAATAAAATTAAAGCAGTGATAGAGGCGCCTGAACCTAAAGAATGTTTCGCAATTAATATCTTTCATAGGACTCTTAATTTATTATTATAGATTCATAAAGAATATAGCAAACATTTTAGCCTATTCTATCAACTTTTGAATAAAAATTGTAGATGGAATTGGACGAAAGAATATCGAATGTTATTTCAAAAATGTAAATCATTATTAATGGACTGTGGACTAGGCGTAATTCTGAGTCATAGACATGATAGAAAGGAAGAATGCCCTATAGCTTTTGCTTCTAGAACATTAACTAAAGCGGAAAAACGTTTCTCTCAACTAGAAAAGAAAGCGTTGGGCATAACTTTTGGCGTTGAGAAATTCAGACAATACTTACTGGGACGAAATTTTGTATTGGTCACAGACAATCGACCCTTAATTCATATATTTTCACCTCATAAACCAATTCCCATATGTGGATCATCCAGAATTAAAAGATGGTCCTTAAAATTAGCTGCATTTTATTATACTGTGGAATTTCGAAAAACTAGTGATAATTCCAATGTTGACGCATTGTCACGTCTTCCTTTAGAATCGAGTGGCAGGGAGTCTCTTGATGAAGACCAGGTACTTCTTCTCAGGAAGTTGAATGAGGTACCGTTCTCTTTTATGGAGGTGGCATATGAGACACCCCAAGTATTAAGGAATGTTAGAGAAGGCAACTGTGGAAATTTACAAGGGTTGTACCGAGGGAAAACCCACTAGCTCCTTATTATAATATCAATGAGGAATTAAGTTTGGAGTTTGGTTGTCTTCAATGGCGTGAAAGAGTGGTAATTTCCCAAAAATTAAGATCTTTAATTTTAAATGACTTGCATGAAATACACATGGGGATTATTAAAATGAAGATGATTGCCAGACGGTATTTTCTGGTGGCCAGGCATAGACAGTAACATCGAGGAATTAACTAGAGAATGTAGAGTATGCCAAGAATCGGCAAGCATGCCCCGGCTACCATCTCGGAATGGACTTGGCCCGAAAAACCGTGGCATCAACTTCATCTTGATCTAGCGGGTCCGTTCTTGGGAAGAATGTTTTTGGTTCTCGTGGACGCATACTCAAAGTGGATAGAAATTTTTATCTAAAAGATATTACCAGCAAAACGATTATAAATCATCTTAGAGAATTATTTTCCAGATTTGGATTGCCCTAATTTTTGGTTACAGATAACGGAAGACAGTTTGTCTCCGGTGAATTCGAGCAATTTACCAAAATGAATGGTATACGGCACACTAAGACCAGTCCGTATAATCCTAGTACAAATGGTTTAGCTGAGAGATATGTAAGAGAGTTTAAAAACCTTTTGAGAAAGAATAATGGGAAGGATAATTTAGAGACGAATCTACAAAGATTCCTATTTGCTCATAGAGCATTCCCCCAAACTGTAAAAAAGGAATTCCCCCGCGGAACTGCTAATAAAGAGAAGTTTAAGATCAAGATTCTCGAATTTAATACCAAGATGGGAAATCCGCGAGAGGTATTTCATGAGGCCGTAAGAAGGCAGGAGCAGTTTACTACAGGTTGCGAGGTTTATTTCCGCAACTATGCAACTGGACCTAAATGGAAAAAATGTACCATTTTGAAATTATTGAGCTACCGTCACTAACTTATAAGTTGCGAGGGCGTCGTGTATAAGAGGCATATCATTCAATTGCGACCTGTGAGAAAGAAACAAGTGGAGACAAGAAATTTGATACTTCCTCGAACATCAGGAGAGAAGCCTGTAGGTGGAAGTCAGAAATAAAGTGAAGAGGAGGTTCCAGAGGTTACATCAGGAAACAAGGAGGAGACTGCTTCTGTGCACGTGCCCTCTTGCACTCTTAAACCGGAGCCTGCCGCTGTGCAAGTGCCCGTCCGCAGTCCTAGACCTCAGAGAGCCAGGAAACCCCCAGACCGACTGGAGTATTATTAAGGGGGGAGATGTGTTGTGTATGTAAATAGATGAAGATTATTTGCATTCTTTAAAGTCTCATTATGTAAGAATATATGTGTATATAAATTGAACATTTTTTGTTGGCCAAACGAAAATAATAAGAGCTAAAAAAGAGTCATGGTCAAGTTTGAGTTGTTGTACATCTAATTACGACACAACCTTAACAACATCCATCCTCACTGAATACACAGAAGTTGCCTGTTATGCAGATTATATAGCCATATGGCACACAAGTAGCAGTATAGAAATATCAGAAAAATACTGAACACATCAATGAGAGGACTGGAGAAGTGGGCAATGAAACTCAAAATGACCATAAACCCAATAAAAACAAACCTATGCGTCTTCTCCACTGACAGGAAAAACAGGCATAAATTTAATCCCAAAATAAGCATAAACAACCAAATAATTGATAAAATCAGAAATCCAAAATACCTAGGTGTGATCCTTGATGAGGAATTGCGATTTACAGAACACATAATTAGCACCTCAAATAGAGCTACCAGAAAACTAAATATTCTGAGAAGGTTATGTGGAACAAATTGGGGAGCAAAACCCAAAATTCTCAGAACAACATACATCACCTTAATAAGGCCAATAATGGAATATGCAACACCTGTTTGGGCTCCCTTAAGTTCATCACTAAAAAGAAGACTAGACAGTGTCCAAGCAAAAGAGGCCAAATTAATCACTGGTTCTGTTTCAAATACCAACAATTAGAAAATTCAGAGAGTATGTGGTCTAGACCTATTTGAGAGCAGAAGACAAGTAAAAACAATAAAATTTACCAATAGCTTAAAAAATAAAGAAACCGAACACATATCCCATAGAACCTATTTAAACTGGACACAAAAAGAAAGGTTCAAAAGATCTTCAACACTTCAGCACGACAACAATATTAGAAAAAGCATGAATATGAAACATAATGAATTTCAAATTCGAGAATAACCAATATTTCCTACCCCATTGCCATCAAATGTAATCATCAATCTTAACCTGAATGAACCCTGCAATAAAAAAAAAGAGAACAAAAACATACTTAAGAAGAAAGGACTTAACACAATTGGTTTATGCGATCAGATAAATTATTTAACAGCATATACAGATGGATCATCAGACCTTACCATAAGTAATGGAGGGGCTGGAATTAACATAATACTGCAAGATGGAACATACATCAAAATCAAAGGAGGAGCAAGAAAGATTTCGTCAAACTTCACTTATGAACTGACAGCTATCTGGAAATCTCTTGATGTATGCCTTAACCAACCATCCCTGCATCAAGCAGAAGGAATTATAATATAACGTACAACGACTTCATATCCGATCTAGAAGCAATTCAGAAGGGCAATACTGAAAATCACACAGAAAATACATTCGTTACTTACTCAACTGATATCATTGGAGAATAACTGCATTCTACAATGGATTCCTGCCAGTGTTTGGATCATGGGTAATGAAATGGCAGTTGAATTTGCAAAGGAAGCCAGAAAGTTGAGCCAAAGGAAAGAACAAATGTCATTATTTGACGCTAATGCTTTTGCAAAATACAAGATAATTGAACAAAAAATAAGAAAAGATCAAAATGTGAAATAAATTCCGAGAGAAAAATGACAAAACTATAGCAAGATTCAGAACAAAACATTATAAAGGATGACAATACATCTAGATGGCACAAGAACCTATAGAACATGCAACAACTGTCCTGGTGTGGAACTAACACCTACCCACATATTCTCATGCCCGCAGCCTTGCATAAAATTGATTTAGACCCAGAGCAGCTGCTTTACACACCCAAGATAGTGGACAATGCTGCTACTGCTGTGATAGAGATGCATGGAGACATCTGAGGCTCTTAATTGGACACGACAAAAACAACAACGGCATTCCAGAGTAAAATAAATCATCAGAGATAGATAATATTTTTCAAATGAATTAAAATAAATATAATCGATACTGAGAGAGAGTTGAATTAAAAAAATTAGAAAATTATTATTTTCGAAATATAAATAGCTGAGAGGATTCTCCAGCAAACCGCATCTAAAATATCAGTTTTTTTTTGCTACATGTTTTAATTTGCATATACCTATTTTACATATCTCAGATTGTATTTAAAAATCGTTAACCATTTCTTCTAACTTTTGGCGAAATGGTGTTTTATTAATTTATAATTTGATATTATTAGGGTTCTTTCCTGGTATTCAAAAAGGAAAAATACGTGTCGTTCAGTTATATTTTTCAATTTATCAAACAATTTGGCCGATGAATCGCTAATTCTGGTAGAGCGCCATCTAGCGAATAAAATTGTAACTAAAATCAATTTCGAATTTTTTATTATTTGCCATAAAAAATCCCATTGCATCCTGAACACAATGGTGTTTACCGAATTGCTCTAGCGCAAATATTCGCGGAGTTATTAATTTTTAAAGTTGTGCGGGACTTTTGGATCACCCTGTATTTCGAGAGATTGCTCCCTCTTTATCAATTTCTCGCAATCTCTCGAAATATTTTAAGAAAAAAAATGTTTTTTTTTTCTTTTACAGATCCAGGTACGCCCTTTTATATAATCTTAATTAATGGATCGCCTTTTGACTCAAAAAATTAACTATGTTAGATATCCCAGCTATCTGGCTGTAGAAACGCGAAAAAAGAACTTATTCAGGCGCAGCTCTCGCGTGACAGGACGGCACCCCATGCGCTGATCCACATCAGCTGGCGCCATCTTCCGTGGAAGAAGCGAACCATTGTTACACTGATATAAACACATGTGACAGACACTGAATACAGATATTGTAAATATTGGTTAATGTAAATATAATACGAAACCCCTATCTGTTGATTGTACGTTCATTGTTACTCTTGCTGAGCGGCACCTACTAATTCGAGCTGGAATCATAGAGATAGAGTCTGCACCACGCTGACGAGGGCCAACAGCTCGAAATGTATATGTGGTTGGCCTTTCTTGATTTATCAAGAAAAAGGTTGGCTGAATAATAAGGAATAATCTAAATAAGATTTTAGTTGATTTTATTCCACTAGAAGGCCCTCTGCCATCTGAAATGTTCAAGTGAGTGGATATGCCATTTTAATTATTATATATTGATACGTTTTAAAGGAAAATATAGAAACAATTTTAATTAATTTAAAATAATTAATTATATATGATAAATATTTGGTGTTTTTATTCATTTTTGGTAATTAATTAAATATGATTAGAAGCAAATATACTAATTAGATATGTGAAAAAAAGTGGTGCAGTCGAGAAGGATATGGAAGAAAATAAATGGCGGATATCCAAACAAAGGTTTAGGCAATTAGACCTGAGTCATTGACATTATTTGAAACTGATTCTCTGAAAAAAAATAAAAATCAATAATATTTAATATATATACATGACGGGAAAATTTCAAATCTTGCAATAAAAAATGGGGAAACTAAAAGAAAGGTTATTACAATTATTTGATTTTTATAATGCAATTAAATTATCTCAGCATCACGTTGAAGATTGACACGGGAAAGGAATCAATATAAAATTAATTTATCAAAATAAAATTCATATATAAAATCTGGCTCGATTGAACAAAATTGGGCTTCAGGGCCTAAAAACAACATACTTCTTACAATAAAAATAAATATTATAAAAACATATTTGAATATTCTGGGTCCTAATATGTTCGAAAAATTGCGAATAACACAGGCCTAAAAAAAAAAAACTTTTTTTTGCCGCAGAAAACCTGATGTTGATTCTAATGTAACTTTTCATGCTGAAATAAAAAAATAAAAAAAAAATCTGAAGTTTTCCATCACCCAAAGTTCATGGAGGATATCCCTTTTTTCTTTAAATTGGTATATACAGTAATAATGCAGAAAATGTTACATAAGCATTTTTTAAGTAAACATCATTTCATTAGCTAGGGCTTTATTTTTGACAAGAAGAGTTGATATGTGGAGCCAAAAGCCTTATTTTATTCGTTATTAATTAAATTTTGCTCTTTAACCAATTAACCAATTGTTGATATTTAAATTAAATATGTTTATTTTACAATGCAATCAGTTTTGCTTTCAACTCAAAATTAATGGCAAGCTCTGGAATTTTATTTGTTAATAACAGTTTTAATATCTACTTATATAATTGCCTTATTCTGTCTGTGTGAAGTTCACTGTGTGAAGTTCACGGATAGATTTTGGTCAGAATGTCAAGGGATGGGAATCGAACCCAACGACCTTCCGCTTACCGGGCAGATGCCATGACCACTAGGCCACATGACCACAATTTATAATTGTAACAAATAGTATTTGAATCAAAACATTCAATCGGGTAAAACACGGGCGTTGCCCGGGTCATTCGGCTAGTATATATATATTTAAATTGAACCTAACGATTTGTTAAATATATTTACATCAGAAGTGACAGGTAAATTTGAAGTGATCAGTTTATTCTTCTTTATCGATTTGCTTTTATAAAAGTGTACACTAGACTGTGTCAATATGCCGGGGGGTGCATTAATATTCCTGATATTTTCTGTTAAATTTGTGGGGAATTAACTTTCAAAGTTCAAAGGCGAAACTTCACACCGCTCATCAAAAAGTGCTATCAACTTAATTTTGGCTGTAAAGTAGGTCACCTAGATAAGACTTGGGCTCCTCATCATTGTTGTGAAATGTGTGCTCGACGTCTTACAGGGTGGATTAAAGGTGAACGTAATATGCCTTTTGCGGTTCCAATGATATGGAGGGAACATAAAGCCCATTCTTCGGACTGTTATTTTTGTTTGACAAAGAAAATAGGTTTTACATCCAAATCAAGACATACAGTGAATTTCCAGATTTGCCTTCTGCTATGAGACCGGTTCCTCATAGTGTTATTTTACCTGTGCCACAGCCTCCTGAAAATGATATATATAGTGACGATGATTCAGATAGACGAGAGCAACAGTCAAATGACACATATTTTGAAGCAGGTGCTTCATCTGAACCTCATTTGTTAACCCAAGGAGATTTGAACGACCTCGTACATGATTTAGATTTATCCAGAAAACAGAGTGAACTTTTAGGCTCTAGGTTAAAATACTGGAATCTGCTGCATAAAGGCACAAAAGTAAGCTTTTTTCGCAAGCGTCAAATTGAAATTCAATACTTCTTTTCACAAGAGAATTATTTAGTATATTGTAATGATGTTGTTAGTCTAATGGAAGCGCTTGGTCATGACCATGATACAGAAGAGTAGCGTTTATTCGTTGATTCTTCAAAAATTAGTTTGAAAGCTGTTCTCCTTCACAAAGGAAATAAGTTCCCATCAGTGCCAATGGCACATGCATCCAACATGAAAGAAACTTACGAAAACATAAAACTTATTTTGAAAAAGATAGAATATGAAAGATACGGTTGGAAAATATGCAGTGATTTGAAAGTCATTGCTCTCTTGCGTGGATTACATCTTGGATATACACAATTTTGTTGTTTTCTGTGTAAGTGGGATAGCAGAGATAGGAAAAGGCCTTACATTAAAAAAGGCTGGTCAAACATTTTGTAAATCCTTCCCTGATCGATTCAGAAAATATTTACTTACCACCATTACATATTAAACTGGGATTAATGAAGAACTTTGTCAAGGCAATGGATCGAAATGCCAGTGGATTTGCCTACCTAAAACAAAAATGTTCAAGCATAAGTGATGCGAAAATTAAAGAAGGCATTTTCGTTGGACCTCAGATTCGAGAATTGGTGCAGGATGGAAATTCTCAAAATAGTTTGAATGAAGTTGAAGCAGCAGCATGGAATTCCTTTAGAAACGTTTGCAAGAACTTCTTAGGAAGTGTCAAGGTTGAAAATTACCGAGACATAGTTAATGATCTGTTGCTTTCCTACAAGGCATTGGGATGTAACATGTCTCTCAAGATCCATTTCCTGCATTCACATCTGGATATCTTTCCAGAAAATTTTGGTGCAGTTAGCGATGAGCATGATGAGAGGTGTCATCAAGATATATCAAACCTGGAGAAGCGGTACCAAGGTAAATGGAGTCCCGGTATGCTTGCTGACTACTGCTGGACACTCAAGAGGGATGTGCCACAAGCAAAGTATAGAAGAAAATCCACTGTAACTACTTTTCAATAAAATATATTTCGTTCATATAGGCCTATATATTAAAAACATTTCCAAATTTCAAGTAGGTGTATCTCAAAATTATTGCGTGATAGAAAAAAACTAATGGTGTATTTGTAATCAGCACAAAGAGTTAAATTTAGGTACTGTTTCTTTTGGGATAAAGAAAATATTTTTGTTAAGCCAGTGTAATGTAATAAGGTTATGCAAAAATGCTTATGTAATATTATTTGCATGTTTTGCTGTATTTATCTCAATACCAAAAAAACCTTTATGTCAAATATCAGAATACACTTCACCTGATTCTGACTCCAATGAGAGTAAGAAGTTGAGATGTTGAGATGTGAAATTATTAACTAAGGTATTTCGCCCTAAATTATGTTTTTTTTCTTCTGGAAATGACATTAATTGCCTTCTGAAATCGAAATTGAAAAGTATAACTAGATACAAAATAATTTTTACGACAAGGCGAATCTTTATATTAGAAATAGAGTTGCTGCGAATTAAATATCAGTAGAAAAATGTTATAATCTAAAATTATTTAGATGCTTTGACATTAAGACAAGCAGACACTCTATCTTGATTTGTGAAAATGTAATAAAATAACATTTTTATTAATACTACCAAGTGAATTTAATAAATATTCTAGACTCTAAGGGATATTCCTTTCTTAAGGGCTGCGAAGACTACTTAGCCATACAGAAAGAATTGCCAGGCATAATTAGAACTACCACAGACCAACTAATTCAAAACGATCAGATGAAAATCACTGATTCAACCCACTTTGCTCACTACAAATTTCTGAGTGAATCATTCATGACAGAGGAGTACCTACGATTAAATATCTCGCTTCCCAACAAAAGACTAGTTGCACAACATAGAGTTTTATGGCAATTTTTCAGGGAAGAAAGAAAAGACTTCTGGAAAGAAAATGGCCGGAACTGTTTACTTTGTAAGGATCTCATGGATGATAATTTGGTTCACTATTTCTTCCAATGCCCTCTCTTAACAGAAAAACGTACTGAAATTTTCCCAAGCCCTACCTCTGGTCAATTTAGATACCATCGCATATGTCAACTTCTCTCTTCAGCTCTGAATGATGAATTACTGATTGCTAGATACTTTAAGTTCTGCACAGAAGCTGGGCGCATGAGAAAGAATGCAGGGCAAAGGATACTGGAGGATGAACTATCTGTTTCCTCTTCCCTCTCCTCTTGTTGTCGTGTAAATACGGCGAATCCTGTATGGGGCGGAATGCCCTAAATAAAGGCTTTTGTTGTTGTTGTTGTTGTATACTACCAAGTGGTGGTCAAAGGCCTAGAGTGGAGAAGGTGTGTTATCTAACCTGGCAACAAAATGGCGTTGTTTGTTGCGGCCATGGAACCAGATAGAAATTGTTGACTATCTAACTTCTGTGCCGGCCACCTGGAAATATCACCAGTAGGAACATGTGGACCGCGCCATTCAATACCAGACAAAACAAATACGCAATTCAAAGAGGAAATCCAAGAATAATATTGAACCATCATCTATATTAATCATGATTTTCCTGTGATTATCAAGCTCTCAATCTACAACGAAACAATGATTCCTGTTGAAGCAAGAAATTCACAAAAAAATTCAGAATCTAATTAAATTCAGCAAATCTCGCCGGGTTAGACTTGATTGAAACCTCGAAGCTTGATTACCTTTGCCACATAAAGGATGAGTGGTGCCTCTCTAACATAATGAAACGTTCATGTGATGGCAAATACTGCTTCAGGAATATGTGATCAATATTTCCGCATTTAATTTAATTAAAATAATGTCGCAGTCTATATAGTATTAACAAAAGCAATAAACTCTTTATTACGTTTATCGATTTGTAAAGTAAAAATAGAAAATTTAGAAATATAATTTTCAAAATTTCAAAACTGACAATATGCACTCATTTGTTTCTTTGAAAAGTTCTCGTATTCAATGTCGATGTGAAGTATTACCATTGATTCAAATATTCTTGGAGTTAGTTCTTTGGTCGAAGTCATTCCTATTTCTCTCTTATGTAAGTAGGACTGGTGAAACGAATATGTGCTACAAGAAGATGTAACATTTTGAACTGCAGTAGACTTTACAGTAGACCATATAGGCCGTTCCATATAGCCGTGGTTGATCCACACTGTGTCACAAGAAATCAGAATTTCAGCCAGGAACGTGCGGTGAAGGTCAAAGGATCCTTTTACTTAGCTAGCTAACTTAGCTCAAAGTCGTGTCCACTGTGTTTTCCAGGAGTGCCGAGATGAGTGATTCCTCGGGCCCCGTCCTCCAACCAACGTTACCAACGCTAAGCCACTGGGAACTCGTCCTCTCGGCCAGGTTCTGTCCACTTCTGTCAGGCTCTTTCATGATTTTATGCTTTGCTCAACAGGTATCGCCAGAAGTTCTGATAGCACCGTTCCACCTAGATCAACGTTGTTTCATCCCTAAGTTTTTTCCGAGAGCCATGGTGCGTCGTTGCCATGTCCGGGACAGTTGCCATGACCTCGCCTTTCCCGAAGACAAGAGGAGTAAGACCTTTTGTCGACGTTGAATGACGTGGCACGTCGTTGACCTAGACCTCTTCCATGTTTAAATCAACTCCTCATTTTGTTCGGGACTGTTGCAAAGTGGTCTCTTGTTCCATTCCATACAGTAATCCATCTGTTTGTGTCGTGCCAGTTGGTCCACTAGTCCACGTTGTGTGTAGGTCCATTAGCTCCACCTCTGGTCGGTATCTACCCAGATGGTCTCCGTCCACCGGCCGATTTACGTTAAACACCTTTCTTTACCCCCGCTAGATTGTATTGGGAACTTTTTGGCCTTCACCGCTCTTCGTTGACACTCTTTCTTCACTGTATGATGTTTATGCAAACCTTATTCCTTGCTTTATTGGTGAAATATCTATGTCATAACTTCAACAACCCACAATTAGCCACAATTCGCTCTCATTTCAGTAGGTCAATCAGTACTCTCACAAGACCCTTACAAGTCATTAGAATAACTAAATGCAAGATAAATCCGATCTGTAACAGTAGGCAGGTAGTGGTGTGAAGCTTTGAGTAGATGGAAGGTGTAGGGTTTAGTACAAATACAACAATTTTAGGACAAACACCACTTCTGTGTAAAATCACTTTGGTGCCGATAACTGTAGCAGTGCGACTAGAAATATATTGGACAAGAATACATCTTATTTGAAGCACATTGCATAATTCTTGTTTCAGTAAAAATATCCAGATTTCAAGTCCAGAATCGAGGAAATGTAATGTTAAAATCTCACAAGTCCTCCGCAAGTTCAGAATTGGTAAAAGTACTAACATCGATCCTCTCAAGTAAAGAACGAATGTCAAGTTCCACGCCTAAGTCGAATATCCGGTGAATCTACAAAGTTAATCTCAATATTATTTGAAGGAAACGCAAATTGTTCAGGTCCAAAAGAGCAAAGATACGTTGCCGAAACTACATCATTCGAACAAATTGGGTTCATTCAATAAACTACCAGAACTCAAGAAAAACCCTGTCTCATGTGTTCTTTTAACACACAAGTAGCTATTACACCTGTTTCAAGTAGACAGTAGGTACTGTAGAAAATCGGCCACAAAACAAGCAAAACTATCCTTGGGCTATATTTTATTGAAGTTACGTGGCGCTCTGAATTTTTTGTTTACATAAATTAATACGTGGTTGTACCTTGACAAAGTTGGCGTTCATTCAACTATTAAATTGGTAAATATATATTTTTAAAAAATAATATATGCATTTTCAATTAAATAATATATATATGTTCATAAAATATCTCAATCCACACAAATTTAAACATTTAAATAAAATATTAATAAATCTAGTTTATGTGGGATGTGTGTGCGCGCTACAAAATGAGGGTGCTCTGCCGTATAAAATTATCATGTAAAGGTCAGGGTATGTAAAAAAAAAAAAGAAATCCTTATATCTATAAAAATGAAATCCAAACTCGATGTTTGTTGTCGCGTTTCACAAAATCTACAGAATAAATCATTATGCAAATTCGCATGTAGGTAGCTGAATATTTCCTTTAACATATAGACTATTTAAAAAACTAAAAAGATTAATGTGCTTATTAAAAATATAAAACCAAAAAGCGTTAGTTCCAGCTTTTTACCGCTTGGTCGCAGCACTGGTCGCGACGATAAATGAATTTGATTGGTTAATAATTTACACATGAATGTTAGTTTGTTCACACGATGAATGTTTTTAAAAGGTGAGATTATTCAATCGCCGTGAAACTTTAGGAAGTTATTTACTATACTTGAAGTAAACGAAATATTGCGCTACAAATAATAAAATAAAATACAACCTTTCGCAATGAGTTTCTTTTATTATGATATGCACGGGCTTTCGGGCTGGAGCCGCCCTTCTACAGGCAAAAATGAACTATTTGATTTTTGAGATAGACAGTTATATACATTAATTTGTTACAAATTTTACATAAATTATCAGAAAGAAAAATATTAAATCTACATAATTATTACTATTTTACTATGTTTAACATTTGGAAGTAAATATTAACCTTAAATTTCAATATTTTAATAAAGTTAAGTTTTAGACTATGGATTGGATAAACGAAAAATCTGATTTTTTGTGGTATGGAATATTGCAATATTGTTCTGGGATATCTATTCTACGATTAATGCTATTGTGTTGTTTGGAAATCAGCGATTTAAGGATTAATTTTTCAGATTTGGTGTTTATGTTACTGTATTGTGGCAAGTTGGACTATCTAAATTGAATTTGTGGCCAGTATTCATGGTATGTTGAAAAATGAGGGATCTTGGATCTTTGGTCTTCATATTGTAAGTATGTTCTTTCAATCTTGTCATTATTTTCCTGCTTGTTTCTCCTACGTATTTAGATGGACAATCAATGCATGACACGGAATATATGGCATTTTTCTCCTAAAGGGGGTTCTGGTCTGTGGTCGATTTTTGATGGGTTTTCTAAGGATATTCCCGATGGTTCTTGGGGTGCGGAAAAAGAACTTGATTCCGTATTTCTTTATTTCCAGGGCTATTTTTAAATTGATTGGTGAATAATCAATATAACAGGTCGCTTTGAAAGTCTGCTGGGTTCTATGATGGGATGGATTGTAACAGTGTTGATCGATAAACAGTGGGGAATAGCCAAATCTTCTAAGATTTCTGTAAATATTATTTCTTTCTATTACTTTAAACTTGGGGAGGAGGCAATGGGTGAATAAACGCTTGGTTAAGGTTTTCACTACTGTTATTTTGTGAGATGTGGGAACATAAGAATTAAACGGGAGGTATGATGGTTCGAAACTATTCTTGTGATAAACGGTGGTGTGGAAACTATTTTCTGTTCTCATTATGAGGGAATCGAGATAGGGCAGAACTCCATTTATTTCTTTTTCAATGGTAAAGAATATTCTGTGGTGGTAGCCGTTGAGGGTATCTAAAATGAGTTGTTCTTTTTCTGATTCGAATTCACAATATATGTCATCGATGTAACGTCTCCATTTCACTATGCCTAGGCCTCCTTGATGATTTATCCATCTATCTATTTTCATTAGGACTATTTCTGCTGCTGCCAGAGATAAAGGGCTGCCCATAGGTGATCCACTGATCTGCTGGAATATTTGGTTTTGAAATGTGAAATTAATAATGGAAAGACAAGCATTGAAAAAGGCGGTAATTTTGTCTATTTCTGCTGGACTCATGCGGGATTGTTCCAACATTTCACGTGGATTTTCCAAGATGAGGTCATGAGGCAGACAAAGAAAAAGCGATACTACATCAAAGGAAGCTATCTTACAGTTTGGTACGGGGTGGGTTTCTCTAATATCTTGAATGAACTCCGATATCTTGTCTATAGAGAAGGTGTTATGGGAACGGATAATTGGCGAGAGGTACGAAGACAAATAACGGGAAACGGTTATTGCTGGTGAGAGATGGTAGGCGATGATAGGTCTAAGATGTATATTATCTTTGTGTATTTCGGCAATTCATAAATATAAAGAAGATCTGTGGTGTTTGCGGTAAATATCTTGAATTGTTCGTCTGTTATGAGTTTTTCTTTTACAAGGGCCGATAAGGTTTTTTGAAAAATAGCTATAGATCTAGAATTTTCGGATTTGGAAATAGGTCTAAAGATATCTGCGTCGTTCAACACTTCATACATTTTCCACTGTCCACTGTATTCACAACAACTGTGTTTCCACCTTTGTCTGCTTTACATATTACAATATTTTTATTTCTTTTTAATTGTTTAATAGCTTGGACTTCTTTCTTAGGTTCTATTTCTGTTTTTGACGTGTTAATGATTTTATTAGCTCTTAGGTTACGGATTTCTGTTTTTTGAGTATGATTAAAGGATACTATAGAATCCTTTGTAGCGCAATTTTTCGTTTACTTCAACAATATTATATGGAAAAATTCCAAAGGCAGAGACCACGGAAGAAGCCAGTTCATTTTAGTATGCAGAAACAAAGTTCTAACAAAAAACATTCATTTGACCAGAAGTCACAAAGCCAGTTCATCTCTCTATAAAAATATCACTTTTTAGACACAAAGTTTGGAGCGGGACGTTTCACAAGAGTGAAATCCATTGCGCTAATTTATAATTGTAACGAATAGTATTTGAAAATCAAAATAATATAATTTTCGAATATCATTGTGAAAATTTACATTTTTATTTTTATATTTTAAAAACACACAAAGTTTGGAGTGGGACGTTTCACAAGAATGACATCCACGGCGCCAATTTATGATTGTAACGAATAGTATTTGGATAAAAACATTTAATATATATCGGGTAAAACCAGGGCTTTGCTCGGGTCATTCGGCTAATAATAAATATTTTACCTCAATATAATTAAAAGCTATTTCTAAAGAATTTAAACTGCAGTTAAATTTGTTATTATATATATTATTTTTATTATATAATTAGTTATTATTGAAAAGTCATGCCCTCTCTCTCTCACTTCCAATTTTTATTCATTGCAGTTTCTAAAACCTTTGATATCATTTATAATTTTTATTTTCAAAAGTTTTTGTTTCTTTATCTTAATATCACTGAATATTTTCAATTATTAAAAAAACACAATAATTTAGAAAACCTGACCTATTTCTTAATTCTACTCAAATAGATTTCTCTCAAATCTTCTGAAATATCTGGGTGTTAACATTGGTACCGCAGCCTGACCTGTAAATATCATAAAATATATTTTCTTAATAATAATATTCCATCAATTATATATTCACCTACTGTATTATAGTAATTCTGTAATGGTGTTAATTTCAATAAAAGCAGAATATTGTGTCCGGATAGAAACCAGTAATACCAAAAGCATAAACACATTTTTCATAGCAACACTAATTCAGATGAAAATGTTCCGGAAAGAAATTTATACCCAATAAAGGTAATTTCATAATTTTAAAAAATCACATGGAGTTTACACACATGTTATCAATGTAGAAAATCGTGAGACGGCGAGTTTCTCGCAAAAGACTCTTCGCCTCACCATTCTGTATTTTTGTTATAGGTAATTTCTTTCGCCAAAAGTGGTCTATAGTCATTTTACCATCTGAACATATTTTATAAATTCCTGATTCAATGATTCCTCTCCGTGGATATCATGAAACCAAAGCCAAACCAGGATTGTATCCCTGAAACAAATATTTCAAGGTGAGCATTCTAAATTTTATAAATCTGGTTTTGCGTTTGTCCATTGTTGCCATTGCCGGCCTAGCGCCCGCTGGGGAAGCCACCACGAGTCTTATGTCTGGTCACTTACTGGTGGAAACTGTCCTGCCTCGCCATCTGGCCACTAGGTATGCCACCATAGACTGCTCAGTGATGAAGCTTGGCCAATGGGTCATGGTCGAGCTGGAGGTCTCAGGCTTAGCCTCCCATTGATCGTCGTGGCAGGTCTCGTGACATCGGGGGTGGTCAGAACATAGACACAACGGCGAGCCCAAATTATAAATTAAAAATAGAAATCTATGATATGAGTTACACATGTGTATTGAATATGAGAGTGTTATACATTTGTATTGTGGGTGAGGGTGTTATACACATATGTATTGTGATTTAAAGTGTTTTAAATGTGTATAGTGAATGAGAGTGTTACACATGTGTGTTTGAGTCAAAGTGTTATCCAAGTGTATTATGAGGGAGAGTATTACACATGTATATTGCGAGTCCAAGTGATGTTTATATGAATTATGAATAAGATTGTGTTTGGTAAATATGTATATAGTGAATGTTGTTTATTGTGAACCTATTGAATATGTTGAATGTGCACTTCATGAATCTCACATATTGTTTTTAATGCTCTTGTTATTAAGTATCTTACAGCTCTTTCTGATCCCTAAACATGTTATCACATCTCGATTCAGCGCCAAGTATGACGCCCTCAATAAAACCATAATATTAAATGAAAAAGAACCAAACCTAAACGTAGATTATCGCCAGGATTGAAGTATCGTGTTGACAGCGTTTGTTGGAATATGCTCCCTGTATGTTATTTGCTTTGTTTCCTTTAAGTGAATATTTGACCATCCTTGACATGGCGGCAACGGCGCAAAAATGGTGGAAGAAGTGTTAACATCAAAATGATGCATCCACTTTACGTCCTCGACCTTTGTGGAGGCGCATGGTAACTGGTTTAAAATATCCCTTCCACTCACTGTGAAAGGTTTTCTGCTAGTTAGTATATCTTTTGGCAAGTCGCTAATTAATTGGTTTTGATATAGATGAAAAAATTTCCGGAAGGAATTTGATCCATAGAACCATAGGGCTCCTCTCCTGTCAAAAAAAAAAAAAAAAACTTCAAAAACCTGAGGCCATCTATTGATCGTCCCCGCAACTAGCGGCCTCTGGTCGGTGACAAAGCCACAACACCAGCTTTGGCAAACTGAGAAGCGTCCACCTAGAGACCATGGTTTCGGGCTAATGGTTAAAAGCAAAAATCCAACTCCTAACAGATTATATAGAATCCATAAAAATCAATTATGATATAGTTCAACTATCAACAGAAGATTTAATCACTTATGAACCCCATGCTCAAAAAATAGTCAAATAATTTTTAGAGTCAAAATTGAATGTAGGTTTTGTCAATACAAAATAAATATTTTGATATTTTTTTTGTGTTTGGAATTTAAGTTTTTTCCGTTCAGATTCTTATAATGTTCAATTTATCACTGATCATGGAAGTTTTGGCAAATATTTGGGTAAATGTCGACGCGATGAAGGAACCAGGATGCTTCTGCGGACGAGAAATTCAAGACTCGAAACATCTATATCTGAATTGACCAATTTTTCGGGAATATAGGGAAAATATTTCGTGGATAGGACAGCTACATGAATTCGTAGATGAGAAAAGAACATTTTAAAATGTCAATCAATTTTTTAGATATAGATACAACTATAATTTGAACTGGGAAAAAGAGTAGGGGAAATTTGAATACTTTTATTTTTTCTATTTGACCTTTCACCTTGTATATAGCAATTTTTTATGATGTAAAGGAATGTATCGACGCAAATATCCATAAGTTAAGGATATCCCGTTATAGGATGGTAAAAAAGTAGAAGTTTCTTGAAAGTATAAATTGAATTTCTATTTTAATATATTAGCCATGCCATTTTGTGCGAAAAAAAAATACATATCCCTTTTTATTTTATAATTTTAAATTAGAAAATATCAATTCTGTTTTTCACACATAAAATTGTAAAATTATTGGTATAACCATTTCAAGAACTGATATTTTTTAATAGTGTTTAATATGAGTGGCAAAGCCTTAGAAGGCTTGCCGAACAAATTGATCAGGGATTTTTAAAAGTCAATCCCACACAAAATTCAAGAAATAAAACTATTCCATTTAATATATCTATAAATAAATAATAAGAAGGCAAAGAAATATTTTAAATTAAATAATAAATAAATAGTATTATGATAGATGTAATAAATTTAGCAAAAATTTGGAAAGAGAGATGGTATAATATAAAATAAATGAGCAGCAAGCAATTCCGAGAATATTCCACGAAGACAATTTTTCCTGCCAAATTTATTATGTGTAATGGATATAAGAAGTAAAAAAACATGTTTGTGTTTATAGAATATAGCGAAAATTTCCTTTTGAATCAAAGGAGTGGCAAATTAAACTGTAAACGGGTGAGAGGGTTCACACTGAAATACTTGAGGTGAAAACATCAGGCTTCCATGAATCAGTCTCTTTTACAAAAATTGTATTTAAAATGTATAGGTTTCGGGCATGGTAGCCCTACTATAGAAGAAATGCTAAGTGATGAATAAAGAAAAAGGCATATCCTGATCGTGCAACTAAAAGTTGCTGATGTATTGCGCCGTCTATCCTAATAAATACCAACTAATCGTTGATTTTTAATTATTCTAAATTGGCCAATTACCGTTTATTGATTAACCACGTACGCGTTTCGGGCTGTTGGTCTTCGTCAGCGGAATAATTAAAAATATACTATTAGTTGATATTTATTCCTAAAGTTTGCGCAAGCCATACGCAAATTTTACCTGCCCGATCAAAATATTCTTTTTTGAAAATGTATCCACCTGATACAGATACAATTTTACATTTGTTATTTTTTATACATTGATTGGCGTTTTCGCGTAATTCTCGCCTTAACTACCCGTTTCATGGTTTTTCAGGATGGCTGAATAACTAGTGTTTTGATCGTTTAGGTATATTTTGCACCACGCTAACGAGGGCGAACAGCCCGAAAAGCGTACGTGGTTAGCTTTTCTTGATTGATTTAAAAACAGTATTTAGCAAATTTGGAATAATTAAAAATCAACGATTTGTTGATATTCCGGCATTTACCTTTATATATGTAATCATTTGCTTCTTTATTTGTTTTTGTTTTATGCAAAGCAGGCTGTTTTGCATACTTGTTGTTGGATTTATTTATTTATTCATTCAATCGTCTCGGCTGACTGGATCGATACACTCTCACTATATAATAAAACTATATTTAATTTTAACATCGACTACTACTGTTTAATTTATTTTCTACGCGACAATAATAATTCTGATTGATGGTGAAAGCCCTTAGAAAATTAGTTTCACGATCAGGAGATGCCTTTGTTCTTAGTTTATACCCCTGATTCAAGTAAAATTTTACCTTGTTACTATATTTCAAATATTAAATCGCCGATAAGAAATGAGTTTAATATGAATAGATACTCTTCTAAATAATATTATACAAAGTGGAATAAAATAAATTTTCATATTTATTTTTTCAATAACGGCGGCAAATATTTTACAGAATTAAATAGGGTAAAAAACATGTTATATGACTGAGATATACTTCATATAGATATTTCCATCCTTAACTTTGGATAAAATCTTTGGTTTTACTATAGAGATCTTCAGAAGGGACTTCTCTAATTTGAAGCTTTGGGGTGGACTCATGTTGTATATATCAGTAAGACTTCTGTTGATATTATTGTATTTTCTTGATATGGTGGATTCTATTATGTTGTTTATTTGTGATGTTACAGTATCGGATTTTTGGGTCTGATAAGATGAATGAGTATATTCTTTCTTTTATATGCGGGTAAATGTCTTGGCTCTTTATATTCCGCTTGTGTTTGGAGATTCTAATATTCAAATTATCTGCAAGTTATTATTATTGTTCTCTTAGTTATAGGATTTCTTATTGATATATTTATATTGGGGGAGTTGCTAAAAATGTTTTATTCCGAAATTCTTTGATTGACGGGTTATTGAAAACAGATATGAATGAAAAGGGAAAAGTGCATATTGATTTGTAAATATAGGTGTTTCTGATCACAGAGAGGTAAGAGAAATATCTCAAAATGAGCGATATGAGCGATATTTTTCAAATATAATGCGTATCTTCTGCTTTAAAAGTTTTGAATGGGCAATTAAAAATATCGGAATAAAAACAATTTCCATAAACTCCCCCAAAATAAGTGCACTACTAAGAAATCCTCTAACTAAGAGAAAAATAGTATTGACAAATAATATTAGGAATGCCATATATTTTATAGAATGTGCAGCATGTAAAATCAGATAAGTTGTTGGGACTTGTAGACATTTAAACATTATACTCTCCGAACATAAACGAAATATAAACAGCCAAGAAATTAGTCTACCAGCATATAAAAGAAACAAGCTACTCATTCATCTTATTAGGACCAAAAACCCGTTATAGTAACATCACAAATAAACAACATAAAATAATAAACCATATCAATAAATGCAGTAGTATTAAAGAAAACTTCCTGATATTTATAATATATTTTCCCTGAGCCAACCTAAAGGCTCAAATTAGAGAAACCCTTCTAAAAATCTACCAAGAACCAAGAACAAGATTTATTATGTAACCATTCATCCAGAATTAATCCACAGTCATATATCATGTTTTATACCTTATGTCATTTTGTAAAAATAAATATAAAAATTTATTTTATTCCACTTTTGTATAAAATTGTAAAAATAAGTTTCTAGTTATTATTCATCTCCTATCGGCGATATATTATACAGGGTGGTCCATAAGTCCCGAACCCTTTTATTTTTTATTAAAAATTAAAGAGCAAACTAGAACACAAAAAACTATAACTATTTTATTCTAAATAATAGATTAATATTTTCTCAAATATTTTTAAATTTTATAGTTGTTCAAATTATTCTCCATTTACTTCCAAACGCAATCTAAGTCATTTAGAGATACCTTTACAAACACGAGCTCATAAATCCGTATCAAGAAAATGAAATTCTTCTCGTGCAATTTTCATTTGCTTAAAGTCGTGTGTTTTCGATAATAAAATTTATATTTCAAATTAACCCACAACATATCTACCGGAGTAAGATCAGGTGACCGCGCAAGCCAAACAATTAGTCACGGCGCCCCATCCATTTGTGAGGAAACAAATTATTGAGAAATTTTCTAATAAAGTTTGAGTAATATGCAGGTGCATCATCCTGCATGAAATAAAAGTTATTTATTAAAATATTTGGCTGCATAAATTCCTCCATCGTTTTCAAATAATCCTCACCATTTATTTTTTCATCGAAAATGTAAGGTCCGATTATTCCTTCTCAACAACCTCCACCCCTAAAAATTAAGCTAGGGGAATTAAATTCCGTCTCAATTTCTATCTTTGGATTTCCGAAGCCCAATAAACACAATTATATCGATTGACATTCAATTTGTGTCCACATTATTTATTGTTAATTTCCATCATTTGTTTCATTTCGAGCATTATATATATTTCACAAAATTTATTTCCCAATAATCTTCATGAAGTACATTAATTAATTTAGTAAATTAAATTTAATTGCCATCTATCGTTAAAAAATTACACAAATAAATTTACTGGCAATGCGCCTCTTTTAAATATCATCAAATATTATCTCTACAGACCTTACTGCAATGATATGAGTTATTGAATGAGAGGGCTTGGCTCATCAGTAGTGACCCTCTCAGCGGTTTCGCCAAATTAATCTCTAGACCGTTAGTAGTTTAGTAAAGCGCATCCCCAATTCACTTTAATTGTCGTACGTCCTATTAGAGCCCGCTTCAAAAAATTTGTGCACTCTAATTGGCTTACGTCTGGAGATTCCCCGTAATAAACTTTAAATACAACTTTTTTTTTTTTTTAAATGTGTTGCATCCCCAATTCACTTTAATTGGCCTATGTCCTATATGTGCGTTAAATAGCTGGGAACGTAAGAGAGATCTTTCGAAGGCCGTAATAAATCACTGCCGCTTCTAAAATAGTCATAGGTGACCATTCCTTAGATGGAGGTAATAAAATATTTTCTCAAATTGCAGTTAGATCACATGTAAATTAATGTCAGGGTCACATTTTGCCGACTCGGTTCGAAGGTCGTCATTTTAATTGCCCTAAGGATTCCCAATTCACTTTAATTGCCCTACGTCATAGGTGACCATTCCTTATTGGAAACATGTTACAAGTATATGACGTAATGTCAGGCGCATATATATATAGGCCGATATTTTCTCATATTGTTAGCTTTCATACAGAGTTAAAGCAACATGGAAGTAAAAATTTTGCCAAATTTAGTTAAAGAAGTTATTGAAACAATTTTGGAGAAAGGTCTTTTATTAAAAAAGAATCAATTTGTAGATGTAATTTATGAATTCCCTATTTCATTCGAATATTCTACTAAAGAAGAAGAAAGAAAAGTTTCCTATTTTAATAGGTTTTTTAAAAACCATTTATTTCAAATGTATGATGAAAGTGGAAATTTTATTGATGATTATTACGATTTTTTGGACCATTTTAGGCACACACCTGAGTGTGAAGGCGACGCATGGTATTATTCAAAAGAATTATTTGAAAAAATAATCGAAGCTTATTCCCAAGCTTGCAATTCGGTCTTGCAAATCCAGGCTTGCAATCACGAAGAAGAAGACAACGACACTTAGAGGAAAAATGTATAGAAGGACTCTATGAACACTTATATATTTGTTTAAAATGTAATAAAGTTCATGTTAAAAACAAAAAAAAGTGTGTGCTCATTAAAAAAAAAAAAATCTGTCATATCTTTTACCAACTAATTTAATATTTATGGAAATATGTGTCACAAATATGTTTTAAAAAAAAAAAAAGTGTATATTTTTAAATGTCATAGCTTTACTATTGTAAAATTTCACCCACATGAGCTTTACTATTGTAAAATTTCGTCTGAACGTAAGAGATCTCTCTTTTTTTTTTGCCCCACAAATCCTCTGCAGTTGTCATTTTTAGAGCCGCTTCTTGACCTTAGACCTGGCACAATTCGATGGACGTAATAACCACTTTTTTAAATTGCAGCACGTCGTGTCGTGGCTTTTTTTTGTCATAAATCCTCTGTAGGTGACCATTCCTTAGATGGAGGTAATAAAAACTTTAAATAACATTTTTAATTGCATATAGGCCGATATTTTTCTCAAATTGCAGTCAGATCATAAATTTTGTATTAAAATTATGCCCTATGCGTCGTGGATTGCAGCAGGTTTTTTTTTGGAGCAAGTGACAACTTAAATAGCTGGACCAAGCAGTTTCGGATTTAAATTTTTCCAACATGAGGTAAGTTTTGTTTCTTGAATGTGTTTTTCTCATAATCAGAAAAATTTTACTAGGTAATTAAAAAAAAATATTTCAATGAGATTTGAACCTAGCAAAAAAAAAAACATTAGAGCAATGGAGTTAACCAATACGCTAATGTTTTTTTCATTTGGAATGGAATTAACCTGATATATATATTTATTATTATTATTATTTTTTAGGTGTCTACGCTTGGAGGCAAGTGCGCTCAATGGCTATCTAGAAAGGTGGTCTTTCCGCTCGACCGAAGGTACAGTAGATGTACTTCCAGACCTCTCTTGTGAATTGGAACAAGTTCTCGGACCATCGGGAGATGTCTGTATGGAAGAACTTTCAGAAATTGATTTGATACACATTCTTGAATCACCACAGGATGTGTGTATGCCAGGTGAACTTTCTCACCTCTCACCACTAGATATAGAGCAAGTGCTCGGAATTCCCGAGCAGGGTGGGCTCGACAACGCTCCCACAGTCGACGACCTCACATTAAGCAGGATTCTAGAGGCGGAATTTCATTTTTCGAGGTAAGAAGAAGGAATATTTATTATAAATTATATACTTAATATATTTATGTTTTCAGCCTAGAGGAAAAACTTGACAGCTTCGAAGCAGATATCATCGACATTCTACAACAGGCCTTGCAGCGACATAAGACCATCCGATTTTTTCTACAAACGGAAGTGGAACTTATCAAGACAAATGATGCTTCAGGTAGGCGAGCCCATTTTGTTTCCAAGTGTCAGCGTGTGTTTACCCCAGCAATGTTGAATGGGTTAGTTAAAGAATCCCTAAGCCAAATTTACAATAGACTATTAACATACAATAAAGAGGGGTCATCTTTTATATTTTCAAACTTATTAGAAATTAATTTAAATATAGGTAGATATACGCCGATGTATGCTGGGTGCAAGGTGTTAAACCACCAACTTTTATCGCGAATAGAAGGGCACTACTTAACATAAATGCACCCGATGACATGTGTTTTTATTACTCTATCCTTGCCGCCTTATACCCAGTATCTAGCAATCCTCACCGTTCTAAGCACTACGAACCTTTTCTTTCTAATCTCAAAGGCGTTATACCAGCTCCAATGCCACGCGAACGCATTAAACATTTTGAGGAGCTAAATTCTCTCGCGATCAATGTTTATAGTGTAGAGGAAAAAGAAATCTTCCCCCTCCAGCTTTCCGAAAATGTAGATAGCAAAGAAATAAATTTATTTATATATAAAAGCCATTATTTTCTGATTAGGCACTTCAATCGTCTTTTTGACTCAAAATCGCGCTACGTTTGTCACTATTGTCTGTATTCTTTCAAATCAAAAGAATTGGTAATGGAGCATGAAAAAACATGTAGGGTTCACGGAGCTCAACGTGTCAAATATCCAAAAGAAGGTTCTAAGCTTTCAATTTCCAAATTTTCTAATAATTTTAAGCAGATCTTCGCTATATACGCAGATTTCGAAGCCATTTTACAGCCCAACCCCGACCCTTCCAAATACTCTGTCCACGTACCGTGTTCGTATTGCTATATCGTGGTAGATCCGGAGTCAAATATCGTCCACAAAGAAATTTATCGCGGCGAGAATCCAGCGGAAAAGTTCTTGTTGAGTTTATTCTCAACAGTTTCAAAGCTAAAAGAACGTCTCAGAAAATATCCTTCCGTCGATATGAACGAGCAACAAAAAAATGACTTTCTAAACGAGCAAACTTGCCACATCTGTAAAAAACAATTGGACATTAAGATAAAAGTAATCGATCATTGTCATTGGAGTGGTCGGTATAGAGGGGCCGCCCACAACATCTGTAATTTAAATTACCACAATAATTCAAAATTTCGATGCTTATTACACGGAGCAAAGAACTACGACAACCATTTTTTAATCAAAGCTCTCCGTCATGTGCCTCATAAACATCTTAAAATTATTCCTATGAATATGGAAAAATATTCGGTCATTCTGGTAGATGATGTCATATTTTTGGATTCATTCCAATTTCTATCCGCATCGTTAAATACTCTTAGTTCAAATTTACCGCAAGATGGGTTCAAGGTTCTTTCCCAATGTTTTCCGTACCAGACCGATCTGCTTCGTCGTAAAGGTGTCTATCCTTACGAGTACATGACGGATAGTTCAAAATTTTCAGAAACAAGCCTCCCTCCCATTGAATATTTTTCCAGCAAACTTTTAAATGAATCCTGCTCCAACGAATCGTACGCTTTCGCGCAACAAGTATGGGAGGAACTTAACTGTACAACGCTCGGAGACTACCACGATATATATTTAATTGGCGACGTGGCTCTTCTAGCCGATATTTTTCAATATTTCAGAGACCTCTGTCTAAGACACTATCAGCTGGACCCAATTTTAAAATTTTCTTCACCGTCTCTCTCTCTTGACGCAGCACTAAAAATGACAAATGTTTCGTTAGATCTAATCAGCGATCCTGACATGTATCTGACGTGCGAGCAAATTCGCGGAGGAGTCGCCATGATATCAAAGCGATATGCCAAAGCAAACAATCCTTTTATGGGAGATGAATTTGACTCAAGTAAAGATACATCATACCTTTTTTACACAGATTGCAATAATTTATACGGATGGAGTATGTGTCAACCTCTTCCAACTGGTAGGTTTCGGTGGCTGACTTCAGAAGAATGCAACCAAATCGATATTTTAGCTCTCCAGGACGACAGTCCGATCGGCTATATATTTGTCGTTGATCTTTGCTATCCCGAACACCTCCACGATTCGCACAATGATTTTCCCCTCGCTCCAGAACGTTTACAAATAGTAGAATCCATGTTGAGCGATTTTCAAAAGTCTCTTCCACACAGCATCGCTTCCTCGATCAAACTCTGTCCCAATTTTTTCCCCAAATCTTCCTACACGGTTCACTACAGAACTTTGAAATTCTACCTTAGTCAGGGACTTATACTAACAAAAATTCATAAAATTCTTTCGTTTAATCAGAGTCCCTGGCTGAAACCCTATATAGATTTTAACACAGATCAACGTAAACAAGCCAAGTCCGAATTTGAGAAGAGTTTCTGGAAGTTGCTTAACAATAGTGTCTACGGCAAAACCATAGAAAATCTAAGGAAAAGGGTTCGAGTAGAAGTTGTAACAGAGCCGGAAAGAGCCGCAAAACTTATGGCAAAACCCACTCTCGATAGTTTTCATATTATAGAAGAAGATTTGGTTATTCTTAAAATGAAAAAAAGAAATCTGACTCTCAACAAGCCAGTCTATCTCGGTTTTACTATATTAGAACTTTCTAAACTAAAAATTTTTCAATTCCATTATTCCACTATGCTTCCTTTATTCAAAGCTCCGTCCTTCAAAATAAGTCTATGCTTCACCGATACTGACAGCTTTCTCTATCATATAACTACTCCACCTTCTGCCTACCTTTTTTCTATTCTCGATAAAATCCGAGATCAGTTAGACACTTCAGATTATCCTTTAAGCCACCCACTATATTCGCAAGTAAATAAAAAAGTAATAGGCAAGTGGAAAGACGAATTGTGCGGACAAATTATGACAGAATTTGTTGGACTCAAAGCAAAGATGTATAGTTATAGGGTTTTAGGAGGAGACGAGAAAAACATAGGGAAGGGGGTTAAAAAACATATATTAAAAAATGAATTGGCTTTTCAAAACTATAAGGACACCCTTGAAACACACAAACGGCATTTTTTAACACAAAATCTAATGCAATCCCGTAAACACACGCTGTATACAATAGAACAAACAAAGTTGGGCTTAAACGCCTTCGACGACAAGCGTCATTTGTTAGACGATATCAATAGTTTAGCTCACGGACATTATAAAATTTGTTTGTAAATCACTAGAAAATTATTGATATTGTAAATAAATGTACTTTTCAATGTTTGTATTCTTTATTGTTACAAATAACGGACGCTAGCTTTCGAACAATTAGTTCTTCAACGGGCGTTTTTACAAAACGAAATCAGATTCTTATTAATATATATAGAGGTAATAGAAAAAATATATACAAATATTCGCTCAAAGATATGCTAAAAAGGTAAATTAGAGAATTGAAAAATAATCAGATATGCAAAAACTTCTTTAAAACTAATTTAAGTTTAAAACTAAGTGGGGAAGGGGGGGGGGGGAAATAGCAGAATTCGTTCTTCAAATTATTTTAAAAAAGACAGCGGAACTGTTCTGGGACATCTATTCTTCTGTTTATGCTGTCTTTACAACCAGAAACCAAGGATTCCAAAATTAATCTTTCTTCTTTGTATCTGATGTTGTTGTAATGGCAGATGGGGTTATCCAGATCAAAACTATGTCCTGTGTTTAACGTGTGTTGGTACAGAAGGGATCTGGGGTCTTTTGAGCTGATATTGTATTTGTGTTCTTTGATTCGGTTTTCGATTTTTCTGCCTGTTTCTCCTACATAAACGGATTCACAATCATTGCAGGCAACCGAATAGATCGCGTTGCTTTTATGTTGAACATCATGTTTAACTCCTGGTTTGGTAATGGGGTTCCTCAGTATATGTCCTATTGTGCTTGTGCTGCGATAGGTGAACTGAATTCCATATTTCCTCAAATCATGGACTATTCGCTGATTGGTAGGGGAGAAATCTATAAAACCCCTGGTTCTGTTGACTGTAAGGGTAGCCTTTTTGAACGGGATGAATGTATGTTTTCTTATAAAGTCTGGTGGGTATCCAAATGTCCGTAGATTATTGTAAATATTCTCTTTTTCTTTTTCTTTTAAAGCTCGAAGGGAACAATGGGTATGGAGCCTCTTAGTTAGGGTTTTGACAACTGATATTTTGTAAGAGACTGGACTGTAGGAGTTAAACGGGATATATGATGGTTTGGCGGTATCTTTGTAATAGACAGTTGTTTGGAAACTGTTCCTATTTCTAAAAATGAGGGCATCCAGATATGGTAAGGTGTGGTTTTCTTCTCTTTCTATTGTAAACTTAATTTCTGGGTGGTAACTGTTAAGAGTGTCAAGGATGGCTTGGTCCGCTCCTAGGTGATATTCACAATATATATCATCAATATAACAATAGAACAAACAAAGTTGGGCTTAAACGCCTTCGACGACAAGCGTCATTTGTTAGACGATATCAATAGTTTATCTCACGGACATTATAAAATTTGTTTGTAAATCACTAGAAAATTATTGATATTGTAAATAAATGTACTTTTCAATGTTTGTATTCTTTATTGTTACAAATAACGGACGCTAGCTTTCGAACAATTAGTTCTTCAACGGGCGTTTTTACAAAACGAAATCAGATTCTTATGGGGTTCATTTGGTAATGGGGTTCCTCAGTATATGTCCTATTGTGCTTGTGCTGCGATAGGTGAACTGAATTCCATATTTCCTCAAATCATGGACTATTCGCTGATTGGTAGGGGAGAAATCTATAAAACCCCTGGTTCTGTTGACTGTAAGGGTAGCCTTTTTGAACGGGATGAATGTATGTTTTCTTATAAAGTCTGGTGGGTATCCAAATGTCCGTAGATTATTGTAAATATTCTCTTTTTCTTTTTCTTTTAAAGCTCGAAGGGAACAATGGGTATGGAGCCTCTTAGTTAGGGTTTTGACAACTGATATTTTGTAAGAGACTGGACTGTAGGAGTTAAACGGGATATATGATGGTTTGGCGGTATCTTTGTAATAGACAGTTGTTTGGAAACTGTTCCTATTTCAAATGAGGGCATCCAGATATGGTAAGGTGTGGTTTTCTTCTCTTTCTATTGTAAACTTAATTTCTGGGTGGTACCTGTTAAGAGTGTCAAGGATGGCTTGGTCCGCTCCTAGGTGATATTCACAATATATATCATCAATATATCGTCGCCATTTCTTAATCCCCAGATTCTCTCGACTGTTAATCCAGCCATCTATTGTCAGTAGAACAATTTCTGCTACTGTAAGGGAAAGGGGGCTACCCATGGGTGACCCCTTAATCTGCCTGTAAATCTGGTTCTGATATGTAAAATTATTAATGGAGAGGCAAGCCTTGACCATGGTACAAATTGTATCAATATTGTCGAGTTCTGCCTTCACAAGTATATCCCGTAGGTTGCTGATTATAAGATCATGAGGGAGGCAGAGGAAGAGGGATTTCACATCGAAGGAACAAATCCTACTGTTAGGGTCGGGTATAGATCTTCTGATATCACCTATAAAATCTGCTATGTTGTTAATTGAATAGATGTTCCGTGAACGGACATGGGGCGACAAAAGCGAAGACAAAAAACGAGATACCACTATAGCCGGCGAAAGGTGGTATGCGACTATTGGTCTTAATGGGATATCTTCCTTGTGCAACTTCGGAAGGCCATATATGTAAGGAATATCTGTGTTATTGTTTATGAATGACTTGTATTGTTCATCAGTGATCTTTTTGTTCTTCCTGAGAGATGCTAACGTTTTCTTAAAAAGAGCTATGGATTTAGAATTTTCGGCTTTAGATATGGGTTCAAAAATCTCTTTGTCTTCCAATGTTGTCTCCATCTTATTCTGGTAATCCAATCTGTTCATAATGACCGTACTACCTCCCTTGTCTGCTCTGCAAACCACCAATTCCTTATTGTTTTTTATGTTTTTAATCGCTTGGAAGAATTGTTTCTTAAGTTTTATATCAAAAGTACCCCTTCTGTTAATTTTAGCGGCGACTATGTTCCTTATCTCTGATTTCTGTACATGGTTGAAAGTTTGGATTACGGATTCGATTGAACCAATGGTTCTGAAAGGGTCAGTTTCGGTCGGTATTCTGTTTTTTAGGCCATTTCGTAGTAAATTCTCTTCTGATGGGGAAAAAACATGATCGGTGAGGTTAACTATTGTATTTCCTAAAGTATTTGCTGGAAAGTTATATTTCTTTTCCCAAAACCGGAATTTATCATGATGTTTCTTGGATATTCTGAGATTCTGTGAATCAACTGCTCTTGTGATGTTTATAAGTAATTCTGCCATGGCTTTCCTTGGTAGTGTACACGATAATAAGGAAATTAGTTCTTTAATTGTTTTACCAAGAAATCTTATCATGGAGTGACACCCTTTGATCCTCGCCTTAAGTAGATCTTTTCTAAGATTCTCTATCTTCCGTTCAGAAAAAACATTCCCAACCGGATCTCTAATTCTGAGGGAAGGGGGAATAAAATTCACTTCCTGACATTTCTTGTTGAACTGTAGGTTATTTCTCCACCTGGCTAGGCTGAGTGACTTCCTATATAATTTCGTTTTATAAAATTCAGTATATTCAAGGTTTTTCGGGTTCATTCTAAGATCAAAAAACTTGCGCACAAAATTAAATCCAAAAGACAAAAACCTCTCGCAATCAGTATCTTTTATTATTACAAATAACGGACGCTAGCTTTCGAACAATTAGTTCTTCAACGGGCGTTTTTACAAAACGAAATCAGATTCTTATTAATATATATAGAGGTAATAGAAAAAATATATACAAATATTCGCTCAAAGATATGCTAAAAAGGTAAATTAGAGAATTGAAAAATAATCAGATATGCAAAACCTTCTTTAAAACTAATTTAAGTTTAAAACTAAGTGGGGAAGGGGGGGGGGGGGAAATAGCAGAATTCGTTCTTCAAATTATTTTAAAAGAGACAGCGGAACTGTTCTGGGACATCTATTCTTCTGTTTATGCTGTCTTTACAACCAGAAACCAAGGATTCCAAAATTAATCTTTCTCCTTTGTATCTGATGTTGTTGTAATGGCAGATGGGGTTATCCAGATCAAAACTATGTCCTGTGTTTAACGTGTGTTGGTACAGAAGGGATCTGGGGTCTTTTGAGCTGATATTGTATTTGTGTTCTTTGATTCGGTTTTCGATTTTTCTGCCTGTTTCTCCTACATAAACGGATTCACAATCATTGCAGGCATCCTTACATATATGGCCTTCCGAAGTTGCACAAGGAAGATATCCCATTAAGACCAATAGTCGCATACCACCTTTCGCCGGCTATAGTGGTATCTCGTTTTTTGTCTTCGCTTTTGTCGCCCCATGTCCGTTCACGGAACATCTATTCAATTAACAACATAGCAGATTTTATAGGTGATATCAGAAGATCTATACCCGACCCTAACAGTAGGATTTGTTCCTTCGATGTGAAATCCCTCTTCCTCTGCCTCCCTCATGATCTTATAATCAGCAACCTACGGGATATACTTGTGAAGGCAGAACTCGACAATATTGATACAATTTGTACCATGGTCAAGGCTTGCCTCTCCATTAATAATTTTACATATCAGAACCAGATTTACAGGCAGATTAAGGGGTCACCCATGGGTAGCCCCCTTTCCCTTACAGTAGCAGAAATTGTTCTACTGACAATAGATGGCTGGATTAACAGTCGAGAGAATCTGGGGATTAAGAAATGGCGACGATATATTGATGATATATATTGTGAATATCACCTAGGAGCGGACCAAGCCATCCTTGACACTCTTAACAGTTACCACCCAGAAATTAAGTTTACAATAGAAAGAGAAGAAAACCACACCTTACCATATCTGGATGCCCTCATTTTTAGAAATAGGAACAGTTTCCAAACAACTGTCTATTACAAAGATACCGCCAAACCATCATATATCCCGTTTAACTCCTACAGTCCAGTCTCTTACAAAATATCAGTTGTCAAAACCCTAACTAAGAGGCTCCATACCCATTGTTCCCTTCGAGCTTTAAAAGAAAAAGAAAAAGAGAATATTTACAATAATCTACGGACATTTGGATACCCACCAGACTTTATAAGAAAACATACATTCATCCCGTTCAAAAAGGCTACCCTTACAGTCAACAGAACCAGGGGTTTTATAGATTTCTCCCCTACCAATCAGCGAATAGTCCATGATTTGAGGAAATATGGAATTCAGTTCACCTATCGCAGCACAAGCACAATAGGACATATACTGAGGAACCCCATTACCAAACCAGGAGTTAAACATGATGTTCAACATAAAAGCAACGCGATCTATTCGGTTGCCTGCAATGATTGTGAATCCGTTTATGTAGGAGAAACAGGCAGAAAAATCGAAAACCGAATCAAAGAACACAAATACAATATCAGCTCAAAAGACCCCAGATCCCTTCTGTACCAACACACGTTAAACACAGGACATAGTTTTGATCTGGATAACCCCATCTGCCATTACAACAACATCAGATACAAAGGAGAAAGATTAATTTTGGAATCCTTGGTTTCTGGTTGTAAAGACAGCATAAACAGAAGAATATATGTCCCAGAACAGTTCCGCTGTCTTTTTTAAAATAATTTGAAGAACGAATTCTGCTATTTCCCCCCCCCCCCCCTTCCCCACTTAGTTTTAAACTTAAATTAGTTTTAAAGAAGTTTTTGCATATCTGATTATTTTTCAATTCTCTAATTTACCTTTTTAGCATATCTTTGAGCGAATATTTGTATATATTTTTTCTATTACCTCTATATATATTAATAAGAATCTGATTTCGTTTTGTAAAAACGCCCGTTGAAGAACTAATTGTTCGAAAGCTAGCGTCCGTTATTTGTAATAATAAAAGATACTGATTGCGAGAGGTTTTTGTCTTTTGGATTTAATTTTGTGCGCAAGTTTTTTGATCTTATTCTTTATTGTAAATAAATTTACTTTTCATTGTTTGTATTCTTTATTGTAAATAAATGTACTTTTCAATGTTTGTATTCTTTATTGTAAATAAATGCACTTTTCAATGTTTGTATTCTTTTTTTAAAAACATCAAAAATAATGCATAAAAAAAAAAAAACTTCACCTAAATTTAACATCCTATTCTGGAAAAAAAAAAAGTTGAATTATAAATAAATAAATGCATTTAAAAAATTAATCATTGGGGATCGGTCAGCGAACTAGGTTCAATTGTTGTGTCCTTAATGTGTCTTGAAGGGAAACAAAAAAAATGTTATATAAAATAAATGATGCCTTCTCTGGCTTCTTTTCAACATATATTTACAAACAAAGAACTCATAATTTATTATTATTCGATGATCATATGAATGAAATTAAAAAAGAATTGATGACCATAATTGGTCGTCAAAGATGTCGTTTTTTTATTTCAGCAACTTTGGAATTTTATAAAGAAAAAACGGATCTTAGAAGAGTTCATTTCTCATCACGCTGTCAAAGAAACTGGGGCAGCCTTTCTGTTGTCTTAGACAACATTTTAAAACAGATACAAGCCAATATAGAGACATTCCAAAGCAGAGGCTCAGGTTTTGCTTTTTCCAAACTCATAGACATTCAGCTACATATAGGAAAATGTGGTACGGGTTTATGCAACTCAGAGAAAACGAAATAATTGAGATTTCGAAAAATCTTTTCAGATGCGAATGTCACCTTCCCGAAGTCGAAAATGCAATCTATTTCAAGATTGAAGGGGACGCATTAATTCAACTTCCGAGACAGAAAAAAAATTTTCCGACTATGAACCGACGCTATGGTTTTTTAACAACTGTTCAATATCCCGGTTCAATAAAGATGACTATTGGAGACTTTTCACATTATCTCAAATGTTGTAAGGAATCGCTTTATAAACAAGGAGTCGACATTGTTGGAAGATCTTATGTTAAGACTTATTATTTTGTCATAGATGGTATAAATATAAATTCCGCTTAAGAAATCTCTCAGTCATGTCGTCTCAAGATGATATTCAATTTCGTTTACGACATCCGTTTAACGCGTTGGTTGTGGGTGCCTCTCAATCGGGAAAAACAAGTTTAACAAAACGATTAATTGATTTAATCGAACCCCCTCCCGAGAAAGTTATTTGGTGTTATTCGTCTGTTCAACCGTGGTTTAAGGATTTCCCCTTTGTTTACATAAGCGGCTTACCACCCAATAACTGGGATGTTAGCAAGCGCACTTTATTGATTCTCGATGATTTATTTTTTGATATTAATCAAGACATTTGCAAAATATTTTGCAATTATACTCATCACCGGAATGCTTCTATTATAATTTTAGCGCAAAATTTATTTCCGAAAAATCCGCATTTTAGAACCATTTCGTTAAATAGTCATTACATTTTCTTGTTTAGAAACCCCAGAGATGCCCAGCAGGTATATACGCTTGGGCGACAAATGTATCCCAATAATCCAAAATTTTCAGAAGCGGCTCTAAAAATGGCAACTGCAGAGGAATTATATAAATTTATCTGCATAGATTTGAAACCTCAGACGCCTGAGCAATTGAGGATCCGTTCGCATATATTTCCTGGGGAAGCTAATTTTATTTATTCACCAAAATGAATCGATTATACAAGCATAGATATGCGCTAGAGTATCTAGCAAAGGCGCAAAATGTGCTAGATAGAAAAAAATTACTCACTCCAGCCCTGACCGATTGTCTCTGCGAAATATGTCTCAACATTTTAAAAGGCAATGTTAACCTTTCATCTAAACGCAAAACAAAACTTCGTCGCTATAAAAAGATGATGAGAACTCTCGCGAACAGAAAGATTTCTCTCGTCAAACGGAGACGTCTACTGACTATTAGTCAGTGACTAATCAGAAGGGAGGTTTTTTGCCCCTTATTTTAGCGCCTATTCTGTCGGCCTTGGGATCCTGGATCGGTAAAAAGTTGTAAAAAATGGCCGAAAGATTCGCATTTCCTAATCCGTCATTATATCCAATTTATACACAAACGTTATCTCTCGAACAAGAGATCGACGCATTATTAACAAAGAAGTCTTTGCCGGACGATCAGAAAGTGAAGCTCTTAGCAGAATTAATGCGACGTTATCAACGTTCATTCGACACTCCGCCACCGCCGCCGCAACCCATCGAACCTTTAAATGAACGAAATATAGATGCAGAAATTATCAATTCAGTCCCGATCACTTCAAAAAAGTATGTAGACATGATTATTCAACGTTTAAGATCTACTAACGAAGTGATTTGGAATCAGAATGGTGAAATCATAATCAATAATCAACCTATTCCGCAGTCCAACGTCGTCGATATTTTTACGTTTCTTACGACGCGAAAAAGGAAGAACGTAAATGTACCTGTGGGCTTTCAAGATTTAGCGATAAGTTTAAAGAAAATAAATATTCCACAACAGTGGATTTTTAATTCGACCGCTAAGAATCTCATATTTAAGAAACAAACGCCGAGTGTAAAGCGGGAAGAGCGCTCGCCTTCTTTATCGACTTCAAAAAAAGAAAAAAAAATGGATCAATTATTAGCCAAAGTGTATTACAACGCGGAAGAACCGGGAAGTTTTGGCGGAATCGATCAATTGGCTAAGAGCGCTAAAATATCGAAAAAATCTGCGCAGAAATGGTTGGAGACACAGGACGTTTACACCCTTCATAAACCCGTTAAGTTAAATTTCAAACGACGAAAAATTATCGCCTTAGATATCAATGAACTATGGCAAGGCGACTTGGTGGACATGATTAAATTTTCAAAATTTAACAAAGGTTATCGTTACATTCTAACTATTGTCGATGTTTTTTTCCAAGCGAGCCTACGCCATTCCTATCAAACGAAAAAATTCTACCGAAATTGTAAAGGCCTTCAAAAACCTTTTTTCGAAGGAAAAAGTCGTTCCCAAACTCTTGCAAACGGACGAGGGCACCGAATTTTTCAATAAGCCTGTGCAGACATTATTCAAAAAATATAATATCAAACATTATCATTCGTACAGCGATAAGAAAGCCGCTAATGTGGAGAGATTCAATCGAACGCTTAAAGGAAAAATGTGGCGGTTATTTACTCGAAGGGGGAGTTACAAATATATAGACGCGTTGCCGGATTTAATTAAAAGCTATAATAAAACTGTAAATCGAGTTACAAAGGTCGCCCCCGATGATGTGACTCCTTTCATGAGGGATGAAATATTTAATCGTTTGTATCCGCCTTCTACCGCCAAACGTTTCAAGTTCGAGGTCGGAGATAGAGTAAGGATATCTAAACTTAGAAGAACTTTCCGCAAAAGCTATCTACCGGGTTGGAGCGACGAGGTTTTCGTCATTTCCGATCGCAAGAATACTGTTCCGGCAACCTATATATTGCGCGATTTGAAAAACGAGTTAATTAAAGGAAGTTTTTACGATTTCGAATTACAACGAGTACATAAGAGAGAGGAGGATTTCTGGCCTATAGATCGCATTATCAAAACAAAAGGGAAGGGTAAGACGAAAAAATATTTTGTCAGTTTTAAAGGCTTTTCGGATCGATTCAATTCATGGGTTACAGATCTACGAAGGAATTCTATGTGACCCTACCTTCGGATTCGAGTTTGGATTATTTTCCAAATAATACGCATTCAAATTATACAACGCGTTTGCCCCATTGTATCAGACTCGAGGGAAACTGGCTCGTCGCCCTTGCCGAATTAAGATTTGATAGAATTGTCAAAGAAAAGGAACATTTTAATTTTTATTACATCGTTTCGAACGACCAGGGTGATACGCTTTTGTCTCATCAATTCGAATATCAAGCGACCGATCCGCTAATCGCCCTCGACAAATTTAACGAGGATATCGTCAAATTATTGTGGAGTCACAACATTAAAAACCACGGACAGTTCGATTTTCGGAATGACATTTCAACTTTAAATTCACCTCCTAATCATAAATTGATCATTTCTAGGAATTTATATAATTATCTCAAATTCCCCGAAGCAACAACTTTATTACCATTAGGGATCTTGATTGAAGAACAAAATACAATATCGACCGAGCCAATCATTCGAGAGCGAACGGATAAGAATATACAATCGGTTTTTGTTTACTCCGATATATGTAAGTTTGGTATTGTGGGAGATTCGGCTTCGCCACTTCTTCGGCACGTATTTCTTCCTCGAGACAAAGGTAGCGTAAACTATGAAACTTTGTTCTATAAACCCGTTAATAAGAGCGAGTTTCAGACGATCGAAATAAATATAAGAGACCGCTACGGTGATTTTGTATTATTCTTAGGCGAGAGCGTCAGCGTGACTTTGCATTTCAAACGAGATGACGATGCATAAACATCGCTCTATCGACCCGCATACATGCTGTCAGTATTACGCGCTGCAACAGGGTGGTAATATTCCATATTATTACGCCACACAGGCTGGAAGGGGATGGTTCGGAAATATTTTTCGAACAGTAACGCCCGTTTTGAAACGCGCGGGGAACTACTTTGGCAAAAAACTTTTATCCACCGCTTCTAAAGTAGCGGGAGATGTCGGCGACGGAGAAAATTTCAAGCAGAGTATAAAAAAGCGAATATTTGAAACTGGAAGGGATATTAAAGACGACGCTCTCAAACGATTTCAAAGCGGAGAGGGCAAACGTATAAAAACCGTACGTAAACGAAGAAGAAAGCAGAACAGAGACATATTCGCATGATGGAACCTCTGTGTCTTAAATCCGAGCTGGACTTATTTTCGGGTTTACCGATTCAAGTAGCTATAGAAAACTCCGATTTTGAAGAAGTCCATCCTATAGCGACTCTATCGGACGGTCCAATCGAATTCTATATTCCGGGCACGTTTGAGCACTACATCGACCCGTCGTTCATTTTCTTACAACTCGCGGTTAAAATTTCGAAGAGAGATGGAAGCGCCATAGCCGCCACGGATAAAGTCGGACCTATAAATTATCTCCTGAATACGGCTTTTGAGAATGTAGAAGTTTTTTTAAACGAAAAGCAAATCGTATCGCAAAATAATTACGGGTATAGAAGTATTTTAGACGCCTTGCTAAACTTTCCCGAAAATGCACAGAAAACTTTTCTCAAATCTAGCTTATTTGAAAAGGACACGGCGAAATATTTTGACGAAACAGACCCAAACGGTAATAATTTGGGATTGAAAGCTCGACATGCAGTTATGGATTTAAATAAAGAAATAACACTTTTCGGCGCGATGAATTTAGATTTAAGTTTTCAGCACAAACTCTTGCTAAATGGCGTCTCATTAAAAATCCGTTTGCATAGAGCTAAAAATTCCTTTGTTTTGATGTCCAATACTCAGGGTTTCGTTCTGAAGATAACAAAGGCCTCTCTTCTCGTTCGAAAAGTGACTGTTTCACCGTCCGTCGTTCTCGCGCATAATAAAACTTTGGAGAATGGCGTCGCAAAATATCCAATACGTAAAGTAGATGTAAAAACTCTAACGATTCCCAGCGGAACCCATTCGACAATCCTTCCGAACCTATTTTTAGGTCCAGTACCAAATCGTATAGTCATCGGATTTGTGACGAATGGTGCATATAGTGGAGATTTCACGAAAAACCCGTTCAATTTTCAAAATTTTAACATAAATTATATTTCATTAAAAATCGGACAACGAGTTCTTCCAAACCGTCCGCTTACTCCGAAATTTTCCGAAGGAGAATTTTACAGAAGCTACATCGATCTCTTTTCCAACATGGGTCGATATTTAAGTTCCGGAGAATTGAATATAACTCCAGAAGAATTTCAAAACGGATTGACTCTGTTCGCGTTTAATACGACTCCCGATTTGTGCGCTTCGGATCTACATTCTAGCGCTACGCAAAATTCGAATATTTCTTTGGAAGTGAAATTTTCGAGCGCACTAACATCGACAATTAACGTCATCCTTTATTCCGAATTCCAATCCGAAATTCATATCGATAAACTGCGGCAAGTGAGTTTGATCGAGTAATGCAGGATTGTTACATAAACGAGGCGACGTTAGTTCATAGCTGCGATCAAAACGCGTTGATAAAACTAAACGATGGCTTATACGTTCCGAAATCTTTACCTTTAAAACAAAATTCGTATTATGATGCTGAGCAAAGAAAAATTACCAATGTTCCTGAACCAACAGACGACACAGATGTCGTTCCAAAAGGTTTTTTAACCAAGAAAATTAAGCGTTTGAAAAAGCAAGTTTTATTGTTAGACGAAGAAAACAAACACTTTGATTGCAACGGTTATAAAGTAACAAATTTAGGTAACGCTGAAAATGACACGGACGCCATCACAGTTTTATATCTCCGTGATTATTTAGGTAAATTAGTTACTAGTACCGAAACCTTAGATTTTCGTTTTATGCTCATGGAAGGAGATTCGATAGCGTTAAAATGTGAATTTGCACAACACAAATTCTTTCTCGATGGAAAAATTAGGAAGTATCGGCTCAGATATGAAAACGTGCCGACAGGTATTAACACCCCCGGGTGTTATATCGTTTTTAGAAATGACGAAGAAGAAGAAGAAGCTCCTGAAATACAACATTTTTTAAGCGAATCGGTCAGGGATGATGTAAATATCTCATTTAAAAGCGGGGATAAGGTATTGGGAAACCTTACTTATACAGATTTTCACGCAAAAAACAATGTAAGAGTGTCGTTAAAATTATACGTCGACTACATTGGCACCTTACGATGAATTCGAAACAACTCTTAAGATTGGCTACGCTCGACCCTATCATTTCTAAAAAATTTGCGGGCGTGTTTCCGTCAGATTCGCTACCGAAATATATCGATGGTCGCTGCTGTAAGTATTTTGTTGTTAATCTAGATCCGTCAACAATGAAGGGAAGTCATTGGGTCGCGATTGCCTTTTTGAATAAACGAACAGTTTTTTATTTCGACCCTTATGGTATTAAACCTTTTATGCCCGCGATCATAAATTTTATGAAACGCAATGCGAAAAGAATATTGCACAATAAGCTCCAGATGCAATCTCGCAATAGTAAAAGATGCGGCGAATATTGTTTGTATTTCCTAAATAGAGTAAGCAGAAATAAAAAAATGACAAGGCTGAATTCCGAGCAGGTTACTCGGTTCGTGCGAAAAAATTTTCGCCAGTAGGGGGGTGTGTAAGAGATATGGAAGACGCTGTTGACGACATTTGGCAGTTTGTCCCTCCATTAAATATCAATATCTATAAATATAAATTATTCAAGCCTTCTATTTCATGGCATTTAGCGCGTAAAAAAGGCATAGACGTTGAATTTCTTAGTAAAAGAATCAGTAATATAACTCCTCATCCATTTCATACTATCGAAGTTATTTCCGTAAATAGAGGAGAAATTTTTAAATCTTGGAGGCCCCTTCCAATCGGGGTCAATGCCTTCTTGTGCTTAGGCAAAGAAAGATCTCTAACGTTCAGACACCGCCAAGAAAATTCCAGCTATTTAACGCACAAACTAGAATCGGGAAATATAATTATCCTCGAAACTCGTGACGATGCAGAAGTATGTGTCCCTAAAGCGAGTTTCCGCAACGGGTGTTCGAAAATTATTTGGTTTTCTTAAATGGGTAATTGTGATAACGCTCCTCCTCTGTGGCATAATAATAATGACAGTATCTCCCATTATGACAATTCCCAGCCCATCTTCTAATAGTACGGAAAGACCTATGGGTTGTGCAATCTCTAATGCGATTTTGAATCCTTGTTTGAACGGTACCCATTTAGGAAGACAGATCTACGCACATTTGTGCAATGACGTCATTGACATAAGACAATTTTATTTGTGGAAGGGACAGTTGAAGCCCGGTGAACGAAGCGTACAGCTGACTATTTCGGAATTCTCCTGCCTGTGTCATGTACGAGATATCTTGTATCGTTGATTTTGAAGCTTTTCCGCTAGAGAGCGGTATGCTACTTCGCCAACTCTCTTGGACGCACCTACACCGCGACCTCGGTGGAAGAATTGAAATATATAATCCCAATTATACATATTGTCATTTAAGTGAGAGGGACAAAAGAACAGTTAGATATTGCACGAAGAAAATTCACGGACTATTCATGTGTCAAAAACCAAGGAGAGAAGGCAATTGGATTTGCGACGTGGAAAAATATATTTTGTAATTATATTCAAATTTTGGAGGCACTTTCGCATATAAAGGCGGATGTATTGAGAAAAATATATTCGATAAATTAGATATTCCATCGATCGATCTTGAAAAAAAGTATAACGTACCCAAATCGAAAACAATAGGCGTGAATTGCAAATTGCACGCCGTATATATCGAACATTGTAGCTTCTGCGATGTGTGTTCGTATAAAAGCTTTCTTGAATCCCACTATTTGTGCAATAAAATGAATGAAATGCTTGTGTAGAGCTAAAAAAAGCTTCGTGCTAAATTTTTTTGGCGATGGGGTTGGCATTTCTTTCATGATAAAAAAAAAATCAAATTTAAAGCAAAAAAAAATAACAATAATAAATAAATAAAACCCCAATGAGTAATTTGGCTTTTTTACCTCCTGGGTCTACATGGAAATAAAAAGCTCAGAGTGCGATATGATGCTGGACAAAACGCTTCTCGCTCTTCCTCTGCTTCGAAATTATAAACTTTTTTTCAAATCTCATCGACGTGTAGAGCTCCGGAAATGCAAATCGAACGGCAAACCCACCCGAGTCGGATTAGTCTTCAACGCTAATGAAATAAAGGATCTATTTTATTATTTAGAATCACCTAAATTGAGAATTTTAAGAAGTGATTTTGAAATTATCATGATGAAGAAGGCTCGTGGAATTTATAAGACTATATTTTTACCTATTGAAGTTGCTGATATATTCTTCAAGTATTTGGATTTAATTATGTTTGTCATTTTTCCTCAAATAACTGCGGAAGAACTTATAAATGCTGCAAATAGCATATTTACTGACAAGTATATTGATATATGTGTCAAATTATCTAGATTATTCAATTTAAAATTATATCCTAATTCTAATATTAAAAAAAAAAACGACTTTTATATTAATCCCCATTTATTTGAAATAATAAAAAATCTTTAACTAATCTTCTTGTGTTTTTTTTTTCTACACTAAAATACATGCATTGACGGTGTTTTTCATACAATTTTCAAATAACCCTAAACAAAATGTGGTATACATTTTTTTTTTACAAAATAAATAAACAAAAGATTATTCAATTTAAAATTATATCCTAATTCTAATATAAAAAAAAAAAAGACTTTTATATAAATCCCCATTTATTTGAAATAATAAAAAATCTTTACCTAATCTTTTTTTTCTTTCATTATACATTTGAAATAAAAAGTTTTTGAAAAAACCTATTAAAATATTAAACTTTGTTTTCTTCTTCTTCCTCTTTAGTGCCAAAGTTAGATGGAAAAGCTTGGCCATTTAAAAATGTACACTTTTTTTTTTTTTTAAATATATAATTTTGACACACATTTCCATAAATATTATATCGTTATATCAGTTGGTAAAAGATATGACAGATTTAAAAAAATGAGCACACAAACACTTTTTTTTTTTTCAACATGAACTTTATTACATTTTAGACTCAAAGAGAAAAAAGTGTGCACACAAACGGAGCATATTTACAAACGTTGGATTTCTAAGTTTGTCGTACTCCCGATGCGTTCCTTGAAAATCAAGCAGCATTCTTCTTTGATGATTTCGTCTAATTGAAATTGCTTCAGCTTTGAATATCTTTTTGGAAGAAATAGTGTCCGCTGAGAATCTTTTACTTCTATAACCGCCTTGACTGATGGACCGAAGCGGGTTTCAACTAGTTTCAGTTCTATCAGTTTATAACTGCCTAATTCCAGCTCATCAAATTTTATTAGAGGTGGATAAGAGGTAATACTGTTGAATGCCTCCATAATCTGACTGCAATTTGAGAAAATATCGGCCTATATATATATGTATATATGACCCTGACATTACGTCATATACTTGTAACATTATTCCAATACCTATGACGTAGGAGGGCAATTAAAGTGAATTGGGAATCCTTAGGGCAATTAAAATGACGACCTTCGAACCGAGTCGGCAAAATGTGACCCTGACATTAATTTACATGTGATCTGACTGCAATTTGAGAAAAGATTTTATTACCTCCATCTAAGGAATGGTCACCTATGACTATTTTAGAAGCGGCAGTGATTTATTACGGCCTTCGAAAGATCTCTCTTACGTTCCCAGCTATTTAACGCACATATAGGACATAGGCCAATTAAAGTGAATTGGGGATGCAACACATTTAAAAAAAAAAAAAAGTTGTATTTAAAGTTTATTACGGGGAATCTCCTGACGTAAGCCAATTAGAGTGCACAAATTTTTTGAAGCGGGCTCTAATAGGACGTACGACAATTAAAGTGAATTGGGGATGCGCTTTACTAAACTACTACCGTTCTACTATTGTATTGGATTGGTTTGGAATATACCCTGTATTTTCTATGGAAGGCAGCTTAGGGGTGTTTAGACCTATAAGCTTATGCCCATAGTTCACAAAATATATTTTCCCAATTCAAGTTTAAATCAACAATCATATAATATATTGGCACAACAAAAATAATTTAACATCGAGTTTAAAATATTTCTTTGGTATTGAGATAAAATATAATGTGGCGATTTTTACAAATCAGAATTTGAGAAATTTCTAAATAAAGCTTTAAATAAATTGGTAAGACATTTTTGCAAGAAATCAATATCAACTTGGACTTTGAATGGAAATTAAAAAAGAAAAGTTGGTACCATTGCTTCTTTAAACAGGCGGCAATATGATCAAATGTTCTTTTGAAAATTTGAAAAATAAAATCATACTGTGAAAAAGAATATTCTAAAAAATTTACAAGGGCTCTTTTTTTAGAAATTGAAAGAAATTTGAATATTTAAAAATAAATTGAAACACAATCAAGGTGTTGAGACATCACTCTTCTTTTCTCGTAGAAATACCGTCTTATACAAATGTGACATATACTATGTCGAATATTGAATTTCCTTTTGAACGTAAAACAAAAAAATATTTTCTTATATCCAAGTAAGAAAGAAATAGCGTAGTGTTTCGTACAAGTGACCCTCCTCAGTATGGTGAGAGTTATAAGTCAATTAGCCAATCAGATGTGCTATATACTTCTTTGTGATTCTAATTGAACACAATTTATAACTTTAAAAAATAACTATTAATTCGATAGAATATTCCTTTGCGTCAATATAAAGGTGAAAATATCAGGTTTTAGAGAAATGCACCCCTATGTATTTTCATCTAAATAACTCTAGTTTATATATATTCTGATAAATTTTCCGTGTTAAATTGTGTAATCAATATATCCCATTTATATAATCAAAGAGAAAGAAAAGTAAACGATCTTATGTGTGGGATTTGATGGGAAGCTACAGGAGATTTGGGTATTTTTTTGGAGAATTTAAAGAGAAATTTAAACAGTTAAAATTTATTATAACTCTATCCAGCATTCAGCATTATTGTTTTTATTTTCTTTTCTTTCATATATATTCAGTCTTCATTCTTCATTCAGTCTTTTGTCTGAAGATGGTAATAACGCTGTTACTGACATGCCACGCACTATTTACTTGAATATTGTCTCATTACATTGTCTTTCTAATATATAATCCAAATTGTGTTTTATGAATTTTTATATTATGTAAATAAGTATCTCACCCATAGCATGTTGCCGGGCACGGCTTCAGAATACTGGTTGTTATTATTGGAGTATCTACATTAATTATATTTATGATGAGGTTAAGAGAAGGGCTTCACAAAGTACTACACACCATTATACCATAAATAAGGCTACTGGATAAACTACATCACTGATTCATAAAGTGGATACTTCTACCTTCCAATGGGCGTTCATGTATTCTAGGGGGGCGCTATCGAGTTCAAGCAGTCGAAGGCTCTTTAATGAAAACCTGCTAACATTAAAATGTTCTCTTTAATCATTTCAAAGAGAGATTCCTGGCTATTCTCGATATGGATATTTTGAACATTGTCTGGGAAAAAAGTTCATATATTTTCTCTGGTCACCGGCAGGACACATATTGACAGTAGTCTGTGGTGGCCGGTGGGACACATATTGACATTGGGATGTGGTTACCACGGAACCGATACATTTTGACAGTAGGGTGTAGTGACCTGGGGGAGGGGGGGGGGGGTAACATATTGACAGAAGTCTGTGGTGACTGGTGGGACACATATTGACATTGAGTATTGTTACAATGGGAGGGACGCCTTTTGAAGTAGGGTGTGGTGACCGGTGGGACACATATTGACATTGGACTCTGGTTACCACGGGGAGAACACATTTTGACAGAAATCTGTGGTAATCGGTGGGACACATCATGGCATTGGGGTGTGGTTACCACGGGAGGGACACATTTTGACAGTAGGGTGTGGTGACCTGGGGGGGGGGGGGGGGTTAACATATTGACAGAATTCTGGGGTGACTGGTGGGACACATATTGACATTGGAATGTTGTTACAATGGGAGGGACACATTGACATTGGAGTGTGGTTACCACGGGGGGGTACACATTTTGACAGTAAGGTGTGGTGACCTAGGGGACACATATTGACAGAAATCTGTGGTAATCGGTGGGACACATCTTGACATTGGGGTGTGGTTACTCCGGGAGTGACACATTTTGACAGTAACGTGTGGTGTAACAGAGAGATTCCTCCCCACTGTCATCCCTCTCCTTCATGAACATGTCAGATGTGGAGCAGGAAGATGAGGAAGACTCAGAGAGAAGGTAGGAATATCTGTGAACCATAAGATAGGGATATATAGGTAGTTCTCCAGTATTTAATACAATAAAATAAGTCTTTTTAAAATGCCAGAAAGGATTCATTCTCTTTGGTTTTCGTCATTAGATCCTCACAACTGGCATTTTCCATTAAGGTCACTAATAATGATTGAATAATATACATGGGAGGTTGTCTATGGCTATTAGATGTTGTTCCTGGTGTGTTCTGTGAATGGTAGAAGTTAAAGATGTTGACTGGCCTTCTATTTCTGTGGTTTGTATCCCCAAATATTTCTGTAAATTCTGTATATTAGTTGTAATATTAACTTTCTTAAATGAAATATTTATTACTAGAAAAGTGTGAAATAATAAAATAGACTTTATCCATTTATTCAGTGTCTCTGTCTTTTTTTATGATATTTAAAGCACCTAATTTCAGGTTTTACTTGATTTGAGTTTGATTGCTTGAATGCACATTCCATTCACTGTGTCAGCCAGCAGTGGGAGTTAAGTCAACTTCTATCTATTACCAAGTTCACCATTAAAATTACATAAGAAAATCCTAATATTGGGAGTGATGTTGGGGGTAACTTGAATATTCTTTTACCTTGCTGTCATACCTGGAACATAGGTTGCGTCGGCTTCCCTGGACGCGGTGGCATTTATATCAAAAATAAGTTCATAAATCTCCATAAGGGGTAAAATAGCTCTTGTCGTTGGTTGGCTATCGACAGACTAACTTCTCACTCAATCCTAGAACAATGTTCTTTATTAGTTAGTTGTGATGAAATCATCTGAATTTAACTCAACCGAATGTTCTGATCTCTTGGGATGTCGTAAAAGGAGGTTAGACTGTATTACATGGAATCCCAAAATTTTTAACTTGGATAATTAGTTGAGGGACGTGTAACTTAGATTTTACTTGAATTTTATTTTCATATAGAGGAAATGGATCCCTAGGTGACAAGTCAAAATAATTACTTTAACATACTACATTAGACCGATGGTGTTATTCTTATCATGAGCTAAAGAAAATGAATACCAACGAATGAATATAAATGATGCCAAGCCGTTACTTGTCGTATATTCAAGTTATTGGAATTGTTACCTTGTGATTATTTTATGAAATCCAAATTGAGAGAGAGAGAGAGAGACTCGTAATAAGAGAATGTATAAAATTTGTATTTGCAGAGATATCGAGTCTTCCCAAAAAACAACCTCACAAAAAAAAAAAAAACTCAGCGCAAACCTCCGATGTTTGTGCAGGCCATAAAGACCAAACCCATATATTCTATACAGACCTCGCCCCAAAAGTCAATTAAAAAGAACTCTGTCACACCCAAGGTAAGTTTGACCAGATTCATCTACATTGCAATATCTTTTTTTTTTTTGTAGCAAAAATTATTATTATAAATATATGCATGTAATATATCCAAAGTTATTACACTGCAATATTTGATGTATTACACTGTTGTAGAATCCTGTCGACTTAACCGTTCTGTGACAATATCGTTGCGGAATTTCTTGTTGTTCGATGAGAATGGTGAGATTTGGTTGAAACGCAGTCGTTTGAGTGGAAGTTGAAGCATACAGTTAGGAATAATCAGGACACGTGATGGGGTTTGAAAATAAAAGGCAACTGGGTTGGAGGAAAGAAAGCTTGAGAAGAGCGGACCGATTTTGATTGTTAATTATCTGATCACATGGTGGTGCTTGTACTTAGCTACGGGATGAGCAGAGGGAGAGAGGTCCAGAGCCGATGTCACCTTGTTGGAAGCGAAATCACTACTCTAGGTGTTGTTCCTATGAGAGCGAAAAACGTTACTGACAATTCTTACTTCTCGATTTAACACCACGAGTCGTCTTCCTTCCCATTGGTCGAAGGATGGAACGTGCCCGTTTTTCTATTGGTTGACCTATTTAGGGGAGACTTTCTTATTGGACCGGCGGCTTTCTTTGGTGTTAGTTACGCCCGGCCTGGTCAGGAAGTATCGGGTGTTAGTTCGACTCTATTTTACTTCCGCGGTTATCAAATACGTCCGGTCCTGTCCGGAAATATTGGGCGTCTCTCTACTAATATAACTTCTGCGGATACCAGATACGTCCGGGCTTGCCAGGAAGTATTGACTGTACAAGTTATTTATACTTGTGCCCGCTTTTAGCCTGCTTCCTATGTCTTGTTGCTACTTTCTTTCCTCCAGTTACCTTATTCTTTATTAAATCTTTGAAAATTATACATTGTACATGCATAGTGGGTCGGGGGTGCATACAATTATATACAAATTATGACAGATGCGTCCCCTACATGTGAATAATTCAAGAAGGGGTTAGCCTGAGAGAATTCTGTAAAGTAAAAAATAATTTTGTGGGAAAATTAGTTGTGGGTATTGAGAGTCTATATACAAGCATTGGTGGCGATATAAGAAGTAAAATAGAATGGTGATGATGATATAGGTTGAGTATAATTAATAGAAATCAAAAAATTTTTTAATTGTAAGAAATCAAAATGAATGCTATGGTACATAGTGGATTTAAAAAAAAGAAAATGCGCCTAACTAATTTCTACTCGAAATTGGAAATAAAAACGAGGGAGTTCTATTAGGGCTTTTGAGAAATCAAAAATAATATAAAAATAAAAAGTTGGAAGAAATCAAAGTGAATGCTTGATGCATGGTGAAAAAAAAAGGAAAAATGCCTAACCATATTCTTGCTCGAAATTGGGAATGGAAATCGAGGGATTTTTATTAGGTCTTTTGAGAAATCAAAAAATAAAAATAAAAATAAAAAGTTGGAAGAAATCAAAGTGAATGCTTGATGCATGGTGAAAAAAAAAGGAAAAATGCCTAACCATATTCTTGCTCGAAATTGGGAATGGAAATCGAGGGATTTTTATTAGGTCTTTTGAGAAATCAAAAAATAAAAATAAAAATAAAAAGTTGGAAGAAATCAAAGTGAATGCTTGATGCATGGTGAAAAAAAAAAATGTTTTGTTGCATGGTGGAAAAAAAGAAATAGAAAAAAAAAAGAATGTTTTTGTAAATCAAAATAAAATATAATATCCAATTTTAAAAGAAAACCAATGAGTTCTCGTTGATTTGAAATTATGATAATATAAACTAATTGGTAAAAAAAATGATAATTAATGATTAAAAGTGATAATAAGTTGAATAAATTGATAAATTGATTATATATTTAAATTTTAATTGAGAGAAAATGATGAAAATGATTAATATGAACAATAAGGTGTATTGTTTTGAACCCTTTTGTATCTACATGCCCTGATCTAAATGTTTTAATTGCTCAATTATGCCCTATAAATTTTTTAATTGCTCAATTATGCCCTATAAATTTTTTAATTGCTCAATTATGCCCTATAAATTTTTGTTTTTGTGTGTGTTGTGAAAAATGTTAGAAGTCTGTAAAGTAATTGATTTGTTATAATAGGGATGGGAACTCATTTAGAATGTTTGTGTGTGTGACGTCTTGTGGGTGTGGAATTGGATTGTAAAAAAAATCGATATGTAGTTCGAATTGGGATCCAAGACTGGCGATAGGGAGGAGTCTATGGAGGGGAAAAGCGGCGACCTAATTTTACGTGTTGGCCAGAAGAGGGGTCCGAAGTAATTGGATCCGGAAATGAGGCGTGCGGGGAGCGGGGTCTCAAAATTCTCACTTCCTTCCGCTTATTTGTTTTTTGGGTGCGACTCGGATCTTGTTACTGGAGTGTGATTTCTCCGACATTGGTTGGTCATCTTTCAGTCACTTCTATCTCCTCGGAATCTATTTAGATTTTCTGCAAAAATGTTTCCTAAAATTATGAGAAGTTTTATAAATGCTTGTCCAAAATTAAAAACTGCCTCTTGTAGTTCGAAAATTTTGTGAGGGGCCATGATATAAATGGACAAATAACTAAGAAATAAAATTGGGATACATTTGTATGGTAGAACTAACAAACAAAGGATGAAAATCAGATGAAAGATAGGGTATTGCCCCATGTTCTTCCATATTTTTGTAAATGGGGACTCTGAAATATTTGTTTGAACCTTATTAATTGTAGAATTTAAATGATTGGTAGGTTCGCAGTTCTCTTGTTTGATCGTTAATGGTTTTATTAGCGATATGTCGGCGGTAATTGATTTAAGTTGAGATGTGTGATCGTTTCTCTGACGTGGGTGGTGTAATTTTGGCATTGTTTGTGTTGTGTGTACGCTGTGCTTTATGTACGAATTTTGTTTTGTTTTGGGGCCAGTGTCGGTATTTTTACGTGAAGGTTGGTCGGATTCATCGATTCTTCTAGCGAATCGGCAGGTGGGGCAGGTTTTTACCTGTTTTGCGATGTCTTGTGTCATGTTCTGCCAATAATATTGTGACGAGATGAGTCTCGTCATCTTGGAGATGTTTGGATGGTGGTGTTGTGTGTGTACGGACTTAAGAAGTCTGGCTGTAAGTGAACTTGGGACTATAGTTTTAAGTACTCCTTTTCGGGAGACGGTGCGCAGTTCATTGTGATCCATAGTCACGCGAGATTTTCCCGGTGGAGAAGACTGTTGGCTCTTTATGAGTGGCGCATCTAGAAAGCCACAAAATGGGATACGAGTTACAACGCCCGTTTCGTATTGTTGTACTCCATTTATGCTACGGACCTCATATTCGTATCTTGACAGTCTTAACCTCCATCGAAACAATCTGCCTGACGGGGCTTTGATCTCTTTCAACCACTGCAATGCAGGATGGTCAGAAAGTATTGTAAACTTTCTGCCCATTAGACAGGCGCGGAAGTTATCCACACTTTCCACAATGGCTAGGCATTGTAGTTCCAAGTCTGAATAATTTCGCTCGTGACCACGCAGAGAGCGGCTGAAATGTTGAACTGGGTATGTCTTCCCATCAGGGTAGACTTGTTTAAGAATGCCTGCAATGCCGAATGTTGAGGTGTTACAGTGCACCTGGCATGGCAGACCTTCTTGGTAAAGGTATAATGTGGGGTGTGTGGTAAGGCTTTCTTTCAGGTTAGTGAACGCTTTCTGGTATTCGTCACTCCAGACCCACATGACATCCTTTTTTAGAAGGTTGACAAGTGGCGTCCGCAAGCGGGCGTGGTCCGGAATGAACTCTTTATAGGCGTTCACAGCTTTTAGGAAAGATCGCAATGTTTTTCGATTGTGTGGTTGTTTGGTGGCGTGAATTTTTTCTATGTTTTGTGTAGACGGGATGATTGTATTATTCTTAACGGTTGTGCATGCGCTTGTTTGTCGTTGTCGTCTGTTGGCGCGCGTGTTGCGTTTGTTGGTTGTTGTCGTCTTTTGGCGTGCGTGTATGTTGTGAGGTACATTTGCGTGATTATGGCGTGGCGACGTATGGTCATGTGTGGATTTTGTGTGGTAAGTGGGTGAGCTGTGTCGGTGTACGGACACTTTTTTGGGCATTATTGGAATTGTAGGTTGAAGTCGTGGTGGCTTTATATGTTGTGGGCATGAAAAGTTGCGTGGTGTGAGATTAGAATGGTGGCATGTAAATATTTGGGGTTTGGGCAATGAATGCAGGCAAGGGTTTCCATGTGTGAAAGCTTTGTGTGCTGTACGAGCCCTTTGGGACAGGTTTTGGTCTAGCCCGTGCTTGCATTCATTTGGTACATGTTTAGATACATGGTTAAAGGGGTAGGTAGGGTTAGATAAGAGTTCAAAGTCAATTCTTGACGCCATAGGGGGGGTGCCTACCTTAGTCTCGAAAGGGCTGCTCGGCTGGGACGTCTTGGCTTGAGTTGGTTGGCTTGGAGCTCGGGACTGCTCGATGTTGGCATTCGCTGTGCCAGTGCCTCGCGCCGCAGAACTTGCAGTTGGACGGCGGAAGAGGTGCATTCCATGCACCTGGGCGTCGGGGTGTGCTGTGATACGGACCCGACATTGTGGGTGGTTGATCTTCTCTGAGTCGCGTTGTCGGTACACTGGGCCCGTGGATCCGCTGTACCAGTCGGAACCACTCTCCTAGGTTCTCGGGAGGCACTACGCGGACTAGGCGCTGGTCGTTGAATGGCAGTCCTTCTGTCAGCGTCTCGAGAATCACCTCCTGTGGAAGTCCTAGTTGCAATCCCATGGCGGTTTTCTCCCGGTAGTAGGTCTCTAGGTTGGCTTGCCCAGTAAGCTTCATGGCGAAATATTTCGCAAAGGACGCTTCGCTTGACTCAGGATAGAGATCTAGGAGGGTTTGCCTCACCTGGAAATAGCTCCGGTCGGCCATCCGAAGTTTCCTGAAGAGCTCCAGGGGTTGTCGCAACAGATAGTTTGGCACAGGCGGAGTAATTTCTCTTGTTCTCCCATGGAGGCGCCTTCCATTTTTCGGTCGAACGTCTGGAAAAACTGGATCGCGTTGTATGTGCCATCGAAAGGGGGGATTGTCGCCTCAGCTCCTTCAGAAATCTTTACTCGGGTCAGGAGCGCCGATAGCTGGGTGACGGCGTCCGCTAGGGGCGCAGTTGTCTCGCCCGTCTCTCTTACTTCTTGCCTTCTTTCCGTTGTTTCCGTCGGGCCGTCCGACTTTACGCCTATGGGATCCTGATTAAGCTCCATAATATCTTTATCCTGTCGACTCTGTGTAATATATCCAAAGTTATTACACTGCAATATTTGATGTATTACACTGTTGTAGAATCCTGTCGACTTATATGTAATATATCCAAAGTTATTACACTGCAATATTTGATGTATTACACTGTTGTAGAATCCTGTCGACTCTATGTAATATATCCAAAGTTATTACACTGCAATATTTGATGTATTACACTGTTGTAGAATCCTGTCGACTTAACCGTTCTGTGACAATATCGTTGCGGAATTTCTTGTTGTTCGATTTGAATGGTGAGGATTGGTTGAAACGCAGTCGTTGAGTGGCAAGTGAAGCATACAGTTAGGAATAATCAGGACACGTGATGGGGTTTGAAAATAAAAGGCAACTGGGTTGGAGGAAAGAAAGCTTGAGAAGGCGGAGCGGGTTTTGATTGTTAATTATCTGATCACATGGTGGTGATTGTACTTAGCTATGGGATGAGCAGAGGGAGAGAGGTCCAGAGCAGATGTCACCTCGTTGGGAGCGAAGGAGCAACTCTAGGTGTTGTTCCTATGAGAGCCAAATCACTACTGACTATTCTTGCTTCTCGATTTAACACCAAGAGTCGTCTTCTTTCCCATTGGTCGAAGGATGGAACGTGCCCGTTTTTCTATTGGTTGACCTACTTAGTTATTGCTTCCTAATTGGACCGGCGGCTTTCTTTGGTGGAAGATATGCCCGGCCTGGTCAGGAAGTATCGGGTGTGTTCGACTCTATTTACTTCCGCGGTTATCAAATACGTCCGGTCCTGTCCGGAAATATTGGGCGTCTCTCTACTTTTATAACTTTTGCGGTCACCAGATACGTCCGGCCTCTTGTCAGGAAGTATTGACTATACAAGTTATTTATACTTGTGCCCGCTTTTAGCCTGCTTCCTATGTCTTGTTGCTACTTTCTTTCCTCCAGTTACCTTATTATTTATTAAATCTTTGAAAATCATACATTGTACATGCATAGTGGGTCGGGGGTGCATACAATTATATACAAATTATGACATGCACTTTTATGCCATGCACATTTTGTTTGATTTCTGTAGCACCTCAAGGAATTTGATTTTTATAGCAAAAAATGAAAAATTAGAAATTGATTTTAGTTACAATTTTATTTGCCAGATGGCGCTCTACCAGAATCAGAGATTCAGCGGCCAAATATTTTGATTAATTGAAAAATATGACTGTTCAACACGTATTTTTCCTTTTTGAATACCAGAAAAGAACCCTAATAAAAATAACAAATTAATAAAACACCACTTCGCCAAAAGTAGAAGAATTGGTAGACGATTTTTAAATACAATCAAAGATATGTAAAATAGGTAAATTCAAATTAAAACATCTAGCAAAAAAAAAAAAAGATGGACTAAAGGACTAATAGAGGAATTATCCAAAGATATAAATTTTCCGATAATTTTGAAAACTGATAGCCAATCTGCCATAAAATGGATCCAGTCTGAACAAATAACTTCGAGGACAAAATACATGAATCGATTTTTTTTTTTTGTAAAAGAGGAGGTAAAAAGTGGAGCAATAAACTTAGAATACGTCCGGAGTGAGAAAATGGAGGCTGATTTTTTAATAAAGAATCTTACAAAAGATAAACTAAGAAAATGCATAGGGTCAATAGGACTTTTATAAAAGAAGCTTCCACACAGGGAAGGATTGAAGCAAGAAAATGAATACAATTTGAGTGTGAAAGCTTGTAAAAAATAGAAACTTACCTTATACTATTAATTTCTTATTGTCTGTTCCGCATAAATTGAATCTGGTTAGAACGATGTATGTAAATTAGATGATTATTTTGTTGCCTTAAATACGAGATAATTAACTCGTTTCTTTCTATATCTAAAAATGTTTCAAGTATATAAATTAATTTTATAAATCTGAGAGTGGTCTTCAAAAACAATCCAACACAATCACATTCAAATATGGCATTTGAGATTAGGGCATCGAGGAACAGATACAATTGAATTGATAATAAAGAATGAAATGACAAGAGGAATTGGCATGAAGCAATGTAAAAGTAATGGTAAAATACATTTGAGAAATATGTATATAATCCAAATTAATTAGACAGCCATTTCCCAAAGAACTAAAATAGAAATCAACAAAACTTTTGGATTTAGTATATACAGATTTATGACGGACCTATCCCGGAAAAAAATAGATATCTTCTAACTTTTATTGATGATATTTACAGATACACAACGCTTTTTCTGTTGAAAAATAAGAATGAAGTTTTTAATAAATTAAAGGTCTACTCTGCATTTGTGTGGTACAATTTTAAAACAAAATTTAAATACTAAGGTCAGATAATGGAGGTGAATATCTATCAAGGCCTATACAGAATTTCTTAAAGCATGGTGGTATTTGTCTTCAAACCTTAGCACCATATTGTCCACAACAGAAGGGTGTAGCTGAAAGGAAAATAGATATCTAGTTGAAATGGCAAAGACACTGACTCTGTCTTAGATTTAAATATTGGGGCGAGGCAATTTTAACTGCTAATTAGTTGCAAAACAGACTTTCTACCAGAAATATTACAAAATTGCCATATGAATTGTGTAATAGAATAAATCCAAATTTAAATCATCTGAGGATATGAAGCTTGTGCACATTAATAATAATAGAATTAATAAATTTGAACAAAATGTTTTGGACGGCATTTGTCGGATACTTCTAATGATCTAAAGCCTACAGAATCCTGTTTTCTGAAACCGACAAAATAACAATAAGCAGAAATGTTGCATTCATTGATAACTTTGATGGGAATTCTGTTAAAAAATTAATGATCATAACTTTAATAATGTCTACATAAACCTTCTCAATAATCCACAAATAGGGGATATTAATGATAAGGATGTAAATGAGGATATATATGAAGTTGACCTCCAAAATAATTTTGCTATCACTAAGCATCTCCATTCCCTTCTTGCCAACGTGTATCAATTGAAGATGGGTTTTGAGGTTTTAGAGTAGTTTTTTAATTTTAGATAACCAATTATTTTCCTCCTTACTCTGTCTCAAGTTCCTCTGTGTGACTCAAGTGTTATTTGGCACTTCTACTATTAGTAAGGATCCAGGTATCTTGATAATTAGTATTTCTGATGCTTAATAGATGGCTATAAGTTCTGATCTAAAGACTGAGCACAAATCTATTTTTATATTTATTTTCTCAATGTCATTTGTGGTTTCAATGAGACTGCCACTGTCAGTGTGCCCCAAAACGTCTCTGCTACCGCGTCGATGTAAATAGGTAATATATTTCTGGGAATGCATCATTTATTTGTAATGATAATTGTTTTAAGAACATGGATTTTGTTTTGTGTGTTGGCGGTTTTATTAAAAGTGACATTAAAAACAATATCTATTAGTTTTCATATGGAGAAATATTTCTGGTAAATAATTATTCTCTACTTTATATTTTTAAACTTCCTTTCTTTTGGCCAAGTGGAGGGATATTTTTTTAAAGCTATTATTTAACTCGCTTCCATTTCGGTCTGTCCACAAATCTTGCAATAGATTTTTAATATACTTATAGAGCACGTAGAAATCTGAAATATAAGAACACGATGACAATGCAAGTTAACAAATTTTCAGACTTCTGGGTGGCCGGAAATTTTAAGTAATTGCCAAATTACCTTTCATATTTTGTAAATTAATTTTAATATACTCACAGATCACAACGAAGTATGAAAATTTTAACACTCAATCAGTCCAATGAATATTGGAAGTGTACAAATTTATAGACAACTGGGTGGCCAGGAATGAACACATTTCTATATGTGAAACATAGTACAAATATGATATTGTACTGGGATAAGGTGCATACATTAAGAAAAAGGCTTCACCTTATCGTGCAACTGAAAGTTGCTGATGGCTTGCGCCGACTATCGGAATAAATATAAACTATTCTCCTTGATTTCTAATTATTCCAGAATTTCCTAAATACCCATTCTTGATTAATAATATGCAATTTATGCACCTTATCCCAGTACAATATCACATTTGTACTATTTATCACATTGTGTCGCGGTCTCATGCAATTCTGGCCTTAACTACCCGTTTCATGATTTTTCAGGATGTCTGAATGACCAAATAATTTGGTCTTTGGGGTACAGCTTGCACCACGCTGATAAGGGCCACAAGCCCGAAACGCGTCCGTGGTTAGCTTTTCTTGATTAATCAAGAATGGGTATTTGGCCAATTCTGGAATAATTAGAAATCAACGAGAATAGTTGATATTTATTCCGATAGATGGCGCGAGTCATCAGCAACTTTCAGTTGCACGACAAGGAGATGCCTTTTTCTTAACATTCATATATGTATTTATAAGTCTTGGTTTACGCTCTTTGCAAGTAATTAACCAATCCGCTGCAAGCAGGCCTCCGTCTATTTGAGGCCTAACCCTAACGGAACTTTTAATTCTAAGTTTTGTATATTCCGATAGATGGCGCAAGTCATCAGCAACTTTCAGTTGCACGACAAGGAGATGCCTTTTTCTTAACATTCATATATGTATTTATAAGTCTTGGTTTACGCTCTTTGCAAGGAATTAACCAATCCGCTGCAAGCAGGCCTTCGTCTATTTGAGGCCTAACCCTAACGGAACTTTTAATTCTAAGTTTTGCATATTCATGACTAAAAACTAGCTAAATAATCAATGAAAAAGTATATTTGAAAAAATATTTCATTGATATGCTCTAAAAAGAAAAAATAAAATATTTTATTTTTTGTCATTTTTTGAGCCATCAGATGTATCTGAGTGAAAATAAAATCGGCGGGGGATATAATATTTAGAGAAGAGGTAAATATATAGCAAACACTCATAAAAGTTGCTAATAGCTTGCTACATATTAAATCACATAAGTTAGAAATTCATGAAGTTCGTCCCCGCCGATTTTATTTTCACTCAGTTACATCTAATGACTCAATAAAAGAAGATGAAATATTTTATTTTTTTCTTTAGGTGCATTTGAATACAAACTTTTTTTAAAAGTATTTTTATTTATTAGTTACTAGCGGATATACTCGGCTTCGCCCGAGTTTTACCCGAGTAAAGGTTTGTCTAACGAATCTCTCGATAAAGTGAACATTTTTTCCCGGTCCCTTGAAAAATACTCGATAAGTTGAATAAAATCAATATTAATTGGTTCCCTCGGTAATTGGAGGTTAAAGGAATAGTATCTTGCCTTGGAATTGTATCATTATTCTTGTATGGATGTACCCGGCTTCGCCCGGGTTTTACCCAAGTAAAGGTTTGTCTAACGAATCTCTCGATAAAGTGAACATTTTTTCCCGGTCCCTTGAAAAATACTCGATAAGTTGAATAAAATCAATATTAATTGGTTCCCTCGGTAATTGGAAGTTAAATGAATAGTTTCTTGCCTTGGAATTGTATCATTATTCTTGTCTCAAATAAATTGTCGTGTCATCCTGAATTTTGTCTATCCTAATTTTATACATTACAAAATCATCGTATCACTTCAAGAATTCCTAACCATGTTCAACCCAACTTCTATAACGTTCAATTTTTTTACTGGACATGGTGACTTCAACACATATTTGTTTAGAATTGGCAAAATTGGTTCACCTGCATGCACTTGTGGAAACGAACAACAAACCCCTGAACATCTTCTGATAGACTGTCCATCAACTTCTGATCTAAGGGAAGAAAACCAACTTTACCTGACTAATACAAAACAAGCTGCTTGCGCAATAAAGACCAATACATCAAGTTTAATAGATTCTGCAGGACGTATATTTTGAGGCGAAAGCGTTGACTGTACATATTTCAAGCTACTACTTATAATTGCTATATGTAAAATTTGACATTGAACGTTTAATTTTAATGATTTCCAATGTTCAATTGTATTAATTGTATATAATTTAAAATATACACGCAATTATCCAAATTGTGGATATGGCGTGTTTCTCCCAACTGTTAAATAAATAAAAAAATCATGATAATATTTAGAGCAGATTTTTGAATTATAACAGATAAATTAGAATATTTATCTTGATTACTTTTAGGCGAAAAGTTATTTCAAAAATTTTATTTGCTAGAAACCTTCCCAGTACTATACTAAATAACTTCCCAAAGTTTCATGGCGTTCCAATGAGTGTTTTGGTCAGGCATAAAGGACACACACACACACATACATTCATTTTTATATATATATAGATTAATAGCTTTTATCCAACTTGCTTTCCTTTCTGTCTGTCTTTCTGTTGGCCCGTCCTTCTGTCCACAAATCTTGTAATCGATTTTTACTATACTTCTAGAGAACTTAGGAATCTGAAACTTTGTATACTCATTAGAGCCTGATGACAATGCAAGTTTACGAATTTTCAGACGTCTCAGTTTTCAGAATGGCAGGAACGGACAAATGCTTCTCAATTCTCAAATTTTAAACTTTATTTTATAATGCTTCCAGGTCACACAGAAGTATGGAACGTTTAACACTCACACAGTCCAATGAACAATACGAGTGTACACATTTTCAGGCATCTGGGTAGACGGAGTGGCCAGGAATTAATATAATTATATATTTCTTTTTTTTTAAATCTCATGTTACACACGCCTCTTACGAGGAATTGACCAATCCGCAGCAAGCAGGCTTCCATCTATTTAAGGTCTAATACCCAATGAACTTTTGATTATAAGCAGCGTGAGATGATCATATTTAGATAAGAGGTAAAATATAGCAAACACTTATAAAAAATAGCCAATCAGTTGCGATATGTTAAATTACATTAAGTTCGAAATTCATGATCGTCCCCCGCCGCTTTTATTTTCTCTCAGATACATCTAATAGTTCAATGAAAAAAAGAAAAATATTTTATTTTTCACTTTTTAATGCATTTAAATAAAATATTTATTTTCAAAATGAATTTTCATTTATTAATTATTTAGACTCAAATTGGACTCCAAATTAAGTGTCTAATTGGATGTTCTGAGCTTGTTTCCATAACTTTTGATATTTTTCAGAAATAGAGAAATTTGTTCATTCCAGCTCCTCCGACCACCCAGAAGTCTAAAAATTTGTACTCTTATTGTTCATCGAATGTACAACTTTAATTTTTCTAGGTGATCAGAAAGAGAATAATAAAATCATATTCAAAATTTTGAAAGGCAATTTGGAAAATTGTCTGTTTCTGGCCGTTCTGAAAAATTCGAAGTCTGATAATCTGTCAAATTGCATTGTCATTAGGTTCTAACAAGTGTACAAAATTCCAGTTTTCTATGTGCTTCAGAGGTATACTAGAAATTAATTATATGATTTGTGGAGAGACAGACATGGAAGCAAGTTGAATGAAAGCTTTAAAAAAAGAAATAATCAATTACAAAATTCACAAACGTGACAATACCTTGTAATTTTCTTATTTTATTTTAGGAAATAGCCATTATTTTATCACATGAGTATAGCACAGTTGTTGTTTGTGACAGTGCTATAGAATTCAGGATTTTGCGTCGCTACACATCCAACCACAGATGGATCTGTGTTATCTAAAACTACAAACGGCCTTCAGCTGGGACCTCTGAGACCAAGGATCCACGGCAGTGGTGTGCAATTCCAACAAGGCCAATGAACAAGGTGTGATGGCGTAGATCACGACTCAGAAAGTCAAGCCTATATGCACCTTGTGAGTATGGTTCATCTATAGAATATGTCGCTGCGACAATAGGGATATTCAATGTAGGTGACTGGTATCAAAATGAACAAATCATAGTGTGGATGACCAACTCTTCTACTTCACATCAACATAAATTGAGAGTTCATAGGAAAACCGAACTAAAAATTAGAGCTTTCTTCGAAATGACGTCGGTTTTGGAAATAATTTACAGAATCCACTTGGCCCTTAACTAGACGGGCGAATTTTTCTTACGTAACTGGACGGGTTGGGTAGATTCAACCCACTTATGTAACTTTATGAAATAAGCGCTAAATAATGATTGAAATCAATATTCAAAAAATATTTAATGAATACAAATGTTAACATAGAGATTTTGGGTTTAAAAATTCTGAATATACTCTATTTACAGATATTTAAAATTATTAAGAAATGTTTTTGCAAAAGCTTAGTAGACACACAGAGTAAAGGGCATTCATTTTTTACCGCGTTTTTAATGGACATTTGTAGGATCTTTTTGGAGTATCAGATTGTTGTGGCATCGTAGAATTCCTTGATGTACTTGAACCATCATTTTGATTGAATTGTCGTCTGTAATTCCAGCGGGAAAGAATTCAGCTAACGTATTCCCAGGTGTTCATCAATCAATGCTCTCCTAAGATCACCAATAAGATTACTCCTTTCTTTTCATCCTTTTTATAAATCCGAATACCGATTTTTTTTTGGAAGTTGAGAGACTAAAGTAGTTGTTCCAGAGAAACCGAAAATATATGTTTCTGATTCTCTATTAGGGAGCGGTTGAAATTTTAGTAGAAACTGAGGTTTGTTATTTCTCATCCTCTCTAAATATATATGTAAGGCCATGTTCTTTCAACTTATCAACTAATTCTACTGAAGTGAACAAATTGTCTGCTGGAATATTTCTATTACTCTTCCAAAGTGGTCGACTAATCTTTAAAACATATATATATATTGGGTTTCAGGGATAGTTCTCTCTGTTGACCTATTGATAATTCTACTTATCCAAGAATGAAGTGTTATTTTATAAAAGGGAGCTAAAAATGTCGGAATTTAGCGATTCAAGTATGAGCCACAAGTTAACACTGACAGGAATAATTCTCACTCTTCTGGACGTGCTGGGCGGAATCCTCCCCCAAATGTAAATTTAACCCCCCTCCCAAACTGATATTTATAAATGATGGATGGAAAATGTTTGTATCACTGTAAAATTAGAATACATGAAAGCTGGTAGCTCTCTGTAAACGAAAAAAAAATATTTTTACTATATTAAATTTATGCATGGGCGGAATCTACCCAACCCGTCCAGTTAAGGGGTAAATAATATTGCCCGTAAATTAAGAGTAAGAAGTAAATATTTATTCGGATAGATTATTCAAAAAACAAAGTCGTTTCAGTGTATGATACAATAGCACAAATTAAAAAATAACAAGAATATAGAATGGAGTCCACATGATCAGTATGGGCCCGTTCTTTCTTGACACCATCATTATCCACAAACATCTGATTTTTTTAATGCAGTAGTCAGGTATTACAATATTCTATTTCAGTCGCACCATATTTACTCATTTCTCAATATCATTCTAAGATTGGTTTCATACCTTGAATATATAGTATTATTAAATAGTTCAATTTCTCACTTTGTAATTCTATCTGCCATCATGTTAGTTATAAATTTGCATATCACTTATCTCTCATTGTACTTATATATATATTGCCATGCATTATGCTTTATCTTCACGCCTGTTAAAGAACGATGCAGATCGAAATCTAGCGGAATAAACGTATTCTACAGAGGAAGCTCCTTTTGTTCTTATATTTTATCGCAATATAATAATTGTAATCAAAAAGTTGTTCTCTACGTCTGAATCCTGATTTTTAAAAAGTGGCCATTCAGATGACATAGTACTATTGAACACAAATACTCACATAAGGAATATCGAGCACAATTTAAATAATTCACAGGAGGTCATAGGATATTGGGCCAGTAAACTATACCTCTACTCAATCCAAACAAATCATATAATAGCACAGCATACAGATAGAAAAAAATGAAAATAAAATTACACCCACATTATTCCAAAATAGTAAATTACTCAAAAAAAAACACAATAACCCAAAATTTATTAGAGTAAAATTTGGCCCAGAACTTTGTTTTACAAAACATACCACATAAACACACACACCTCCAATAGAGTACAAAACAAAACAAATCTAATGACGACATCGGTAATAGTAAATAAGGATCAAAACACCAAGACCACCTACACCAGTATCGTCAGACCTGTACTGGAGGATGCCTTCCCAATTTGGAACCAGTTTCCGAAACAAAAACTCTAAAGCTTGAACATTAAAATCTTAAAAAAAAAACATTCTCCCAAACACAAAATACAACAAAATTAGAAGCTGTAGTAAAAGTCATATCTCCCAACAAACATTTAAATCATGGAATAGGAAAACTAGACGACATCTCTCCTTGCCGCTACAACAAAATGATGAGATAAAAAAAAAAAGATCAAAATAGAACATAAAAACACAACTTACTATGAACAACTGAAATCACATCACATTTTGACCTCAACACCTCAATATCCCTAAACCTCATTCAACCCTTTCCAAACAAGAGTTTCCCAGCATAAAAAAAACTCTAAGTACAAAAAATGTATTAATACGAGAAGATCTTGCCATAGCCTACACAGCTGGTTCCTTTGATGAAATACTGAAAGATGGAGAATTGTTCTACTATATTACCAGACAATACTGAACTAGCTCGAAGTATCAATACAGGGAGTGGAGAATATCCTCAAACTATACAGCAGAGCTAATTGCTGTTAAAGTGAGCCTGAATTTATATATTTTTTCTCCGAATATAACAAAATTCAGGGAATCATTATTCTTTTATACTCAGAACATCCCTAGACACAATAAACAAGGGATACATAAATATAGTCAAAGTCATATAATCCATCTCAATAGGCAAACATTACAATGGATACCTGCCCATATTTGTATAGAGGGCAATGAGAGAACTTATATCTTGGCGAAACAAGGAGTACGTAAAACGAAACAAACTAATTATAAACCTTCAAGGATGCAAATACTAAAGCAGAAACAAACTTCCTAAAACCAATCCAAATATTACAAGGCAATCTGTAAATTTGATAGAGAAATACCGACCAGCATTTCCGGAATATAATGAACAGAACATTATAAATGAAAGAAAATAAACTCAGACATGGCATGTTTCTACACAAACTTAGGAAATACAACAACACCCAGCTTAATCCAGCTCACATATTTAGCTGCGAATCTGGGAGAACTTCAAGGTAGCAGAGGACCTGAGACCTCAGTGATTATGCACAGAGTACATGAACTGACCTGCCCCATGGCAAGACATCACCATTACCAGGAAAATAATATCAGCTTTATATAAAAGTAGATTTCTCATTTCAATCAATGATTGTAACTCGTGTTTACTCTCGAGTTTCAGGACATGTCAATATTCATGGATGGACTTTTGATTTATTTGAAATATATCTTTAGCAGTTGTATTTATTCAATAGTGGCTGTATAAAAGGTTTTAGTAATTGAAAGCTTTATCTCTTGATTAATAAAAATAATTTGTTGGAGAGTCATGGAATATATTTCTTATAGAATTTCCGCAATTTTCCCAAGCATTTAGAAAATATATTATGTAATACATATATTTGGTATTCGAATTGGATATAATTTTCATATAAACTCTTTAATTTTAATATAAAAATTATATCAATGGCTATTTTTCAAACAATTACAGAAGGTCCATTAACCAACTCCACGGGCGATTCCTCAGCGATCAAAATTATGAGAAGCCAGGTCAGTTCATCGTCAATTTGAAGTAAATCATATTTCAATATCAAGAAACTAATTTGATAATATGCCAATGTTGTTGAAATTTCAGACCTGATCCTTCATACGCCATTCATCCATCATATGCCATTTTTAATATGTAGAATTATTGATACAAGCTAAAATGTGAAAACTCGGATTGGAACTTTGAACGATTCATCTTCTTAAAAATCAATTTAAAACCTCTAAAGGGAACAAGATCAATTGGAAGTCGTTATTCTTTAAGCGCTGTTATATGCCTTCATACATATCACACCGAAATCTGGAAATGGATATAAGCCACGCGGATACTTGATAATTATATAAAAAGAAGAAAGAATCTTTAATATCAGAGAAGAAATGCCTAAGAATAACAAAATGTACAATTTACAAAATGTATAATAATATTACCAGTCGATTCTAAAAGGCAAACCAAAAATCATGTATTGATTAAATTAACATACAAAGATTTGCATAACAATAGGGAAGAGATTAGGTAGCCAGTAAAACATAGAACCAGTCAAACCATCCTAACTGGAACTTCAAACAGAGGACTTTGCACTAAGACAAGTGCAGACGTTGATAGCAGACCATGATGTCTAACTAAAGAACATAAGTATAGTCAAATTAACTCACAATTAAATATTTATAGCACTCCTAAACATCAATATATTCCTTAAATATATCCCTGTTAATCTATCCCACGATTTATTATACATTTATTATGAAATTATTATGTATATTTATATACAGAATTAATGGTGTGTATTTTTGAAATTATTAAACTTTTTTCTCTAAGAATGTTTTGTATTTTTTTCTGAAAATTTTCTATTTGTCTTTTATAAAATTTATTGCACTTGTATTTTCTTTAAATTATTGTGTTGGTCTATTTTTGAAGGTAATATATATATATATATAAAAATAGGCACCTTTCTCTTTAATGCGCATAAGAACGAGGACACTATTGCATCACCCTAATAAAAAACTCCATTAGTAATCATAAGAAATAACGCGAATTACTACAACGCCGGATTTGACAAATTCAGACAAAAAGCCAAACTGTATACTTTTTTCTTTATCATCACTTGTAAAGTTTTTTTTTTCAATAATGTGATGCAATAGTGCCATCATTCTGTTGAACATTTAAAGGGAGAATTGCCTCTTTAGGTTAATGAATATCTTCTTACCGCAACTTTATGTTATATATAAATGTGTGAAAAATAATTTAAAAATAGAAAAGTTTTCCAATATATTTTTTGGAAATTATCGTAATTGTCTATGTATGAGCATATTGTTAAATCTCTGAAACTATTGAACCTTTTTTTTCTGAAAGGATTGTAATAGTCTATATATATCTCATGTATTTATTTTTAATCTCTATAACTGAACGTATTGTATTAGTTTTTTTTTAAAGAATTGTCTATTTAAAAAAATTGTACTTATATTTTGAGAAAATATTTTACATTTCTGAGACTATTGCATTTCTCTATTTCTGAGTGTATTTTTGTCTATCTCTAACATTATTGTATAAATATATTTCTCTAATAATTGTATATATTCATTTCTGAATGTTTATACATTGTTTATATCTATTTATTGTGTTTATTTTAGAAGAATATTATTTCCATGAAACTATTGTATTTATCTATTTGTGAATGTTTTGCTGTTTGTATATTTATTTAAGTATTTCATTTAAATATTTTATAAGTATTGTATTTATTCAATTCGAAAATATTATTTATTTTTGAATGTATTGCATGAATGTATTTCTCATATTTTGTAATAACCTATATATGAGAGAAAGTATTGTATAAATCTGTTTTTCTGAGAGTGATTCTTCAAACAAATTTCTATATTTGATAAAAAATATAATTTTAAAATAAATTCCTGTTGACTTTGCTTAGAATATTTAATGAAACTGATTACAATAATTATTAATTAAACATTATATTCATTGAATTACAAGAGAAAGAACAAAATATAAAAGGGAAACTAATATTGAACAAAAGATTTTTTTTTCGGTTAGCGCCTATTTACCTGTGAGCTTACACACACTCTGTGGAACAATTGATTAATATATATACAACACACGCTCCCCTGTGTGTAAGCCCTAATCAACTAGTCCAAGGCTATCTGCATATTTCCGTGGTTTGCCCTTATAGTCCACATTATATCTTTGATTGCATCCAACAGCAACTAGTCTGGCCTTTCTTTTATATATGCCGTCATTTGATGTTTTCTTGGTATTGTAGACCCATTCACCATTGATGACTTTCATCCCATTTTCCCTTGGTACTAGTGTCCATACTTCATGTTTCTCTATCTCACTGAGCTCTCCTTCCATTGCTTTGAGCCATTTCTTTCTTTCTCCACTATCCATTGCTTCTGTTGTCTTGTCTTAAATTTGAAAAAAAAGACAATACAAGGTCCCGATGGCTTAACCTGAACTAAAAGCTCCTAGCTTTACAGTAATGCTGGAAACTGACTTGAAAAATTATAAATTGATAAATCAATATCTTTGTTGCAGTGATTAGTAGAATTGAGTCACAACGCTGGATGGCGAGGCCTAAAGTAGAAAACAGTGATGAATAATTTAATACTTATTGAAAGAAATATTTTATTTAAAAATCACACAAATTAATATTAATACAAATATTATTCAAAAGCAATTATTAAAATTTATGAGAGATAGTTCTTTTTCAGGCCTGTCAAAACCAAACGTTAGCGTCGAGACAGTTTGTTTACCGGAGATGCGGGGGTATTCTTTTTTCTTGCTCGCGCATGGGGGTGGGGGCAGCGGGTGCAGTGTTGCCAGCGCTCGGTTGGCCAAAATGTACCTATGGTCGCGTCACTCTCCCACCATGACCTTTTGAACTTTGCTATAAGGTCAATATTAATTTAAAAAAAACAAAGAAGGAATTATCTCAAATCTAATAGAATGTTTTATGATTAAATTTGTTCTCTAACCTCACTTAAACCTAATCGGTAACTTGACTTTTCTTCCAGAACGCGTGTAAACTTTCCCTACTTTTACTGGAGTAGTTTTCTCTTGCACTGACACGGACTCCACACCGGGTGTTTTCTCCCCGACGATCTCATCCTCCGCTGGCTTAAGCTCCCCGTCGCCTTGCTCTACGTCCTCAGATGGTACTTCATGTGGGAACAATCGTTGAACTGCACGCTTCATGAATCCAGACTTAGTCTTAACTTCCACAAGTCTTCGCACATTGTCAGTTCCAGGAAACACCTTCGTAATCTTTCCCATAGGCCAGTTTATTTGCTTCCTGTTTTCAACCTCCACAAGAACGATATCTCCAACTTTTAACTGTCGTTGTTTCTTGCGATTGTCGTGATGCACCAACAATCCTAGGTACTCGCTTATGAACCTCTTACGGAATTCCTTCAGGAGTCGTTTGCGTTTCTCATAGCTCTTCCCGAAGTTACACCTGAATTCATTTAGATCAATCTCTCCTTCAGTTCTTGGTTCTCGAAGGAACATCTCTGGGGTTAATGGCACGAGGTCATCATTGTCCTCAGCAATGTAGGTGAGTGGTCGCGCGTTGATAACTCGTTCACAGTTTTCGAGGATCGTCACCATTTCTTCGTAGTTGACAACACGTTTTCCCAGCAATCTTCGAAGCAGCTTTTTGGTGAGTCCAACAATTCTCTCGATCCAACATCCCCACCACGGTGTTGCCGGAGGATTGAGCTTCCATTTCACTCCAAAATTAACTTGATAAAGTTCGTTCCGGAGTCCAACTAGATTCGTCCCATTATCTGAGTAGATGACTGCAGGGCAACCTCGTCTTGCTACGAACCTCTCTACTGCTCCCACCAATGCTTCCGTCGATAAGGAAGTCACCAGTTCGAAGTGAAACGCACGGTATACGCCACAGGTGAAGATGACGAACCAAAATTTCTGTCCATCTTCCAGATATAAAGGTCCTCCGAGGTCAATTCCTGTCACCTCAAAAACCACAACATCTCGTACGCGATGTTGAGGCAACGATGCTTCTGGTACGTCGACTCGCTTGGTTTCAAATCGTCGACAGCGAGGACATTTATGAATTACATGACGAACTAGTTGTCGAGCTTTTGGAATCCAGAACTTCTCTCTTAGTACTGATCGCAGCGTCTGGGCTCCACAGTGGTACATTTTCTCGTGGACTGATTTCACAATTAGCTCTGTGACCAGATGATTCGTTGGGATCAAAATTGGCAATCGGAACAGTTCATCGTCATTTCGATTCACTATCTTCGTTTTCACTCTCCATAATCCTTCTTTATCTTGGAACGCGTGTAGCTGCTTCATCTTGGGATCTTCCTCACCGATCGATTCACTCTGTATTATATTAACTAGGAACTTTTCAGCACTGTCTAGCATCTTGTGAGATGACATCTCCTTTGTATTCAGAGGGCTTGAAACGTAGCATCCACGCGATTACTCTCAGTATTTGTGTTAGAGTCACTTCACGTTTTCCCTCGTATAGATTCAGATACTATGGATTCTCCTCGGGCTTTTTGGCTACAAATCCAGCCACCACAGTCTTCCTCCTCTCTTCTTCAATGGCTTCCAGATCATACTGTACTTTTGATACTGGAAAGTCTTCTTTCTTTTCCTGAAGCCATTTTGGTCCCTCCCACCATCCGGATTTTGTGAATTTCGATGGGGATTCACCACGGGATGGGAGATCTGCTGGATTATGTTCCCCTGCGACATGGTTCCATCCTTCACTCTTCGTAAGCATTGTGATCTCCTTGACATGAGTGTTGGAGGTTTCGATCAGACCTTTCCTATATTTTGCTTCTGATGCATCCATGATATCGAGCACATCCAAATTCCATAAATCCTGTACGTCAAAACTATTAATGTGAAGTGAAGTCACGATCAGGCATGAATCTTCCATGTCGTTCCCTATTGCTGGTCCCATTACTGTCCACCCCAGCTTGGTTTCTGTCGCCACAAATCCACTTTGCAATATTTTCATTCTGCCTGTCAGAATGCTGATGAGCAAGTCCGAACCAATTAACATGTGGATCGGTCTCTCTTCGCCTTGGTATACGTCAGTTAAGTTGATCCCTCGAGATTTTAACTCATTGAGTATAGAATCATCCCGTACTTGACTGATGTGTCCGCAAATTACTTCCTGATCCAAGAATTTGAGATCATCCATGTATTCGTTGTTGAGGCTGGAAACATTTACCTTGTACACATTGTGCTTCTTTTGACGAATTTCTCCGCCTCCAAACAGATTGTGGGTAAGTGTAACTTGCTGCACTCTCTTTAGGCCCAGTGCGTCCACCATTCTCTTTGAAATATAGGACCGCTGGGATCCACAGTCAAGCAACACTCGAACATTATGCTTCCCCTTTGGTCCGCTTATCTTGACTATCAGAGTTTGTAGATAGACTCCTCCCACGGTAGCGTTGTTTGAAGTTGTTGACGTGAATTGATTGGCGGTCTCTGGCTCAGTTGCAGGACTTTCCCTTGAAACCTTTAGTTCCGCTTTTTGGAGATGAGAAGTCTTCTGGGCTTCCAAAGTAGGACACATAATGGGGTAATGCTTCCCTCCGCAGACAGGGCAACGTGGCTTAATCCGGCATTTCTTGAATCCGTGTCCAGGAAGCAGGCACCAAAAACAAACATTCTTCCCTTTAGCCTTATCTTTCTTCTCTGGTAGATGCATCCGCTGTCCACTGTAGCATTCTTGACTCGGGTGACCATTCCGAAAAAAAATGCAGTTGTTTCGCATCTGAGTGGTGTTGGCGAGGTCAGTAGCCGTCGGCATTTTACTTCCAGTATTCTTCTTAGAAAGAGATTTCCTGTTTGATCGATCATTCTTCGCATCTTGATTGTTGTCATTCTTGAACGCTGCTTTAGCCATATTCACTCGACTCTCGCCCTTCACTTCTGTCTTCAAAAACGTCATGAGTTGTGTCAACTTATCCTGTACTCCTCTTTCGCTCACCGTATATTGACTTCGTTCCCATACTCTAAGGGTGTCCACTGGTAGCGCTGATTCGACGAGTGGGTACAGCATAGCCGCAAACTTGTCACGAGCGACGCCCAATGTTTCTAATTCTCGCAGTTGTGTCTCCAGTCTATCGTAAAGCTTCACTACAGACATCTCACCTTCGGCACTCACATTCTGAAGCACATTCTGAAGCAGGTCACGTACATAAATCTCTTCAGACGCTGATTCTCGTAGCAGAGCTTCTTCCATCCTCATGTTCAATATTGAAAGCTTTTCATGGTGGGTCTGGAGTCGGCGGAGGATTTTCTCTACATCTGCTTTCTTGACTTCCTTCTTCTTGATCTCTGTTTCGAGCTCATTGAACGCCTTGGTGAACCTTGCACGCACTGGCGTCCTAAGCTTTTTCAGTTCAGAACTACTAACTGGTTGGTCAGCCATCCTGAGAAGTAATCACTGGTTCACAGTTGCACCTTTGTGTAATCAGTAATTCTTCAGCTCTGCCGGCTGCGCCAAAATGTTGTCTTGTCTTAAATTTGAAAAAAAAAGACAATACAAGGTCCCGATGGCTTAACCTGAACTAAAAGCTCCTAGCTTTACAGTAATGCTGGAAACTGACTTGAAAAATTATAAATTGATAAATCAATATCTTTGTTGCAGTGATCAGTAGAATTGAGTCACAACGCTGGATGGCGAGGCCTAAAGTAGAAAACAGTGATGAATAATTTAATACTTATTGAAAGAAATATTTTATTTAAAAATCACACAAATTAATATTAATACAAATATTATTCAAAAGCAATTATTAAAATTTATGAGAGATAGTTCTTTTTCAGGCCTGTCAAAACCAAACGTTAGCGTCGAGACAGTTTGTTTACCGGAGATGCGGGGGTATTCTTTTTTCTTGCTCGCGCATGGGGGCGGGGGCAGCGAGGGCAGTGTTGCCAGCGCTCGGTTGGCCAAAAGGTACCTATGGTCGCGTCAGCTTCTTTAAAATTCTCCGGAATATAATGATCTATTTCTCTCTCCATAATTAAATTTGCATCATTCCTATCCTTTATTCTTTGTGAGCGTCGAACTTCTTCTTCAATCAATTTCCTTTCTTGTTCTTCAAGTCTTGCTTTGTGCCGTTCTCATAAGATGCTTTTGTTTCTTCTTTCTTTCTTCCTCCTTTTACACATCTTTACTCTATCGGTTCAGTTTGTGTTGAGCCATTTTCAGTGTCACCACCAGGTAATACTGAAGTATCCTCTTGACTCTTCATTTCACTCTCTGTGACAGGATTGTCTTTTTTTTCAAGATAAGAAAGTTTTCAGCAACTATTTCTTCAAAATATCCTTTATATGTCAATTTATCACAATTAGTATCGTCCTGAATATCATTTGCATAAGCAATTTCTCTCTTATCTTCACTAAATTTTACTGAACCGATTTCATGGATTATCTTTGTCATTATATCATATATCCTGTAAGCTTTTCTTTTAATGGAATGAACAATAAATATTTCCTTCTACCCTTTGGTGAAAATTTGTTTCTTTTTGGTTTGCTCTCAAGCCAATGTGTGAAACATCCAAAAATTCGAATGTGTTTGACCGATGGTTTCCTGCCATTCCATCTCTGCATAGGTGTATGGTGCATGATAGACCTGTGGGGGGGGGGGGGGGGTACAATTCTTAATGTATTCAGCTGTAGCAATTGCCTCTGCCCAAAACTTCATGGGTAATTTTGAAACAATTAATAAGGTTCTTGCTGTATCTTTAAGAGTCCTATTCACTCTCTCTGCGACCCCATTACTTTGTGGTGAGTATGTTATGGTAAGTTAGTGATGTATCCCATTTCTCTTGAAAAGTCCTTCAAATCTAGAGTTACAAAATTCAGTTCCATTGTCGGTTCGTACATCTTTTATTCTAAGACATAATTCGTTTTCGGCTCTTGCTTCAAATTCTTCAAATCTTTCAAAGGTCTCATCTTTTGATCTCAGAAAATATACAAAGATTCTTCTACTGTAATAATCTACTATAACAAGAAAATGCTTAGATCCTCCTAAAGATTGACATGGCATTGGTCCACATAATTCCATATGAATCAACTGCAGAGGCTCAACTGTATAATTATCTGTAATATTATATAGCTTCTGAACCAGTTTTCCCATTATGCATGCTTCGCACTCTGGTAACTTTTCGAATTTTAGATTCAATCCTCTTACAATATGTCCTTGAATCATTTTTTCATATATTCTTCATTTATATGGTTTAAACTTTTATGCCATAAACCAATATTGCAATTTTTATTTGATAAATGTGTATTTATAACCATGACATTTTCATTTTTTGCTATTGGTACATTTATTAGTTTTGTTTCCATCATTAACATTCTATCTTTATTATTTGTCTCAGCATCTAAATCATTCCTTCATTATAAATTTTTGCTCCATCCTTATTGAAAATAACTGAATTTCCCTTGTTGACTAATTCATATACTGACAAGATATTATTCCTTAAACATGGTACATGTAAGATATCTTTGATGCGAATATTTCCTTGGCCTTCACTTGTGCATTTAGTAAGTCTCATATCTCCTTTGGCTATGGCTTGGGTAGTTTTGCCCTTCTCAGCTAGGTTGATTTCACTTTTGTACTCTGACATATTTCCCATCGAAGTTAGGTTTGGGGTTAAATGTGCAATGCATCCTGAATCTATACACCATATTTACCTATCATTACTCCTATCTGGTGAATCTTAAAATTCGTTTACATATGTTTCAAATGCTTGCTCATTAATTACACTTTTTATTGTATCCACTAGGTTATTTGAATTTTCTCTACTGTATTTGTGTTTTCTATAATCAAGAGTCCATTTCTTTTATATCCTTATTTCTGTTTATCTCGAAACCAGCAATCATTAGCTAGATGTCCCTTTTTATTACAAACAAAACATATTTTTGGCTGAAACTGTTTAACCTTTCTCTCTTTAATTCTGTATGCTTGTTCATGCCCATTCTCAACAGATTGATTTAATCTCATATTTCTTCTTGACTCCTCTTCTCTCAGAGATTGTTGAATCTCTTCAACTGTTGCCTTCCTTTCAGATCTTAAGACAATAGCAATAATTTCATGCCTTGGATGTATGCCTCTGACAATATTGATGTGGATGAACTTAAAAAAATAATTAAATATGAGTGATTGAATATTAGATAATAATTGAATATTAATTATCGAGGATGTTAAGTATCCGATACCGAACATCGATAATGTTTTACATTCATTTTTTGGTAAAAGTATATTTAGTAAAATTGATCTTTCAAGCGCATATCATCAGATACTTCTAGACGAGGAATCTCAAAAATTGACAGTTATTTCTACCCATAAAGGCCTTTTTAAATATAAAAGGCTGCCCTTCGGTATCAAGTCCGGAGCGACTATTTTCCAAAGAACTATGGACAATATTTTTTCCGGTCTTAAAAATGTAATAATATATTTAGACGATATTCTTATAGCATCGTCTGATGTAAATGAGCATATTTCAGATATTGAAACAGTCATGAATAAATTATCTGATTTTAATTTTTCAATTAATAAAGAAAAATCTTTGTTTTTTGTTGATGAAATCAATTATTTGGGACATAGAATAAATAAAAATGGAATCTATCCCCTTGAGGATAAATTGGACAGTATAAAAAAATGTCCTAAACCAAGTAACATTTCAGAATTGAAATCTTTCTTGGGCATGTTGTCATTCTACAGTAAATTCGTTAAAAATTTATCCATACATGCAAATCCTTTATTCTCTCTATTGAAAAGAAGTTATAATTGGAATTGGAAAAATGAACATGATCAGGCTTTCGAAAAATGTAAAAATTTGATTAGTACAAAAACTTGTTTGACGCATTATTCGCAAGATTTACCTCTTTATGTTACTTGTGATGCATCAAATTATGGTATTGGAGGATATATTTCCCATATTGTAAACGACATTGAGAAACCAATTACTTTTGTTTCAAGAACACTAAATGACACAGAAAAGAAATATTCCCAGATAGAAAAAGAAGGGTTATCAATATTCTTTACCTTAAACAGGCTAAAACAATTCCTTTACGGAAGAAAATTTATTATTAATACAGATCACAAACCATTACTAGCCATTTTTGGCGATAAAAATAATTTACCAGCCTTAGTGGCAAATAGATTACATAGATGGTCACTCTCAATATCAAATTTTAATTTTGAAATTAAATATACTAAGGGAACTGAAATACCTCTTGCAGATTTTCTTTCAAGATTTCCAAATCCTGAAAAAGGGGAGAAGGAAGAGGAAATGGGAGAAATATTATTAATAGAAAATTCGATATTAGATTACGTCTTGGTATCGTACAAAACCCAAGAAGATCCAACTCTTAGAAAACTATATAAATTAGTCAAGTACGATAAGTATGATGTTGACTCAGAGGTAGATATAAAACCTTATAATAGAATTAAAAACGAGATAACAATAGTAAGAAATTGCCTATTTTTCGGAAATAGAATGATCATCCCCGATTCCTTAAGAGAATATGTTTTGAAAATCATCCATGAAAATCATATTGGAGTAAATAAAATGAAAACTCTGGCCAGAAGTTCTGTCTATTGGCCGGGAATGGATGAGCAAATTGAGAAACTGTCTAAAAGCTGTAGCACTTGTATGGAAAACACATCAAAGCTGCCAAAACAGGAATTTACCGAGTGGACTCCACCAAACAAAGTTTGGAAGAGAATTCATCTTGACTATTTCTATTTTGCGGGAAAAACCTTTTTGATATTGGTGGATGCGCATTCTAATTGGATAGAATGTCAAATGGTTCCAAATACATCGGCGGGATTCTGCATAGACTTTTTGAGAGAATGTTTAGTGAGATATGGTATCCCGGAGGTGGCGGTAATGGATAATGGGCCCCCGTTTAGAAGTTATGAAATAAAGACATTTTTCGAAAGAAATGGCATACATGCGATGTTTAGCCCCGCTTACCATCCGGAGAGCAACGGACTAGCGGAAGTGTCTGTAAGAGAGATAAAAAAAGCTATGAAAAGAATTATTTCGGAGGAAAGAGAATTACCCCTTGAGTTTGCTTTGATTAAGGCTTTATATGCATATAGATTGAGTCCTTTGACTAGAACGGAAAAATCCCCTGCTGGAATATTTTTAAATCGCGAGATTAGAACGAAGATTTCCATGTTGAGCAAGAAATCAGTAAGAGTGGGGAGATTGAAAAATAAAAAACAGAACAATAGCTACAAAATAAATGATAGAGTAAGATACAGATGGATGGAAAGAGGAAAACCGAAATGGATGTTTGGGATTGTAAAGAGAATAGTGGGAAGCAACAGCTGTATGATAGAAACTGATGGAATAGAAAGGAAAGTACACACTAACTATATGAGGAGAAGTATGGAGAGAAAGGATGTTTCGTCATCAGAAGAAGGAATAAGCTACCCAAGGCCTCAGACGTCAAGTCCCCTGACTCCTGCTACAATAGTAGCAGAATCTACACCTGGACCACCGACTGAATCTACACCTTCCCGGAGATATCCACTACGAGAGAGGAGACCACCGGATAGATATGTACCTTAATGAGTATTGCTATCTTAAAAAAGGGGGAGTTGATGTGGATGAACTTAAAAAAAAAATTAAATATGAGTGATTGAATATTAGATAATAATTGAATATTAATTAATTTATTTTTCTATTGTTTTTTGACCAAGAAAAGGTAAATTCATTCTATCAAGAGATATGTAAATTTTGTTCGTTCAATTTTAATTTTAATTTTAGTTTTGCTTGGCTTGCATGTAAATATTCTTAAGGAAGAGAAATAAACTTTTTTTTCTTTTATAAGTGCAGACATCTTTTGTTTGATATAAATTTCTAGAAAATTATTTAAATAGCAAAATAACAAATATGAAATGAAAGTTCTCTTGAGGTAAATTGATGATCTAATGAAGAACTTCTAGCATCAATATTTTTTTCTCGTTGTATATTCATCTGCAGTTTCATTATTTTTCATTTCAATGTTCTTTCATTCTAAGCCTATATCAATAATTTTATCTTCCAAATTGCTTGTGTATGTTTTTCTCAGTGGGTCTCATACTTTCTTAGCATTTGTTTCTCCTATGAACATCCCAGATTGTTTATTTGTCAACGTAGTGATGATTATCCCAAATGCTTCATAATTATTATCACTCCAAATCACCAAAGCACTTTTGTCTTCCATATCAGGTTCTGGATCGGAAATTACACATTTGAATAATTTTCTTCCTCTCAGAACTGCGCTGATTTTCTACGCAATATTTGATAATTAGTTCCTGTTAATGGTTCAATTTTTGTTTGGGATAAAAAATTATATTCAGCCTTTTCGCCTTTTGACCTAATATAAACAAACAGATATATATTTTAGTAAGTCAGTGCTTCAGTTTACCGATCAGAATAAACTTCTTGCTTAATCTTCAGATTAAATATTTTCGCTTTTGAGCTTTATATCAAACAACCACGCTCTACTACCAATTGTTGACTTTGCTTAGAATTTTTAATGAAACTGATTACAATAATTATTAATAAAACATCATATTTATTGATTTACAAGAGATAGAACAAAATATAAAAAGGAAACTAATATAAAACAAAGGAACTTTTTTTCTTTCGGTTAGCGCCTATTTACCTGTGAGATTACACACACTCTGTGGAACAATTAATTAATTTATATACAACAATTTCAAATAACACAAAAAATAAATAAATAACATTAGATATATTGAATGTATAATTCACTTGGGTATATTTCAATAAATTTAGCATTCTCGATATTTTTAAAATATATATGCAAATAAAATTATTGTTTTTTTTTTTTAGATTCAATATAATATTGTTCATTCCGTTCTTTTTTAATATAAAATTTTGAATATTATTTATTTCCAATATATTTATATTATTTTTCAAGTGTTTAATTATCTAAAATTTATGTGTAATATTAAAATGTCACAACAAAAAAGGCTTTGTGTACGTAAATACACTGCATTTCTCTTATTAAAATTTTAATATACTGTTAGATCACCTAGAACCTAAACATTTTTACACTTGCTTAATTAAATGACAATTACAGTTTACAAAAAAAAAACTGACCACTATTTAGGCGTGGAGTATTATAAATAGAAAATTCATAAATATAATAGAAAGAAAGATATGCATTATTTTAATAATAAAAATAATAAGTATACAAAAAGAAAGCGGTAAAAATATTTGAAGAAAGCTAAAAAAAAAAAAAAGAAAGGTAATAATTTGAAAATTAATGAGGAGAGATACGAGGTAATAATACCAAATCCAAATATATGATATGTGACGTTTCTGTAAGAGCGTTGTTACAAACTTCAGACAAAAGTTCTGAATGTAATTATATGAATTCAGTACTTTTGTCTAAAGATGGTATCAACGGATTCAGTACTTTTGTTACGCTTTAGCTAAACGTCACACACTATATATTTATTTAGTTTTGGTCTTATTACCTTGTGTGTATTATCTATAATTTAAGAACGAAATACTTGATGAGGAAAGAGTTTCTTTTTTCATTATCTATAATCCAAATTGTTCCTTATCATTAATAAGGAAAAGGAGAAATTACCACAAAGGTACATGGAGAAGAGGTAGAAGAACAAGTAGAGATGCAATCACAGTTTATCAAAGTAATGTAGTGTGAGGAAGAAATGAAGCTGCATATAAATCTAATGTAGTTCTACATAATGGATCGTTGTCGTGAGTAGGCATGTAGAAATAAATATGTTGACATTTAATTAAAAAATCAGTTTAAAAATAATATTATGAGGGAATAACGCGCCATCTATATAAAAGTGTAATGAAAGCATTAAAACACGATTTTTTAATTTTATTAAAAAAAACAATGTCCTTACACAGATGAAAATTAGCGGGAGGGCTTGGGTCATCACTGGCGAACCCTCCCAGAAGTTTCGCCAATTTAATGTACCAGACCGCTTCCAAGGGCACTCTCTTTAATGTATATTCGACGATTCTGCTTATAATGCTGAGCTAATTATGCTAAAATGAAAGGAGATATATTCTAATTAGTAATCAAGAAAACTAAGTAGACATAAACCTTTAGAATTACATATAAATATTTATATTAAGCAATGTTCTTCCGCAAACAATAAGGATAAGGCCATTTAGAAATGAATTAATTATAAGGCAAAAGCGGGAATCTATATATAGGAATGGAGCATGCATGTTTTTTTTTACACCTAGAACAAACTTCGATGTCCATAATTTGCTTTAATGCCATTTCTAAGATTCCTCCCTTCAGTGTAGCATGGGTAGGAAAAATCCTCCATTACAGTATTAGAGATCTAAGAAGTGGTCTGAAATATTGATATGTCGACACCGCTGAGGAAAATTAACGTTTGCTCTATGTGTAAAAGAAACATTCATGCATGGCACCATGATCAGGTGTAAAAAGGTAGTAAATGTGGTTTATATTTTGCTTATTTCTATCGTCTAATTTGACGAGAGAGACGACATTTATTGTTATATAACAATTCCTCCGGTCAAACTTCCTATATATATAAACTTTGCCCACAATTGGGAAAATCCAAACAAGGTTCCCAACGTCGTAATGAACAGGACATTATACCGCCTTTATATATATCCTAAGTTCTGGGTGTTTATCATTAACAGACATATGTTCTTTAAAATCTGGCTGATTTGGCATTAGAATGTCAAAAAATGATTAAGCCACTCGTTCATGCCATATTGAAGAGTGAAAAGTCTGATTTTTTTCTTTTCTGTGTTATAAGCAAAGAGACAAAGATACTCCTCTAGGTAACCTTGTGCCAGTTATGGGGTTAGCTAAGACTCTATAAATCTTCATTTGAATAATTATCAGCATGATCTTATTTTCATGCCATTCGTTCATTTAGAAGTCACTCGAAATTCCTAATAGTTTCTCTTTCTTTTTCCATTAAGTCATTTTTATTTCATTCCGTTAGGATTAAATTTCCATTATCACATCCTTAGCTAGTCAATATCTGATGTTTATCACTAATTATGTATAAAATGTTTGTTTTCTGCTCAATAGACTCGCATCTCCCTTTTGTCCAAATATTTCTCCCAGAACGGAGTGAAATTCTCCCAGGATGTCAGAGTATCTTCATTGCTCTCACTACATCGTCGGGATGTTTCTTCCAGATAAAATATGGCATTTAGCGAAACACATAGAGTCGTCCAATCTATTGTATTTACCCACCTGTTTATAACCCTAGAGCCACTTATGGGGATCTGGACTTCCATCCCCAGCAAAGGGAATTTTTAATAATGCAAGGCAAGATAAGTTGAGGTACTTTTACATACGTAGTAACAATATACAAAAGTATCAAATAAGTAAACATATATTTGGACAACAGAAGAATATAAGTATACTAAGTTTCGATTTTTCTATTTAAAAATAATCATTAGTTCTTTAAATAAGTTTAATATAGTTGTGGTATGTGACAGGGCTGAAGAATTCTGGATTTTGCCTCACTATAAATTCAACTACTGACATTATTGCCCTATCTAAAACTACAAACGACCTTTAGCTGGGACCACCTCTGAGACTAAGGAGCAACGGCAGTGGTGTGGAATTTCAACAAGGCCAATAAACAAGCTGTGATGGCATAGATAACGACTATGAAAGTCAAGCCCAAATGCTTTTGTAAGTATTGCTTATCTATTAGATATGTCACTGAGACATTTGGGATAGTCAATATGGGTGATAAAGTTATTGCAATCTTGAAAAGAGGAATATAGAGCATTGTGTGTAGATATGTTCGCAGCTAGGTGATGCTCAGGTGCATTGTCATCATGCTCTTGCGATGGTGTTGATTGATAATTTAGAATTTTGTATAAAATAACTTGAACACCCAGCACACAGACAATCATATTCATATGGATAGTTAGATGTAATATTTTATTAATGAAAAATAAAGGTCAACTCTCCCATCAAAATAGATATTAACACAGAGCATTAAGGTGTCGCTATATCACAGAACTGAGTACGATAGTTTGATGAAACAGCCAATAGATTGTATTTTATTATAGCATCTATTTTGAACAGATAATTTATAATACATTTTTAGAAATCGAAGTTTATTATCATATAAGCCAATAAAGAGATGCCCCTGACATTGAATACCAGAATATCAGAGAGAATAAATTATTCAATTACAACTTGACAAAATGAATTTAATGTAGAGTATTTATATATTCAACAAGCAGCCTATGAATGATATAAAACATAGCACTAGTATTTTCGGAGATAATCAACAAATATAATTTGAAATTCTCTTAAAATAGCTATGATAGTTATTATTATTTACAATAGGAGAAACATTTTTAATGAATATTTGAAACATTAAACTAATATATAGATAGAAACAAATTTAAAATTAATGTTTTTTTACATAGTGACTTCAACAAAATTGAAAATACTAGAAAACTCTAACAGTTATATTCTATAAAATAATATTGATAGTGTCAAATCGAGAACGCTTGAAGAAATCTGGGAGATTTCGTTTAAATTGGAGGAGTAGCTGGGGTAGTTAATTAAGAGAATATACAACATGGATTGTTATACTGGAGGGAATTCACGGATAAATTGTGTATAGGGAGAAGGGACTATATAGGTAAGTAAGGGAGAGTGCGGCCTTTTAAATAGAAGAGGCGACAGTGGAGGTTGTTAGTTACAAAGAAGGGAAGGAGATGAGTTATAGGGGATGTGGCTAGATAGAGATTCACTGACCGTTTTTTCTGTTTAATGAATGGAATAAATAGTGAGTAGCAGGAAATTGGGGGAAGAAGTCAGGAGAGGGAAATTGAGAGGTTGTTAGAGAGGATTAAGGAAGTGAGGTAGTTAGGAGAAGCGCAGAATTGGAATTCATTTAGGAGCGCTGCAGTTGGAAAAACCATTTAGGATGTAGATGGTTGGCTAATTGTATAGTAGCGTAAGTGGGATATATGGTTAGGAGGAGGCGCAGGTATATTTAGTCATGGAGGGGCAGCAAGGTTAAATTGTCTGACGTGGAGTACTGTGTGTTCATTTAGTTAGAAGAGAATGTTAGGATCATTAATTAGGAAAGGGCATTGGGGTCATTTTGTAAGGAGGGGTGGTGGGATTATTTAGTTGGCAGGAGGGAGAGGGATATTTTTTTAGGAGGGGAGTGGGGATTATTTATGTAGGAGGGAGGGGGATTATTTAGGTATAAGGGGCGTCTATTTAGGTAGGAGGGTGAGGGGACTATTTAGGTAGGAGGGAGGGGGGACTATTTAGGTAGAAGGGAGGGGGGCTTATTTAGGTAGGAAGGAGGGGGCTTATTTAGGTAGGAGGGAGAGGGGACTACTTAGGTAGGAGGGAGGGGGCTTATTTAGGTAGGAGGGAGGGGGCCTTATTTAGGTAGGAGGGAGGGGGGCTTATTTAGGTAGGAGGGAGGGGGGACTATTCAGGTAGGAGGGAGGGGGGCTTATTTAGGTAGGAGGGAGGGGGCCTTATTTAGGTAGAAGGGAGGGGGAACTATTTAGGTAGGAGAGAGGGGGGCTTATTTAGGTAGGAGGGAGGGAGGCTTATTCAGGTAGGAGGGAGGGGGCTTATTTAGGTAGGAGGGAGGGGTCCTTATTTAGGTAGAAGGGAGGGGGAACTATTTAGTTATGAGAGAGGGGCCTTATTTAGGTAGGAGGGAGGGGGACTATTTAGGCAGGAGGAAGGGGGCCTTATTTAGGTAGGAGGGAGGGGGGACTATTTAGGTAGGAGGGAGGAGGGCTTATTTAGGTAGGAGGGAGGGGGACTATTTAGGTAGGAGGGAGGGGGACTATTTAGGTAGGAGGGAGGGGGCCTTATTTAGGTAGGAAAGAGGGGGGCTTATTTAGGTAGGAGGGAGGGGGGGCTTATTTAGGTAGGAGGGAGGGAGCCTTATTTAGGTAGGAGGGAGGGGGGACTATTTAGGTAGGAGGGAGGGGGGCTTATTTAGGTAGGAGGGAAGGGGGCTTAAATTGGTAGTAGGGAGGGGGCCTTATTTTGGTAGGAGGGAGGGGGGCTTATTTAGGAAGGAGGAAGGGGGCCTTATTTAGGTAGGAGGGAGGGGGCCTATTCAGGTAGGAGGGAGGGGGCTTATTTAGGTAGGAGAGAGGAGGGACTATTTAGGTAGGAGGGAGGGGGACTATTTAGGTAGGAGGGAGGGGGACTATTTAGGTAGGAGGGAGGGGGGCTTATTTAGGTAGGAGAGAGGAGGGACTATTTAGGTAGGAGGGAGGGGGACTATTTGGGTAGGAGGGAGGGGGGCCTTATTTAGGTAGGAAAGAGGGGGGCTTATTTAGGTAGGAGGGAGGGGGGCTTATTTAGGTAGGAGGGAGGGAGCCTTATTTAGGTAGGAAGGAGGGGGGACTATTTAGGTAGGAGGGAAGGGGATTATTTAGGTAGGAGGGAGGGGGCCTTATTTAGGTAGGAGGGAGGGGGGCTTATTTAGGTAGGAGGGAAGGGGGCTTAAATAGGTAGTAGGGAGGGGGCCTTATTTTGGTAGGAGGGAGGGGAGCTTATTTAGGTAGGAGGAAGGGGGCCTTATTTAGGTAGGAGGGAGGGGGACTATTTAGGTAGAAGGGAGGGGGGCTTATTTAGGTAGGAGAGGAGGGAGGGGGACTATTTATGAAGGAGGGAGGGGGCCTTATTTTGGTAGGAAAGAGGGGGGCTAATTTAGGTAGGAGGGAGGGGGGCTTATTTAGGTAGGAGGGAGGGAGCCTTATTTAGGTAGGAGGGAGGGGGGACTATTTAGGTAGGAGGGAGGGGGGCTTATTTAGGTAGGAGGGAGGGGGCCTTATTTAGGTAGGAGGGAGGGGGGCTTATTTAGGTAGGAGGGAAGGGGGCTTAAATAGGTAGTAGGGAGGGGGCCTTATTTTGGTAAGAGGGAGGGGGGCTTATTTAGGTAGGAGGAAGGGGGGCTTATTTAGGTAGGAGAGAGGAGGGACTATTTAGGTAGGAGGGAGGGGGACTATTTAGGTAGGAGGGAGGGGGCCTTATTTAGGTAGGAAAGAGGGGGCTTATTTAGGTAGGAGGAAGGGGGGGCTTATTTAGGTAGGAGGGAGGGAGCCTTATTTAGGTAGGATGGAGGGGGGACTATTTAGGTAGGAGGGAGGGGGGCTTATTTAGGTAGGAGGGAGGGGGCCTTATTTAGGTAGGAGGGAGGGGGGCTTATTTAGGTAGGAGGGAAGGGGGCTTAAATAGGTAGTAGAGAGGGGGCCTTATTTTGGTAGGAGGGAGGGGGGCTTATTTAGGTAGGAGGAAGGGGGCCTTATTTAGATAGGAGGGAGGGGGACTATTTAGGTAGGAGGGAGGGGGCTTATTTAGGTAAGAGAGAGGAGGGACTATTTAGGTAGGAGGGAGGGGGACTATTTAGGTAGGAGGGAGGGGGCCTTATTTAGGTAGGAAAGAGGGGGGCTTATTTAGGTAGGAGGGAGGGAGGCTTATTTAGGTAGAAGGGAGGGGGCTTAAATAGGTAGGAGGGAGGGGGCCTTATTTAGGTAGGAGGGAGGGGGGCATATTTAGGTAGGAGGAAGTGGGGTCTATTTAGGTAGGAGGGAGGGGGCCTTATTTAGGTAGGAGGGAAGGGGGCTTAAATAGGTAGGAGGGAGGGGGCCTTATTTAGGTAGGAGGGAGGGGGGCTTATTTAGGTAGGAGGGAGGGGGCCTTATTTAGGTAGGAGGGAGGGGGACTTATTTAGGTAGGAGGGAGGGGGCCTTATTTAGGTAGGAGGGAGGGGGCTTTATTTAGGTAGGAGGGAGGGGGGACTATTTAGGTAGGAGGGAGGGGGGCTTATTTAGGTAGAAGGGAGGGGGAACTATTTAGGTAGGAGGGAGGGGGCTTATTTAGGTAGGAGGGAGGGGGGACTATTTAGGTAGGAGGGAGGGGGGACTATTTAGGTAGGAAGGAGGGGGAACTATTTAGGTAGGAGGGAGGGGGGACTATTTAGGTAGGAAGGAGGGGGAACTATTTAGGTAGGAGGGAGGGGGCCTTATTTAGGTAGGAGGGAAGGGGGTTCAAATAGGTAGGAGGGAGGGGGCCTCATTTAGGTAGGAGGGATGGGGGCTTATTTAGGTAGGAGGGAAGGGGGCTTATTTAGGTAGGCGGGAGGGGGGACTATTTAGGTAGGAGGGAGGGGGCTTATTTAGGCAGGAGGGAGGGGGCTTTATTTAGGTAGGAGAGAGGGGGGACTATTTAGGTAGGAGGGAGGGTGGCTTATTTAGGTAGAAGGGAGGGGGAACTATTTAGGTAGGAGGGAGGGGGACTATTTAGGTAGGAGGGAAGGGGGCTTATTTAGGTAGGAGGGAGGGGGACTTATTTAGGTAGGAGGGAAGGGGGCTTATTTAGGTAGGAGGGAGGGGGACTTATTTAGGTAGGAGGGAAGGGGGCTTATTTAGGTAGAAGGGAGAGGGGCTTATTTAGGTATGAGGGAAGGGGCATTATTTAGCTAGGAGGGAGGGACTTATTAAGGTAGGGAGGATGAGCACTATATAGGTAGGACGGAAGGGGCTTATTTAGATAGGAGGGAGGGGGCTTATTTAGGTTGGGGGGAGGGGGGACTAATTAGGTAGAAGGGAGGGGGGACCCTTTAGGAAGAAGGGAGGGGGGCTATTTAGGTAGGAGGGAGGGGGCTTATTTGGGTAGAAGGGGAGGCTATTTACGTAGGAAGGAGGACTATATAGGTAGAAGGAGGTAGGGAATTTTAAGTGTGGAATAGGTATGGGAAATTTAGTAGGTAAGAGTGAGGGGATATTCAGTAAGGAGATGGAAGGGGATATTTATTAGGGAGGAGTGGAGTGGTTAAACAAATTATGAGGTGTAGTGTTTTTTTTTATTTCATTCAATATCAGTCGGCTGGGTTGGAATGGGGCGGGAGTTTTGTGATATTTATTGGCCATAAGTGGCAATATGTTTAAATATTTGTATGAAATATCATACTTAAGTAACAATTAATAAGACACAAATATAAATATAAGATGTTCACAAAAAGTTCAGAAACATAATTGCTGGCAAATTTAAAATTTCAGCAATGTAAATATTTTTGGATATGTGATACATATTAAAATATTTTGTGGGGATAATAATTGAAATAGCCGAATTTTTAAAAACTGATTCTAAATGGAACCAAGTTTACTAATATCTATATAGATAATACCGTAACAGAGTTTTCCATTGTAAAGTCCTGAGCTATCTCCTCCGAAGATTCTGAACTACACATAACAATCTATATACCAAAATTTTCGTTATTTTTTTCTTCGTATGATAGGCCTGTTTTTATTTTCCTAATGTTAACAGTTATTTTTATTTTTTAATTTAATCTATTTTACAATCGTAGATTTTTTGCATTTATCATCATCAATTCATTTGTTTTGAAATGCGTAAAAATGTGTTTTGAAATAATATATATTTCTTGATTATGATTATAATTTGTAAGTACTTTGTTATAGTTTTTCATTTAAATATATAAATTTTTCGAATTGTAGATTGCATTATTACTTTTATTCTATAATAATTATCTTTTATAAGTGTTTGTTATAGTTTTTCATTTGAATTTAGCACAATTTTTGTATCTGGTTATTTTTTTGGCATCTTTTCATCTCTCTTTGGCATCTTTTTTTTTCTCATTAATAAGACCTAATCCAAATAATTTAATAGTGTGTGACGTTTCAGCAAGAGCATCAGACAAAAGAATAAATGAACTAAAGAATAAAATCTCATTTTTTCTTTTGTCTTTTTTTTTTTTTTTTTTTATTAATTTGTTATAGTTTTTCATTTGAATTTAGCTCCATTTTTGTGTCTTATTTCTTCTTTATATTAAAACTTAGAATTAAGCTTTGCTTTTTTATATACATGTTTATTACACATTTAGCAATACTTTTTCTTTATATTTGCTCTTATTTACTCATTTTTTTACTCTTTCACAATCAGATTTTGAAAATGGCTAAATGGCCCCACTTCTCCCTATTTGCTTTTGTAGCTTTTCTTATAAAAAAAATTAAAACTTAGAATTAGGCATTGCTTTTTTATAGACATGTTTGTTACACATTTAGCAATACTTTCTTTTTATATTTGTCCTTATTTATTCATTTATTTACTCTTTCACAATCAAATTTTGAAAATGGCTAAATGACCCCACTTCTCCCTATTTGCTTTTGTAGCTTTTCTTATAAAAAAAATTAAAACTTAGAATTAGGCATTGCTTTTTTATATACATGTTTGTTACACATTTAGCAATACTTTCTCTTTATATCTGTCCTTATTTATTCATTTATTTACTCTTTCATAATCAAATTTTGAAAATGGCTAAATTGCCCCACTTCTCCCTATTTGCTTTTGTAGCTTTTCTTATAAAAAAAATATTAAAACTTAGAATTAAGCTTTGCTTTTTTATATACATGTTAGTTACACATTTAGCAATATATATACCAAAATATTTTTTTGAATACTTAACTCTTTTAGTGAATTTTTGGCAGGGGGGCTGCAAAAGTGCTGTACTTATGCAGTATTTTGATGCTTTTCCTGTGAAAAGGATAATGAAATTTAAAATTAAGCTTTGCTTTTTTATATACATGTTATTTACACATTTAGCAATATATACACAAAAATATTTTGGAATATTTAACTTTTTTGGTGAAGTTTTGTCAGGGAAGCTATGGACTGCCGTAATCATGCATTATGTTGATGTTCTTCTCATAAAAATAATATTTGGGTTTGGAATTGGGCTTTGCTTTTTTGTATACATGTTTTTTACATATTTAGCAATTTACACACAGAAAAATTTTGGAATATTTAACTTTCTTGGTGAATTTTTGTCAGGGAAGCTATGGACTGCCGTAATCATGCAATATGTTGATGTTCTTCTCATAAAAAAATATTTGGGTTTAGAATTGGGCTTTGCTTTTTTATATACATATAAATAGCCGAGTGACCCGGGCAACGACCCAGGTTTACCCGAAGGACCCGCAGGTGAGAAACTATAGAAGAAAAATTTTAACAAATCAGAAAATGAAAGTGCAAACAACAGAACTACACTACTTTAAGGACATGAGATTAAATGGGATTAATGAGATACATGGGATTAAAACTTCATAACAAGCATAACAATAGCACCAACCTAGAGTTTAACTGGTGTGGATGCATTCCTCTGGGAGTAAGACTATTGAGAAATTCAGTAGGGGGTTATTTTGCTTTTCCGCATTCTAACACTCCAACTGTTAACACTGAGGAAACACTGACTCATGTTTGGTAAGCAATTTCAGGGAAGAAACTATAGACATTGGATTAAATAAATTATTAAATAAATTTGCATTAAATAAAAATTATCATATTTAAATAAATATTATTAGAGTGAAAAAAAAAGAAAAAATTAACAAATTAGAAAATAAAATTTCGAACAATACAACTATATTGCAGATAAGATAAGAGGACCTTATTAAAAAATAAATAAAAAAACTGCAATTCGACACTATCGATAATTCGACACAATCGATAATTCGACACTTTCGATAATTCGACCATTTTAAAAATCAAATTTTCAAGGTTGATTGTTGTTTAAATACAACTTTCCCGGTAAAAAGGTATTACAGAGGCGAAGGCAGCCACTTTAAAATTAAACACAGGCTCTTGTAGGAAGAACCCAAATATTCAGAATGAATGGAAGTCTGAAATCTGAAGGACCAAAAGATATGGGTCATCTTTACATGTATGCTATCCAATGTTCGCACACTTGAAAAAGCCACTTAAAGTTGTCCGTGCGTAAACACAGGCTCTTGTAGCCAAGGTTTGTCCTTGAGCCTTATTTATAGTCATAGCAAAAGCCAACCTTAGTGAAAACTAACGCCTCTCTAGAATGAAGCGAAGGTTGGTATCTGAAGGGGCCAAAGATATTTCAGACACTATACAGTGTGTTCAACTTTGGGCACTGTCAGTATATGTGCTTCGAACAATACAACTATATTGCAGATAAGATAAGAGGACCTTATTAAAAAATAAATGAACAAACTGCAATTCGACACTATCGATAATTCGACACTATCAATAATTCGACACTTTCGATAATTCGACACTTTCGATAATTCGACCATTTTAAAAATCAAATTTTCAAGGTTGATTGTTGTTTAAATACAACTTTACCGGTAAAAAGGTATTACAGAGGCGAAGGCAGCCACTTTAAAATTAAACACAGGCTCTTGTAGGAAGAACTCAAATATTCAGAATGAATGGAAGTCTGAAATCTGAAGGACCAAAAGATATGGGTCATCTTTACATGTATGCTATCCAATGTTCGCACACTTGAAAAAGCCACTTAAAGTTGTCCGTGCGTAAACACAGGCTCTTGTAGCCAAGGTTTGTCCTTGAGCCTTATTTATAGTCATAGCAAAAGCCAACCTTAGTGAAAACTAACGCCTCTCTAGAATGAAGCGAAGGTTGGTATCCGAAGGGGCCAAAGATATTTCAGACACTATACAGTGTGTTCAACTTTGGGCACTGTCAGTATATGTGCTTCAAGGACATGAGAGCACATGCGCTGAAACACCATACGTGTTCCATCGCAAAGATCCTAAAGGCATTGGTGAAAGTCTAAATAAATATTTTGGAAATAAAAAAATATATATATACTAGAAATGTAGTTTTAATGAGGTCCTTTAAATATTTTCATTCCTTTTATATGTTGTCTTATCTGCGATATAGTAGCATTTTTTGCAATTTTATTTGCTGATTTGTGTCATTTTTTCACTCTAAATATATTTATTTAAACTCTTCAACTAATGCCTATAGTTTCTTTCCTGAAATTGCTTAGCAAACATGAGTTGGTTGTATTGGTATGCTTCGGAGATATTTTAATCCTAAGCAGGGTCTTTACGAATGGTACACGTATGGTTACACAGTGCATGTGCTCTCATGTTCTTGAAGTAGTGTAGATGTGTTGTTTGCACTTTTATTTTCTGATTTGTTAGTATTTTTCTTCTTTTTTCATTTTAAATAATTTTTTAGGCATAGGAACCAATGCCTATAGTTTCTCACCTGCGGGCCCTTCGAGTAAACCCGGGGCGTTGCCCGGGTCACTCGGCTAGTAATATAAATATATATATAATATTACAGGGCTGGATGCCCCAATAAAAAGGCTTGTGTGTGTGTGTATATATATATAATATTTATCAGTTTTGTATAAAACATTTTTCCATGTTTTTTTTTCTCAATTTTACAATATTTATATCTTTTATCTAATAAATTTCAAATTTAGACAGTATTTTATAATTTGTGGATTTTTGTTTATTCATGTATCATTGTAATATATCTATATATATAAAAATGAATGTTTGTATGTTTGTCTGTCTGTTTGTTTGTATGTCCGGTATACAAATTCGCAGTAGTTCACTAATTCAAACCAAAATTTCCATACATAGGTAAAAATATACGGGGAAGACGATAGGCTATTTTAAAAAAAATATATATAAATCAATTATTAAAACTATATATTTTTAGTCAGAAAATGATGATGACGATATTGCTTTATCATGTTTGATTATCAGATACAAAATTATATCAGGAAAAATTCCAAAAAGCAGAGACCACGGGTGAAACCAGTTCATTATTTTGTACGCAGGAACAAAATTCTAACAGAAAAACATTCATTCGAGCAGAAAACAAAAGCCAGATAATCTTTCTATAAAAATATCGCTTCTCAGACACAAAGTTTGGAGCGGGACGTTTCACAAGAGTGACATCCACGGCGCCAATTTATAATTGTAAAGAATAGTATTTGAATTAAAACATTTAATCGGGTAAAACCCGGGCGTTGCCCGGGTCATTCGGCTAGTAATAGATAAAACGCCTATTTCTTTAACACTAGATCATTCACAGCTCACTTTTTTTAGACAGTACTTTCAAGTTGTTATGCTCTTTTTTCCTATATTTTTATATATTATCAAATTTAGACCAGCTATTCACTTTTCTTTTTCATTCACTAGTTTATTTCATGCAATATATTTTGAAAATATAATGTTTTAAAATATTTTTGTGACATTTTATATTCATATACTATGGAAAATATCTCAAAATTATACCTTACTAGCCGAATGACCCGGGAAACGCCCGGGGTTTACCCGATTAAATGCTATTATTCAAATACTATTCATTTCAATTATAAATTGGCGCCGTGGATGTCATTCTTGTATAATATATAAATGAGTTTTAAAAATTGTAATATATATATATATATATCGGCCGGGAATCGAACCCGGGCCGGCCGCGTGGCAGGCGAGCATTCTACCACTGAACCACCGATGGTTATGAGAAATGGCCATATTTAGGTAATTATTCCATTTACAAAAGCAAACAAGGACAGAATTGATTAAGTAAGGGCAATGCCCGGGTTTTACCCGATTAAATGCTTTTATTCAAATACTATTCGTTACAATTATAAATTGGCGCCGTGGGTGTCATTCTTATGAAACGTCCCGCTCCAAACTTTTGTCTGAGAAGCGATATTTTATAAAGAGATGATCTGGCTTTGTGTCTTCTGCTCGAATGCATGTTTTTCTGTTAGAATTTTGTTCATACATACTAAAAATGAACTGGCTTCACCCGTGGTCTCTGCTTTTTCAAATTTTTCTGGATATAATTTTGTATCTGATATTTAAATATGATACAGCAATATTGTTATAATCATTTTCTGAATAAAAAACAACTACTTTTTCCCAGAACCTGTCAATTTATTTTTCTTGACTAAAAATCCGAAAAATATATTTTCCAGATTTTTCTCTATGTCCTGTTAAAACACGATATACATGTCCATTAGGTCAGCTGTTATTACCTCCCATCTTCACCGCTAGAGGCGCTGCTTGCAAGCGAATGGGCAAATTTGCCACGCAATTTGCAAATAACTTGTATACATACTTGTATACTTGTGTACATAGACCATATATCTGTACATAGACAGGAAAAGCTCATATATTTTAATAATATAAATTAGTTTTAAAAATTGTAAAAGAAAAAAATGCATCGGCCGGGAATCGAACCCGGGGCGCCCGCGTGGCAGACGAGCATTCTACCACTGACCCAAAAGCAAACGGTGACAGAATTGAGAAAGAATGCATGACGCTGATAACTGTCTATATTAATTTTGAACTTTGCAGCCTTTGTTCTTTTTTATCTCATTCAATAAATGTCAAAATCAAACAAAATAAAATTAATATTTCAAATTTGTTGGATGAGTTAAAAAAGCTGAAGATTTAATATAGGTCAAAAAATTAGAAAATTCTTCATATTTTTGCATTCAATTTCATTATGTTTTTCAATATGATTTTGTAATTTGATTCACCCATTCTTTTATTTTTAAAATTTAATACTTCCAAATATATTGTATTTAGTTTTATATTCCTAATACATATATTTTTGACATGTTAGAGTATTAGGTGATGCAAAAAAATAGTTAATTAAAAACTATTCCAGAGGACATTGTCCTGCCCGGATTGATGTGTTCAGGTCGAGAAGCAGTCCAAGATGTACTGGGAGATCTCATTGAACCCGGAAGTAATGAAACCAGCCATTATTCCACGTCCTGATGAAACACAGCAGCAATGTGGAGTCTACTAGAGCCGATGATTTTTTACTTGATCCTACAATATATCCACAATAATTTATTAGAAAAAAATAAAGGAACAAATCTCACGAAGAAAATATTGATGTAAACTCTGCCTTCTACTTTATCTATCCACTTAGATCTCATATATCAGGTGAATAATATACGGTAGACCTACTCCACATCCACTGACTTCCAGAAATATCCAGAATTCACCAAATATATCACTGAATCTACAACTAAATCCTGTGTGATGTCATCTACTGCCAGAAATAAGAAGATATATATAGCCAGCTGTATCTGTAACTCTATTCCTGAGTTACCTGTCGCTGCCTAACACCAATGAAACAACAAATATCTAGCTACAACTCTATCTTTCCTATATTCCTGAGACGCCAAACATAACCGTATTTCAAGAGAGCAACAAATCCAAATTCCCACTATAATTCTCTCTGTAGTCCTGAGAAGTCTACCACTATTGAAGACCAAAAAGGCAGTAATTCGACATTTAAACTTACAATCAATCCACAATAAAGTCACAATGTATATAGGGAACCTCGTACCTATGTTCCAGAATCTCGCCTTAACACTCTGATCCTTATCTTAATGTCTGATTCGATGTCCAATGAATAATAATATAGTTTATTCCTTGTTTATCCTTTCTTTCATTATAACTTTGATAAAATAAGGACTATAATATATTATATTTTGATAAATGTTTGAGTGTCGTATTGTAACCCTCCAAATAAATAATATATATACACTGCGTGACATTGAAAATGGAACACCAAGAAATAGCGGCCAGAAAATTATGCAAATTTCAGGGTAGACGCGCCTAACCGAGTTATGCAAATGATGTAAAATGCGCAGCTCTCGTGCGCACATGGAGTAAGATATAAGGGAAGGAACTTGCAGAAAGGACAGTACTCGTGTCGTTATTTCTTCAAGGAAAATCATTGTAGAAATTTTGTTCTTGTGTCAAAAGACACGTGTAATAACAGAGAATGCCAGGTCATCGTAAACGGAGGCAGTTCAAGCAGACAGACGCTTTAACGAGGGGCATGGTGATCGGACTGAAAAAGGCAGGTTGGTCCATACGTCAAATCGCAGCTGATACACACCTTGGTGAGTCCACGGTGCACCGACTGTGGAGAAGATGGTTGGAACAAGGAAATGTGGCAATTTATAGGAATGCCGGTGCAACCAGAGTGACGTCAGCACGTGTGGATCGGCGTATCCTTCGACAAGCAGTGGCGGCCCCACAAGCCACTTGTACCGCCATCCTGCAACATGTGCAAGACACCCTAGATCATTCCATCTCGACCAGAACCATTTCCCGTCGATTGGTTGCGAATGACTTGCACTCATGCCGTCCGCTAAGAAGACTGCCATTGACCCCACCGAATAGGCGCCAACGTTTGGAATGGTGCCGGGCTAGATCGACGTGGATGACGGAATGGCACAGGGTCGTGTTCTCAGATGAGTCGCGTTTCTGCTTGTCCAGTGATAGTCGCCGTGTACGCGTGTGGCGTCGACGTGGAGAAAGGTCCAATCCGGCAGCAATTGTTGAACGCCCCACCGTGCGACAACGTGGAATCATGGTTTGGGGCGCAATCGCGTATGATTCCAGGTCACCTTTACTTCGTATTCAGGGCACTTTGACGGCCCAACAATAGGTTGATGATGTGCTGCGACCGGTGACACTCCCCTACCTTCAGGGGGTACCCAATGCCCTTTATCAGCTGGATAACGCCCGACCGCACACTGCTCGCATTAGCCAACAAGCTCTGCAAGATGTACAGATGCTTCCCTGGCCACCGTACTCTCCTGATCTCTCACCAATCGAGCACGTCTGGGACATCATTGGACGCCGTTTGCATGCCTTGCCACAGCCGCGTTCAGAAGACGAACTGTGGCAAATGGTTGAGAGGGAATGGAGAGCCATCCCTCAGGACGCCATCCGTACTCTGATTGACTCTCTACCTAGACGTGTTGCTGCGAGCATCGCCGTCCGCGGTGGTCCTACTTGCTACTAAGCCGACGCCGTTCTCGCTCTGTATTATGACTATCATTTTGAAATAAAGATCACTTATTGTTCGTCCCTGTCTCTCTCTGTCTGCCGAGTTTCATCACTTTCTGGCCACTATTTCTTGGTGTTCCATTTTCAATGTCACGCAGTGTATATATATTGAAGTAAACGAAAAAATTGCGCTACAAATTTTAAAATAAAAATACAACCTTTCGCATTGAGTTTCTCATATATAATAAAAAAAAAACTCATTGCGAAAGGTTGTATTTTTATTTTAAAATATATATATATATTGCAATAAATATTAATTAATAACTATGTTTTTTCTGACAATCACGTGGCACATAACGCAATTATGATCTCTCATAGGGATTCATTCAAAGTTTGACTGTCTTTGTTTTCCTTGAGCATACTTTCTCTCAAAAAGGGCTATCTAATTTACTTTCTGAGTTTATATAGGAAATAAAACAAAATAATAAATAACAATATATTGTTTTTAAAAAGATTTTATTTGAATGCACTAAAAAGAAAATAATAAAATATTTCATTTTCTGTCATTGAGATATTAAATGTATCTGAGTGAAAATGAAAGCGTCGGGCGACGTTCAAAATGAAATTCAAACATAATTTCATTTGATGATTCGCTTTTACATATAATAAGATACATCTAGCTTCTCAAAGACAGAAAATAAAATATTTCATAATTTTCTTTTCACTGCATTTATTCAAAATATTTGCAAATATATTTTTATTTGCATTGTCATCAGGTTGTGATGTGTGTATAAAATCTGATACTTCTAAGTGTTCTAGAAGTATACTAAAAATCGATTACAATATTTGTGGAAATGAAGACATGGAGGCAAGTTAAATAGAAGCTGTGAAAAAAAAACCTTTAGTGAAGATAAAAAGTACTAGAAAAATATTTTTAGAAAACCAAGAAAATACCCAAGATGGATTCGGGGTTTCTCAATTTAGTACAGTGGCGGCTTCACAACATTCAACGAGAAAAATTATATATCTGTCGAATTACTTAAAATGTGTTTATATATAAACTAGTGGAGTGACAGAGTAAAATTTCCTACACAGAATACATCATGCTGTTAATAGCGCTTCCTTTAACTGATGAGGGCCAGAGATCGAATTCATGGTATACAGGTTGTTGATGTTGTCTGAATTTGCTGAATATATGTTCTTTTCATTTAAATACCTACCAAGTAACCAAACATGGCCTTGGCACATTTGTAAGTGCAAAGTCGAACTGCTTTCACATGCGTAGCCATGTGGTGCGCTTACAGTAAAAAAAAAAGCAGTCGCTAATTACCCACCATGATTATCATGGCCAGTACCACGTGTACTAGGGATAAGCAAAAAAAAAAAAAAAAGAAATACCTACCATAACTCTTGGAGCTGGGTTAATACACAAAATGCATTTTTAATGCAATTTCAAAGAGAGAAGGTTCTATTTTGATGATTAAATAGAAACAATATTTTTACAATATAAATTTGATATACATATATTGTGTAAAAGTATTTATTAAAAAAATGGTCATTTTTATGTTTATATTTTGCTACTCTGTATATTTACCTCGTGGCTTATCTTTTGTTTACGATTGATAGTTTGTTCTTGCCTGAAATAAAATTGTTGTCTCACCTGAAGTTTTGTCTTTCCTAATTTTCCAATTGGCATTTCAGTGGAGATGCTTGGTGAATTAAGGAAGACGAACAGAATATCGCCCAAAAGACCTAGAGGCCATGGGTGCTGTGATCTACATTTTCGGAGACTAGCTCCAGGTCAAACCAAGATTTCCCTCCAAGATGACGATGTCATATAGACGATACGACGACAAAGCCGCTTTTCAAACCGCAATAAAAAAGCGCAAAGGTACTAGGGACAAAGTTCCAAGACTTCGATGGAATCCTTGGCAGAAGCACGTCAGATCCATGTCAATAACTACAATGTTTGCTAGCTATGGGTCACAGCTCCAGTCGGGAAGAAGCTATGTAACAAAGTATTTATTAATTTTATTATTTATATAAACAGAATTGTAATTTTCTTGTTTATATTTTGGTACTCTGTAAATTTCCTTCGTGGCTTTCTTTTGTTAACCATTCATAGTTTGTCCTTGCCTGAAATAAATTGTTGTCTCCTCCTGAAGTTTTTGTTTTCCCTAATTTTCGACGTGGCAATATATATTTTTGGCATAATGTGTATATTTTCACAGAAACGATCGCATATTAAATCTACAGACCTTACTGCAATTATAAAAGTTATTGAATTAGAGGGTTTGGCTCATCATAGGTTAACCCTCTCAACAGTTTGTCAAAATATTTTCCAAAAAGGTCAATTATAAAGTATTAAATTTGTTTTATTACATTACCTGTATTAACTAGGAAATCAGCCTGGGAATGTATAGGGAACCTATTTGCATAAACTTATAGATCAAAAATATCCCCACACATTTCATGACATATCAACTTTAACCTCTTAAGATTATAATTAACTTTATAATTATAATTATGAGTATATATGTACCAATTATCCCTCAACAATATACCACTGTATGCTTGTGATTTCGAATATGATTCAATAGTTTAGGTTCCCTACACCAAAGGCAAAGACTCACATTAAAGTAATGATTTTTGCCCAATACACTTCCTTCCTCGTAAAATAAATTGACCAATCCGCTGCGATAAGACTTATGGATTTTTAAGATCTACGTCCCCAGTAAAACAACCTTTTTTAAAAAGGCTTTCATCAAACTTGCTTCCATATATGTCTGTTCACAAATCTTGTAATAAATTTTTAATATACTTCCAGAGCACATGAAACCTGAAATATATAATAGAGTCCCAGACTACTTGCTGAGTACTGCAATAAGGATATACTACAAGCAAAGTATAGAAGAAAATTCATACCTTTGCATCTGTGTAATAAAAAGGCCTTATTTATAAAATTATTTTAAGACATACTTAGCCCTAACCTGCAACTCATCACAAAACTATTTTTTTCCTGTTCGTAAATAATTAAAATGTGATTCTACATTATAAAAAATCCTTTCATATCTCAAATGTAGTGTTATACACTGTGTGACATTGAAAATGGAACACCAAGAAATAGTGGCCAGAAAGTGATGAAACTCGGCAGACAGAGAGAGACAGGGACGAACAATAAGTGATCTTTATTTCAAAATGATAGTCATAATACAGAGCGAGAACGGCGTCGGCTTAGTAGCAAGTAGGACCACCGCGGACGGCGATGCACGCAGCAACACGTCTAGGTAGAGAGTCAATCAGAGTACGGATGGCGTCCTGAGGGATGGCTCTCCATTCCCTCTCAACCATTTGCCACAGTTCGTCTTCTGAACGCGGCTGTGGCAAGGCATGCAAACGGCGTCCAATGATGTCCCAGACGTGCTCGATTGGTGAGAGATCAGGAGAGTACGGTGGCCAGGGAAGCATCTGTACATCTTGCAGAGCTTGTTGGCTAATGCGAGCAGTGTGCGGTCGGGCGTTATCCAGCTGATAAAGGGCATTGGGTATCCCCTGAAGGTAGGGGAGTGTCACCGGTCGCAGCACATCATCAACGTATCGTTGGGCCGTCATAGTGCCCTGAATACGATGTAAAGGTGACCTGGAATCATACGCGATTGCGCCCCAAACCATGATTCCACGTTGTCGCACGGTGGGGCGTTCCACAATTGCTGCCGGATTGGACCTTTCTCCACGTCGACGCCACACGCGTACACGGCGACTATCACTGGACAAGCAGAAACGCGACTCATCTGAGAACACGATCCTGTGCCATTCCGTCATCCACGTCGATCTAGCCCGGCACCATTCCAAACGTTGGCGCCTATTCGGTGGGGTCAATGGCAGTCTTCTTAGCGGACGGCATGAGTGCAAGCCATTAGCAACCAATCGACGGGAAATGGTTCTGGTCGAGATGGAATGATCTAGGGTGTCTTGCACATGTTGCAGGATGGCGGTACAAGTGGCTTGTGGGGCCGCCACTGCTTGTCGAAGGATACGCCGATCCACACGTGCTGACGTCACTCTGGTTGCACCGACATTCCTATAAATTGCCTCATTTCCTTGTTCCAACCATCTTCTCCACAGTCGGTGCACCGTGGACGCACCAAGGTGTGTATCAGCTGCGATTTGACGTATGGACCAACCTGCCCTTTTCAGTCCGATCACCATGCCCCTCGTAAAAGCGTCTGTCTGCTTGAACTGCCTCCGTTTACGATGACCTGGCATTCTCTGTTATTACACGTGTCTTTTGACACAAGAACAAAATTTCTACAATGATTTTCCTTGAAGAAATAACGACACGAATACTGTCCTTTCTGCAAGTTCCTTCCCTTATATCTTACTCCATGTGCGCACGAGAGCTGCGCATTTTACATCATTTGCATAACTCGGTTAGGCGCGTCTACCCTGAAATTTGCATAATTTTCTGGCCACTATTTCTTGGTGTTCCATTTTCAATGTCACGCAGTGTAAATCTAGCCCTACCGATCAAAACAAATTATTTCGAAAAAAATAATGATAACAAAAGTTATAATATAATTCAGCGCTCTGACAAAGACTGGAAGTAAGTCGCTTAAATAACCTGGGTGAAATCTAAAATTAGATTATTCCTACCCATCCAAACGTGTCAGTCATTTTGCGATGACATATCACCATTTGAACGGTCGCCCAGATCTGGCAACCCTCAGGTACAGGCCAGATGTTACTGGGGCAACAGTCAGAGATTTGACGGTCAGCAGAAAGCGGACACATATGAGCAGGACTCACAGTCCATTCGCTTCTTCAAGTTTTGAAATCTTATATATACTTCAGGACTTTTCGTCAACTTATCTTCAAATCTATTGCACACCTCAAATTATCCATACTTTAATAACCACCTTTTAATCGTTTTTGTTTGGGATATTCTTGTTTCCAAAATCCACTTCAAGATAACGACAGATTGCGTTAGAAAGTCGTCATGATACTTCAAAGCCTGTAGCAAATATTTTTGTGCTCAAATAACAATTACAAATCGGACTTAAAAAGAACAAAAAAAAACAGGGAAACGGATTAAATGGGAGCAGAAACGACCAGCGGTCCCCACAAAAAAGGAGAAAATAAAATTCTCTCCCAGAACTGAGGCGGAAAGGGCCGGCGATTAGAACGACGATCTTCCTCACGCCCTGCTACAGCTGACCACCATCTTATAAAGCCTGCTTAGTTTCCCGATGACTGTGGAAAACCTAATAATCCGTTGCGATGCCTATACAGTCAAATACTCCGCCCACATCTTTTCAAACAATACGATTGGCTCAGTGTAACAAATCCACCCTGACAAATTTCTAAAGACTACCCAAACTGCCTAGTATCCTAATTACGAAGTTTTAGCCTTGTTTGGAAAGCTATATTTCGACGAGCGACTCTACACTAATGTTAGGCAAGTCTTCATATATTTGTTCCCGGACACTAAAGAGGCGTCCCTCACCAAATAATATGTCATTAAATTGCAATTCCATAGTAGCCTCGAATAATACTACTGGAACGAGTGTACGATGGGCCTTCAACTGGGACTTCTGCTAGAACTAATTCTGCAAATATATTGACCGAGGTATCTGAGTGTCAACCAGTGCCTAATCCGAGCGTCTTCCCCGAAAATTAAGTGGAACGCCATAGTGTGGCTAGTGCGTGGGACAAGTTTCTCCACCCCAAAACAACCAGACGACGTCCCGCCGAACCTGTAAGGAGCCTACACCAGCACGCCTCTTCAACGCGAGTCTATATCAGTCCGGTCTAGTCCCCGCCTTTAATGGAATGGTCCCCACTGGCAATCCTAAATCCGGTAGAAGAGGGTGCATCACCCTGGTGCACATGCGATGCACACCCACCTCCGCCAGAAGCCTGGCAAAGAACAACTAAGTCCGAAGACTTTTATTCAAGACAAGCAAAACGCGAGCACTCAACCAAGCCCGGACAGATAAAAGGAGAACTAGGTAGGCATTCTAATGCCTTTCGACATGCAACAGACTGTTTTATTTTGTCCAGTAGCTAATTGTTAAACTTTCTTTCTCCTCATGTATTTACCTATCATTTATTGTTGAAACAGTTGCGAGCTTAAACATAGTGCCTAACAATTTATACGAATATCTAAATATAAAATTTTAAATATTCAAATATCACCCATTTTACCCCTCTAAATTCCATAGCAGTTTCAACCTCGACTTCAGGTCGATTTTAGGCCCCCAGAACCTTGGGAGAAGTAGCCAAGACAGGGAAGTTTCATTTATTGGATGCTTCTCTGCCGTTTATAATACTCTCCTCAAACATCTTAAAATTCAAATTCATTTCGAAAAAGGAACTATATTCCAGCTTCACGCTCTTTATTGCCATGCTACACCTAACCTTTTACAAGTGTATCTGACGAATGCACATATTCGCAATGTCAAGCGGTCAATTCTAAGGCTCGCACAATATCTAGGCCTACCGCACAGGACAGCCAATGTGCACATTCGTCAGATGAGCATGCCATATTCTCAAGGCATATTAAAATTAAATTCAAATTTTTGAAGGACAATTTGGAAATGTGTCCGTTCTTGGCTATTCAGACAACCCCGAATTCTGAATATTTGACAACTTACATTGTCATCAGGTTCTAATAAGTTCACAAAAATTTTAGATTACTACCTAGAACGATAAAAAAAATATTTGTGGACAGGCATACATGAAAGCAAGTTAAATAAAAGCTTTTTAAAAATCAGATAAAAATAGAACATCAAAACACAACTCATTATGAACAATTTGAAATTATACCAATTTTGTCCCCAAACACCTCAATATCCCTGAACCTAATTGAACCCTATTCAAAAAAAGACTTTCACAGCAACCTAATAGAAAACTCTAAGAACAATAAATGTGTAAATACGAGATCTTGTCATAGCTTACACAGATGGTTTCTCTGGTGAAACACTGAAAGATTGAGGATTGTTCTTATATTACCAAACAATACTGATCTAGCTCAAATTATTGATACAGGGAGTGGAAAATATCCTCAAACTACACAGAAGCTATTTGCTGTTAAAGTAAGCCTGAATCATTATAATTCCTCTGAAGACAACAACACTCAGGGAATCATTATTCTTTCTGCCTCAAATCATCCCTACACACAATAAACAAGGGAACATAGATATAGCTTGCCGTATTAATAGAATCCAACTATAAGCACAATAGGCAAACAGTACTATGGATAGCTGCCCATGTCGGTATAGAGGACAATGAGAGAACTGATATCTTAGCGAAACAAAGAAGAAGGAAAAATAAACAATCCAAATCTAAACCCTTTAGGGTGCAAATACTAAGTCAAAACAAAACTCCTAACACCAATCCAAATATCCCAGCGAATCTGAAAACTCAATCTCAATAGAAAATTACCGACCTCCATTTCCAGAATAATAAAAGAACATATTAAAGGAATGAAAATAAACTCGGATATCACAAGTTTCTATAAAAAACTTCAAGAACTGCCACAACACCCAGCTTCACATTTTCCAGATCACATATTTAGCTGCCAATCTTGGAGAACATCAAGGCAGCGGAGGACCTGAGACCTCAGTGATTGTACACAGAGTACATGGACCGATTTTACCTGCTCCATGGACAAGACTTCACCATTACCAGCAAAATATTATCAGCTTTATATATACAAGTAGATTTCCCAGCTCATGCAATGATTGTAACTCGTGTTCAGTCTCGAGTTTCACGACTTGTAACTTCATTCTTGCATGGATTTTCGATTTATTTGATACATATATTTATCAGTTTTATTTATATTCTAGGCTGAGAGAAGAGGTCTTGGAACTTGGTTTTTCATCTTGATCAATAAAAAACATCGTTGCAGAGAAGAGAGAGAGAGAAGAGAGTCTTGGAAAATAGTTAATATAGAATTTCTGCAATTTTGCACAATATGTTTCATATAAAATATTATGTTAAAAATATATTTGCTATTCAAAATGAAACTGATTCTCATAAAATAATCTAATTTTAATATAAAATTCTTATAAAGAGGTATATTTCAAACAATTACAGAAGGCCTATCAACAAACTCCATGAGCCATTTCTAAGCGATCAAAATTAAGAGAAGCCAGGTTAGTTCATCGTCAATAAGAAGTAAATCATATTTCAATATCAAGAAATTACTTTGATATTATGCTAATGTTGTAGAAATGTATACCAGATCCTTTACATCATATGCCATTAATAATATGAATAATTCTTAATAAAAGCGAAGATGTTGGAACTCGAATAGGAACTTCGAACAAATTATCTTTATAAATTTCAATTTAAAACATCTAAGAGAAACAAGATCAATTGGAAGTCATTATTTTGGATGCAGTGTTATATACTCTCACATATATCACACCGAAATCTGGAAATGGAATAAGCCTCGCGGATAATTTAAATATAATGAAGAAAGAATCCTAAATTTTAAAAAATAAATACCTGAAAGAGAGAGAAAACAAAATGCAGAATTTACAAAATGTACAGAATATTATCAGTCAATTCTGAAAGCTAAACCAAAAGCCTATATTCAATATGAAAACATCTACAGTTGTTCGGTGACAAAGCTAGTGTGATTCTTACATATATACTGACATTTCGCATAGATAACAGAAAATATTAGGTAGCCAGGAAATTTTAAAACCATTAAAACCATAATAACTGGTTCTTTCTTTTCTTCATACAGAAGACTTTGCACTAAGACAACTGTAGACGTTGATAGCAGAACATGACTTCTAACTAAAGAATATAAATGCAGTTATATTAACTCACAATTAAAAACTGATAAATATTTATAGCACGCCTGAACATCAATATATTCCTCAATTATAAACCTGCTAACTTATCCCACGATTGATTATACATTTATTATGTAATTGTTATATATACTAGCCGAGTGACCCGGGCAACGCCCCGGGTTTACTCGAAGGGCCCGCAGGTGAGAAACTATAGGCATTGGTTCCTATGCCTAAAAAATTATTTAAAATGAAAAAAGAAGAAAAATACTAACAAATCAGAAAATAAAAGTGCAAACAACACATCTACACTACTTCAAGAACATGAGAGCACATGCACTGTGTAACCATACGTGTACCATTCGTAAAGACCCTGCTTAGGATTAAAATATCTCCGAAGCATAACAATACAACCAACTCATGTTTGCTAAGCAATTTCAGGAAAGAAACTATAGGCATTAGTTGAAGAGTTTAAATAAATATATTTTGAGTGAAAAAATGACACAAATCAGCAAATAAAATTGCAAAAAATGCTACTATATCGCAGATAAGACAACATATAAAAGGAATGAAAATATTTAAAGGACCTCATTAAAACTACATTTCTAGTTTTATATATACAATATAACCTCGATAATTCGACCATGTTTTGTTGTCTTGACCTACAGCCTATCATATAACAAAGTGTAATTCAACACTATCGATAATTCGACCATTTTAAATTTCAACAATTGTTTGTTGCTCAAATATAACTTCACTGCTAAAAAGGTATTACAGAGAAAATGGCTGACATTGTAAATGTACAAAATGTATGTATAGAGCAGGGGAATAATAAATAAAGACCAAAATCAAATTAATTGATAATAAATAGATTATTGCCAAAAAAAAAATACAAAAAATATTTTTTTCTCCTTTCTTATCTTCACTCAATCATATTAGAGTGTCAAGCTTGTAAAGCTTGAAATTAACAACCATCACGATTGGGTGAAGTAGAATGCGTCTGCCTTTGTCATCAAGACTGGGAGCACTACTCAGTGGCAGGCCACTGACTTAGCTCCAAAAGAATGTATCCCTGGGTTAGGAGCCCTTACAAGGTACTATCAGCCGGGCCAGCTGAGCCCAGGTTTTTTTAGTGAGCTTGTTACTGCTCCCCCTCCTCCTTTTTCATCCTGGCTTGGGACCGGCAAAGGCGGAGTTTTTTTTCTTTCAGGTGAGAAACTTTAGGCATTGGTGAAAAGTGTAAATATATATTCTGGAAATGAAAAAAAAAAGGATAAAATAAATCAGAATATAAATTTACAAACTATATTTCAGAGGAGACGATTTATAATAGGAATTCATTTAAATGACCTCATTAAAAACTACATTTTATATATACTTGGGTTCAACTTTACATGTATGCTATCCAAAGTTCGCACACTTGAAAAAGTCACATAAAGTCGTCTGTGCGTAAACACAGGCTCTTGTAGCAAAGGTTTGGCCTTGAGCCCTCTTTATAGTCATATATTTCAGACATTATACAGTGTGTTCAACTTTGGGTACTGTCAGTATATGTGCTTCAAGGACATGAGAGCACATGCGCTAGAACACCATACCTGTTCCATCGCAAAGATCCTATAGGCATTGGTGAAAAAGTAAATAAATTTTTTGGAAATGAAAAAAAATTGCAGATATGACAACATATTAAAGGAATAAATTCATTTTAAAGACCTCATTAAAAACATAAAGTCGTCTGTGCGTAAACACAGGCTCTTGTTAAAATTTTACACAAATAAATTTACTGGCAATGCGTTTCTTTTTAAATCTCTACAGACCTTACTGCAATGATATGATTTAATGAATGAGAGGGCTTGGCTCATCAGTAGTTAATTTGGCGAAACCGCTGAGAGGGTTCACTACTGATGAGCCAAGCCCTCTCATTCATTAAATCATATCATTGCAGTAAGGTCTGTAGAGATTTAAAAAGAAACGCATTGCCAGTAAATTTATTTGTGTAAAATTTTAACGATAGAGGGCAATAAAATTTAATTTACAGGCACTTGTAGCAAAGGTTTGGCCTTGAGCCCTCTTTATAGTCATATATTTCAGACATTATACAGTGTGTTCAACTTTGGGTACTGTCAGTATATGTGCTTCAAGGACATGAGAGCACATGCGCTAGAACACCATACCTGTTCCATCGCAAAGATCCTATAGGCATTGGTGAAAGTGTAAATAAATATTTTGGAAATGAAAAAAAATTGCAGATATGACAACATATTAAAGGAATAAATTCATTTAAAAGACCTCATTAAAAACAACAATTCTATATTTTTATATATACAATATAATCTAATTAATTCAACACACGATAATTCGACCATTTTTGGATGTCTCGACCTACGGCCTATCATATGACAAACTAATTCGACACTTTCGATAATTCAACTATTTTGGAAAATCAAATTTCAACAGTTGATATTTGTCTAAAACCCCTATTATTAACAACATATTAGACTGCAGAGTGCAAAAATGTAGAAAAGTGTATGTATATAATTGTATGCATATATTTGTATGTAAATAATTGTATGCAAATAATTGTATGTATAGATCAATGAGTAAAATAATTTTTTTTTTGCTTATCCCTAGTACACGTGGTACAGGCCTTGATAATCATGGTGGGTAGAGTAGGCGACTGCTTTAACTGTAAGTACACCACATGTCTAAACATGTGAAAAGCAGTTCGACTTTGCATTTACAAATGTGCTAGAGCCCCGTTTGATTACTTGCTGGTGGGGTTGGACTTTTGCAAGAATCGGAAGCCATTGGAGCATTTTTTTTTTTTTCAGAAAAAAGTGCCCAATGCGGGAATCGAACCCGGGTCGTAGCGGTCGAAAACCAACGGCTTAGACCATCCTTCCACCAACCCCCAGTAAAATAAGTAAGTAAAAAGAAGACCAAAAATAAGTGATAATAATTTATTGAATAACAAATAAAATAAAAAATCTTTCAGGTGAAAAATTATAGGCATTGGTAAAAAAGTAAACAAGAGAAATAGCAATTGGGGTTTTGTGTCTGCGGCGAGTCATATTAGCACGCCTAGCTGTTAGGGGAGTGAGTCTTCCACGGCCTTTTCGAGGCATGACAGAAGACGCTGAAAAAAAAAGGTAAAATAAGAACCAAGCAGAGGAAAACTATAAAACTGAAAGCCAGGACAGGCATAAAAAGAAAATTCCAAGCATGTGAGGAAACAATTGATGAAAAAAAAAAAAAGGATTCCAAAAAAATACTGCAAAAAAGAAACCAGGCACAAAAAGCAACAATTGAGTACACAAATACAGCATCAGCCTATTTATGAGAAGAAAAAAAAACGACAGACACAAAAATGGAGCTAAATTTAAATGAAAAACTATAACAGATCAAGTAATCAAATCAGGCATTATGAAAGATACTGTAAAAAAGAAAATCAGACACAAAAATCAGACAAAAGAATAAATGAGATTTTATTCTTTAGTTCATTTATTAAATAAGACACAAAAATGGAGCTAAATTCAAATGAAAAACTATAACAAATTAATTTAAAAAAATAAGACCTAATCCAAATGTCACCATCATCAGACAAAAGAAAAAATGAGATTTTATTCTTTAGTTCATTTATTCTTTTGTCTGATGCTGTTGCTGAAACGTCACACACTATTAAATTATTTGGATTAGGTCTTATTAATGAGGAAAAAAAAAGATGCCAAAGAGAGATGAAAAGATGCCAAAAAAGATAACCAGATACAAAAATTGTGCTAAATTCAAATGAAAAACTATAACAAACACTTATTAAAGATAATTATTATAGAATAAAAGTAATAATTCAATCTACAATTCGAAAAATAATATAACCTCAGCCTATTTATGAGAAAAAAAAGCGTTGCCAAAGACATTAGGAAAGATACTGCAAATAGAAAACACACAAAAATTGAGCTCTATTTAAATGAAAAACTATAACAAAGTACTTACAAATTATAATCATAACCAAATGAATCAGAAATATATATTATAAATAGCGAACCCGGCCACGCGTTGCTGTGGCTAAATTGTAATATGTTAAATTAACATTATACTAAACTATTCAGTACAGTAAAGTTAATATTCACTTATAAAGATAAAAATGTTTTAGCCGATCTAAAGCCCTACGGGATTGAGAATGGAACGTTACGTTAAAATTTGAAAGAGATTTTTTATATATATCGATAATATAGCCCTTCATTGTAATCATTGATTATAATCACTGCATTAATAAATGTCAGTGAACTCGTTTATATGTATTGTTTTTTTTGTTTTCGAGATATTCTAATAGAACGTTCTAACATTTTCTGTTAAATATTAATATATGCACAAACACAGAATATAATAACTATGTCTTAATTTCGCTATAATTATTGTTATAAATATTATTCTAAAATAATTCGCCAGAAATCGTCCTGATAGTATACTAAACAACTTCCCAAAGTGTCATGGCAAACATCTAAAATAAAATAATACTTTTAATACTTTGCTACAATATTAAAAAGAGGGGGCTTAGGTGTATAAAATGTAAATTTGCTCTAAATAGTATTACATAGAGCCTTCATAACAAACATATTTAAAATAAACCAATCAAAATATAATAATGCTGTAAAAACAGACCTTTCTACAATAATATAAAAGAAACGAAAATAAAAAAAGACACCCACGCTGAGCCTCGAACCTAGGTTTGTTACAAATATTATTAAAAAATTGTGTATGTTAATTTTTATTTTAAAAAACCTACATTTTAAATAAAATAATATTTTTAATAATTTGCTACAATAATATAAAAGAAATGAAAAAAAAAAACCACCCACGCTGAGCCTCGAACCTAGGTTGCGGGGGTACGAAGCTGCGTACCTAACGTATAGGCTAAGCTTGACGTTACAAATAAGATCATGCGAGGCTATTTAAGGCCATACGTCTGCCGCGAGGGGGCGCTGATTGCGAGTGAATCTACGTTTTATCGTAAATAAAAATGCAACGAAAGGTTATTTCTAAAGAGTAATTAGCCAGAAACCATCCCGGTAGTATACTAAATATCTTCCCAAAGTTTCATCACGATTGGTTGTAGTAATAAGACAAAAGAACGCATTTCAAAACAAAAAAATTGATGATGATAAATGCAAAAAATCTACGATTGTAAAATAGATTAAATTAAAAAATAAAAATAACTGTTAACATTAGGAAAATAAAAACAGGCCTATCATATGAAGAAAAAAATAACGAAAATTTTGGTATATACAGGGTGATCCAAAAGTCCCGCACAACTTTAAAAATTAATAACTCCGCGAATATTTGCGCTAGAGCAATGCGGTAAACACCATTGTGTTCAGGATGCAATGGAATTTTTTATGGCAAATAATGAAAAATTTGAAATTGATTTTAGTTACAACTTTATTTGCTAGATGGCGCTCTACCAGAATCAGCGATTCAGCGGCCAAATTGTTTGATAAATTGAAAAATATAACTGAACGACACGTATTTTTCCTTTTTGAATACCAGGAAAGAACCCTAATAATATCAAATGATAAATCAATAAAACACCATTTCGCCAAAAGTTAGAAGAAATGGTTAACGATTTTTAAATACAAACTGAGATATGTAAAATAGGTATATGCAAATTAAAACATGCAGCAAAAAAAAAAACCCTGATATTTTAGATGCGATTTGCTGGAATCCTCTCAGCTATTTAAATTTCGAAAATAATAATTTTCTATTTTTTTTTAATTCAACTCTCTCTCAGTATCGATTATATTTATTTTAATTCATTTGAAAAATATTGAACTATCTCTGATGATTTATTTTACTCTGGAATGCCGTTGTTGTTTTTGTCGTGTCCAATAAAGAGCCTCAGATGTCTCCATGCATCTCTATCACAGCAGCAGCAGCATTGTCCACTATCTTGGGTGTGTAAAGCAGCTGCTCTGGGTCTATGTCAATTTTCTGCATGGCTGCGGGCATGAGAATATGTGGGTAGGTGTTAGTTCCACACCAGGACAGTTGTTGCATGTTCTATAGGTTCCTGTGCCATCTGGATGTATTGCCATCCTTTATAATGTTTTGTTCTAAATCTTGTTATAGTTTTGTCATTTTTCTCTCGGAGTTTATTTCACACTTTGATATTTTCTTATTTTTTGTTTAATTATCTTGTATTTTGCAAAAGCATTAGCGTCAAATAATGACATTTGTTCTTTCCTTTAGCTCAACTTCCTGGCTTCCTTTGCAAATTCAACTGCCATTTCATTACCCTCGATCCAAACACTGGCAGGAATCCATTGTAGAATGCAGTTATTCTCCAATGATATCAGTTGAGTAAGTAACGAATATATTTTCTGTGTGATTATAGTATTGCCCTTCTGAATTGCTTCTAGATCGGATATGGAGTCGTTGTACGGTATAATAATTCCTTCTGCTTGATGCAGGGATGGTTGGTTAAGGCATACATCAAAAGCTTTCCAGATAGCTGTCAGTTCACAAGTGAAGTTTGACGAAATCTTTCTTGCTCCTTCTTTGATTTTGATGTATGTTCCATCTTGCAGTATTATGTTAATTCCAGCCCCTCCATTACTTATGGTAAGGTCTGATGATCCATCTGTATATGCTGTTAAATAATTTATCGGAGCGCATAAACCAATTGTGTCAAGTCCTTTCTTTTTAAGTATATTTTTGTTCTCTTTTTTTTATTGCAGGGTTCATTTAGGTTAAGATTGATGATTACATTTGATGGCGAAGGGGTAGGAAATATTGGTTATTCTCGAATTTGAAATTCATTATGTTTCATATTTATGCTCTTTTTAATATTGTTGTCGTACTGAAGTGTTGAAGATCTTTTGAGCCTTTCTTTTTGTGTCCAGTTTAAATAGGTTCTATGGGATATGTCTTCGGCTTCTTTAGTTTTTAAGCTATTGGTGAATTTTATTGTTTTTAATTGTCTTCTGCTTTCAAGTAGGTCTAGACCACATTCTCTCTGAATTTTCTAATTGTTGGTATTTGAAACAGAACCAGTGATTAATTTGGCCGCTTTTTCTTGAATACTGTCTAGTCTTCTTTTTAGTGATGAACTTGAGGGAGCCCAAACAGGTGTTGAATATTCCATTATTGGCCTTATTAAGGTGATACATGTTGTTCTGAGAATTTTGGGTTTTGCTCCTCAATTTGTTCCACATAGCCTTCTCAGAATGTTTAGGTTTCTGGCAGCTCTATTTGAGGTGCTAATTATGTGTTCTGTAAATCGCAATTCCTCATCAAGTATCACACCTAGGTAATTTGGAGATCTAATTTATCAATTATATGGTTGTTTATGCTTATTTTGGAGTTAAATTCATGCCTTTTTCCCTGTCAGTGAAGGAGAGAAATAGGTTTGTGTTTATTGGGTTTATGGTCATTTTGAGTTTCATTGCCCACTTCTCCAGTCCTCTCTTTGATGTGTTCAGTATTTTTTGATATTTCTATACTGCTACTTGTGTGCCATATGGCTATATAATCTGCATAACAGGCAACTTCTGTGTCTTCAGTGAGGATGGATGTTGTTAAGGTTGTGTCGTAATTAGACTTAGAACAACTCAAACTTGACCATGACTCTTTTTTTAGCTCTTATTCTTTTCGTTTGGCCAACAAAAATGTCCAATTTATATACACATATATTCTTACATAATGAGACTTTAAAGAATGCAAATAATCTTCATCTATTTACATACACACAAAATCTCCCCCCCTTAATAATACTCCAGTCGGTCTGGGGGTTTCCTGGCTCTCTGAGTTCTAGGACTGCCGAAGGGCACTTGCACAGCGGCAGGCTCCTGTTTAGGAGTGCAAGAGGGCACGTGTACAGCAGCAGGCCCTGGTCTAGGAGTGCAAGAGGGTACTTGCACAGAAGCAGTCTCCTCCTTGTTTCCTGATGTAACCTCTGGAACCTCCTCTTCACTTTATTTCTGACTTCCACCTACAGGCTTCTCTCCTGATGTTCGAGGAAGTATTAAATTTCTTGACTCCATTTGTTTCTTTCTCACAGGTCGCAATTGATTGATATGTCTCTTATACACGACGCCCTCGCAACTTATAAGGTTGTGACGGTAGCTCAATAATTTCAAAATGATACCTTTTTACCGTTTAGGTCCAGTTGCATAGTTGCGGAAATAAACCTCGCAACCTGTAGTAAACTACTCCTGCCTTCTTACGGCCTCATGAATTACCTCTCGCGGATTTCCCATCTTGGTATTAAATTCGAGAATCTTTATCTTAAACTTCTCTTCATTAGCAGTTCCGCGGGGGAATTCCTTTATTACAGTTTGGGGGAATGCTTTATGAGCAAATAAGAATCGTTGTAGATTCGTCTCTAAATCATCCTTCCATTATTCTTTCTTAAAAGGTTTTTAAACTCTCTTACATATCTCTCAGCTAAACCATTTGTACTAGGATTATACGGACTGGTCTTAGTGTGCCGTATACATTCATTTTGGTAAATTGCTTGAAATTCACCGGAGACAAACTGTCTTCCGTTATCTGTAACCAAAAATTAGGGCAATCCAAATCTGGCAAAAATTTCTCTAAGATGATTTATAATCGTTTTGCTGGTAATATCTTTGATGATAAAAAATTCTATCCACTTTGAGTATGCGTCCACGAGAACCAAAAACATTCTTCCCATGAACGGACCCGCTAGATCAAGATGAAATCGATGCCACGGTGTTTCGGGCCAAGTCCATTCCGAGATGGTAGCCGGGGCATGCTTGCCGATTCTTGGCATACTCTACATTCTCTAGTTAACTCCTCGATGTTACTGTCTATGCCTGGCCACCAGAAAATACCGTCTGGCAATCATCTTCATTTTAACAATCCCCATGTGTATTTCATACAAGTCATTTAAAATTAAAGATCTCAATTTTTGGGGAATTACCACTCTTTCACGCCATTGAAGACAAACAAACTCCAAACTTAATTCCTCATTGATCTTATAATGAGGAGCTAGTGGGTTTTCCCTCGGTACCCTTGTGAATTTCCAGTTGCCTTCTTAAACATTCCTTAATACTATCGACAGTATTTTATCTTGGGGCGTCTCATATGCCACCTCCATAAAAGAGAACGTTACCTCATTCAACTTCCTGAGAAGAAGTACCTGGTCTTCATCAAGAGACTCCCTGATACTCGATTCTAAAGGAAGACGTGACAAGGCGTCAACATTGGAATTATCACTAGTTTTTCGAAATTTCACAGAATAATTAAATGCAGCTAATTTTAAGGACCATCTTTTAATTCTGGATGATGCACATATGGGAATTGGTTTATGAGGTGAAAATATATGAATTAAGGGTCGGTTGTCTGTGACCAATACAAAATTTCGTTCAAGTAAGTTTTGTCTGAATTTCTCAACGCCAAAAGTTATGCTCAACGCTTTCTTTTCTAGTTGAGAGAAACGTTTTTCCGCTTCAGTTAATGTTCTAGAGGCAAAAGCTATAGGGCATTCTTCCTTTCTATCATTTCTATGACTCAGAATTACGCCTAGTCCATAGTCCATTAATAATGATTTACATTTTTAAAATAACATTCGATATTTTTTCGTCCAATGCCACCTACAATATTTATTCAAAAGTTGATAGAATAGCGCTAAAATGTTTGCTATATTATTTATGAATCTATAATAATAAATTAAGAGTCCTATGAAAGATCTTAATTGCGAAACATTCTTTAGGTTCAGGCGCCTCTATCACTGCTTTAATTTTATTTTCTAAGGGATGCAGTCCATATTTATCCATTTTAAACCCTAAATATTCCAACGATTTCTTTTTAAATTTACATTTATATCTGTTTAACTTTAAACCTTTTTCTAGCAATCATCTAAACACTTGATCCAACTTTTGTTCATGATCTTCAAAGTTTTTTCCTGCAACCAAAATATCATCTATGTAGCAGGCCACGCCTTGCAAATCAGCAAATAGACCTTCCATAATCCTCTGAAATTTATTTGGTGCTACCTCTACGTCATATGGTAGTCTTTTATAAGAAAACAACCTCTTTGTTGTGTTTATATCAACAACAGCTTTGACATCTTCCGCTAACATTACTTGTAGGTGAGCCTGTGATAGGTCTAGAGTCGAAATTACGGTGCTTGTAGATAATTTTGAAAAGATCTCATCGATCGATGGAATGGGATATTTATCTAATTCTATTGCTTTATTAGCTGTACATCTAAAACCACCACATATACTTACACTAGCATCCTTTTTAAATACTGGTACTATTGGAGCGGTCCAATATGCATTAACTATAGGTTCTAAAATGTCAGAATTCACTAAACGATCAATTTCATTCTCTACTTTGTTTTTTAGAGAGAAAGGTAAACTTCTGGCTTTACAAAACACAGGAGTCACATCCTTTTTTAAATTAAAATTTATTTTAATATCTTTTAGAGACAGCCCAAATCTTTGTTAAACAAATCTGCATATGTATCAATCAAACACTATTTCTATTAGATTCATTATTTAAATTTTTAATGCTAAACAATCTAGAATAATCAAGTTTCAACTGTTTAAGCCATTCTCTTTCTAACAAAATCACCTGGATTTTTCATTTAGAACTATTAATCGTAAATATTGGTTGGCTTCTTTTACAAAAACATTTCTTTGCACTATAATCTCTATTGATTTACCACAAAAGTATTTTAATCTTAAATTTGTTGGAAATAATTTTTACCTTGCCAATAAATCTTATAAATATCTTTAGGTATTAACGTGTAACTGGACTTCCTGTATCTATTGTAAAGCACAAAGAATAATCATCTACTGTTAGATTTATTGTGGCATCAGTTTCGCTCTGTACAGACTATATAGAGTCCTCTTGTACAAATTTACATCCCCACATTTTTTACTAGCTTTGCAGACCCTACTTAAATGACCCAGTTTTCTACAATTTCAAACGAGTCTTTGTTCTATGAGGGCAAACAGAGGCCACGTGTGAATGTGTTTCACCACATCTATAACACATTATTTCTCCCCTTTGCCTGAAAGGCCTATGCTGCACCATACTATTAATGTACTCACCCTTTTTATCTTTTCCATTCACAGGGGATATCTTGGCCACTAATTTATCTTGTAATTCTCTTGTATTTATCTCCGCCAGTTCGAACGAGATCGCGACTGCAAAACTTTATCCAGGGTGACATCGTCGTTTTTTTGTAGTAGCTTCTTTTGCAGGCTTTCTAACTTGATTCCAGCCACAAAACGGTCTCGCATCATGGTTCCCATCATATCGCCGAAATGACAATTTATTGCTAAATGTTTCAATTCTCTAAGATATTCCGAAATTGATTCTCCTTCCTGTTGAATTCTCTTTAAAAATCTGCATCGCTGTGGTATCACTTTCTTCTTTGGATCCAAATGCAGCTTAATTCTTTGAATGATAGTATCATAGGGTTGAACTTTCATTAGGCCGGGAAGAAAATGTCGTTTTCCTGCTTCAAAGTTTCAGAATCTGGTAGCGAGGTAAAAATCAGCACTTTAATCTCCTCCTTCAGATGCCAAAAAGAAAGCTTAAAATTTTTGTACAAAAAGATCGAAGTGTCCTCCACTGGGTTATAGCATCTAAAAGGTACTATTAACTTTGAACTTGTCATGCTGATCTTTTCTACTCCTTTTTTTCTTGATCCAGATAGTTTAAAAGATGTAGTTGTTATACTTGCATAGACGCCGTTTTCCTCAGCTTTTTCTGGCTCTGTAGATCGCGCATCCTCGTCGCCACTTTTGTTGTGTCGTAATTAGACGTACAAGAGCTCAAACTTGACCATTGCCAACACCAAATGTCCAATTTATATATATGTCATAATTTGTATATAATTGTATGCACCCCCGACCCACTATGCATGTACAATGTATGATTTTCAAAGATTTAATAAAGAATAAGGTAACTGGAGGAAAGAAAGTAGCAACAAGACATAGGAAGTAGGCTTAAAGCGGGCACAATTATTAATAACTTGTACAGTCAATACTTCCTGACAGGGCCGGACGTATCTGGTGACCGCGGAAGTTATAAGAGTCGAGCTAACACCCAATACTTCCTGACCAGGCCGGTAGTATCTTCCACAAAAGAAAGCCGCAGGGCAATTAGAAGACAGTACCTAAATAGGTCAACCAATAGAAAACGGTCATGTGACATCTTTCGACCAATGGGAAAGAAGACAACTCTTGGTGTTAAATCGAGAAGCAAGAATTGTCAGTGGTGATTTCGCTCCCAACAAGGTAACATCTGCTCTCGAGACCTCCCCGCTCATCCCATAGCTAAGTCAATCACCGCCATGTGATCAGATAATTAATAAGTCAAAACCCGCTCCGCCTTTTCTCAACCTTTCTTTCCTCCAAACCAGTTGCCTTTTATTTTCAAACCCCATCACGTGTCCTGATTATTCCTAACTGTATGCTTCAACTTCCACTCAAACGACTGCGTTTCAATCAAACCTCACCATTCTCATCGAACAACAAGAAATTCCGCAACGATATTGTCACAGAACGGTTAAGTCGACAGGATAAAGAGATGGAGATTAATCAGGATTTAATAAGCGTAAAAACGGACAACCCTACGAAAGAAAGAGGGAAGAAACTGGCAACGAGCGGAAAGAAGCTGGCAACGAACGAAGCGACAAAACACACCCTGGCGACAATAATTTTGCAGTTGACCGCCGCACTTCAAGGAGCAAGGTCCACTCAACTACAGACGACGTTCCGTAGCGCCACCCCCGGAGCAGCCCACACCCCCCGCCGACCGAAAGGCGAGATGAGCGCGGCAGCCGACGCGCGTGCCACCACCCCAGGCAAGTGTCACCGAGGCCGGACACCGACCACCGAGGAGTCATCCACCGCCATGCCATACCCGTACACCACACCCGAAAATAATCCGCGCGAACCGGGACAGTGCAAACGGTCCCGAAACGACATTCCAGTACCGGACTTCACTCCAATTTCGCGGACGGTGCGAGCAGTCCCGAGCCCCAAGCCAACCATCCCAAGCCAAGACGTCCCAGCCGAGCCGAACTTTCGAGACTAAGGTAGGCACCCCCCCTATGGCGTCAAGAATTGACTTTGAACTCTTATCTAACCCTACCTACCCCTTTAACCATGTATCTAAACATGTACCAAATGAATGCAAGCACGGGCTAGACCAAAACCTGTCCCAAAGGGCTCGTACAGCACACAAAGCTTTCACACATGGAAACCCTTGCCTGCATTCATTGCCCAAACCTCAAATATTTACATGCCACCATTCTAATCTCACACCACGCAACTTTTCATGCCCACAACATATAAAGCCACCACGACTTCAACCTACAATTCCAATAATGCCCAAAAAAGTGTCCGTACACCGACACAGCTCACCCACTTACCACACAAAATCCATACATGACCATACGTCGCCACGCCATAATCACGCAAATGTACCTCACAACATACACGCACCCATACGTCATCACGCAACAAACACGCACAACCCGCACAACAAACGCAACACGCGCGCCAAAAGACGACAACAACCAACAAGCGCATGCACAACCGTTAAGAATAATACAATCATCCCGTCTACACAAAACATATAAAAAATTCACGCCACCAAACAACCACACAATCGAAAAACATTGCGATCTTTCCTAAAAGCTGTGAACGCCTATAAAGAGTTCATTCCGGACCACGCCCGCTTGCGGACGCCACTTGTCAACCTTCTAAAAAAGGATGTCATGTGGGTCTGGAGTGACGAATGCCAGAAAGCGTTCACTAACCTGAAAGAAAGCCTTACCACACACCCCACATTATACCTTTACCAAGAAGGTCTGCCATGCCAGGTGTACTGTAACACCTCAACATTCGGCATTGCAGGCATTCTTAAACAAGTCTACCCTGATGGGAAGACATACCCAGTTCAACATTTCAGCCGCTCTCTGCGTGGTCACGAGCGAAATTATTCAGACTTGGAACTACAATGCCTAGCCATTGTGGAAAGTGTGGATAACTTCCGCGCCTGTCTAATGGGCAGAAAGTTTACAATACTTTCTGACCATCCTGCATTGCAGTGGTTGAAAGAGATCAAAGCCCCGTCAGGCAGATTGTTTCGATGGAGGTTAAGACTGTCAAGATACGAATATGAGGTCCGTAGCATAAATGGAGTACAACAATATGAAACGGGCGTTGTAACTCGTATCCCATTTTGTGGCTTTCTAGATGCGCCACTCATAAAGAGCCAACAGTCTTCTCCACCGGGAAAATCTCGCGTGACTATGGATCACAATGAACTGCGCACCGTCTCCCGAAAAGGAGTACTTAAAACTATAGTCCCAAGTTCACTTACAGCCAGACTTCTTAAGTCCGTACACACACAACACCACCATCCAAACATCTCCAAGATGACGAGACTCATCTCGTCACAATATTATTGGCAGAACATGACACAAGACATCGCAAAACAGGTAAAAACCTGCCCCACCTGCCGATTCGCTAGAAGAATCGATGAATCCAACCAACCTTCACGTAAAAATACCGACACAGGCCCCAAAGCAAAACAAAATTCGTACATAAAGCACAGCGTACACACAACACAAACAATGCCAAAATTACACCACCCACGTCAGAGAAACGATCCCATATCTCCACTTAAACCAATTACCGCCGACATATCTCTAATAAAACCATTGACGATCAAACAGGAGAACTGCGAACCTACCAATCATTTAAATTCTACAATTAATAAGGTTCAAGTAAATATTTCAAAATCCCCATTTACAAAAATATGGAAGAACATGGGGCAATACCCTATCTTTCATCTGATTTTTATCCTTTGTTTGTTAGTTCTACCATACAAATATATCCCAATTTTATTTCTTAGTTATTTGTCCATTTATATCATGCCCCCTCATAAAATTTTCGAGCTACAAGACGCAGTTTTTAATTTTGGACAAACATTAGGAAACATCTTTGCAGAAAATCTAAATAAATTCCGAGGAGATAGAAGTAACTGAAAGATGACCAACCAATGTCGGAGAAGTCACACTCCAAAAACAAGTTCCGAGCCGCACCCAAAAATAAATAAGCGGAAGGAAATGAGAATTTTGAGACGCCGCGACAAGGACGTAGTCCCGCGAGGTCATAAAATTCGAATAAGACAGCAAATACAAAAAAAGGGAGCGTACTTCCTCGGCACGCCCCAGTCCAGATCCAATTACCACCCCTCATTTCCGGCCAACACTTAAAAATAGGACACCGCTTTTCCCCTGCCTCAAATTTCTCCATATCATCCCACTTCTTCATGCCACCGATTTTAGATTCCAATTCGAACCTGCGTATCGATTTTTTACAATACAATTCCGCACGCACAAGACGTCTCACATATTTAAATGAGTTCATATTCCTATTATAATAATTCATAATTACTTTACAGACTTCTAACATTTTTCACAACACACACAAAGACAAAAAATTATACACAAAGGTTATATAGATTTCCATGTCTCCTGTACACATAGCATAAACGCGCACTTGCGGGCTAGGATCACGTTTTCACCTAAGTGTCGCTACAGATGAGACAAAAAATTTATAGGGCATAATGGAGCAATCAATACATTTAGATCAGGGCATGTAGATACAAAAGGGTTCAAACCAATATACCTTATTGTTCATATTAATCATTTTCATTATTTTCTCTCAATTAAAATTTAAATATTTAATCAATTTAGCAATTTATTCAACTTATTATCACTTTTAATCATTAATTATCATTATATTTACCACTTAGTTTATATTATCATAGTTTCAAATCAACGAAAACTCATTGGTTTTCTTTTAAAATTGGATATTATATTTTATTTTGATTTACAAAAACATTCTTTTTTTTCCATTTTTTTTCTCACCATGCAACCAAGCATTCACTTTGATTTCTTCCAACTTTTTATTTTTATTTTTTGATTTCTCAAAAGACCTAATAAAAATCCCTCGATTTCCATTCCCAATTTCGAGTAAAATATAATTAGGCATTTCTTTTTTACCATGCAACAAGCACTTTTTTTTTCTCACCATGCAACAAAGCATTTTTTTCCTCTCCATGCATCAAGCATTCACTTTGATTTCTTCCAACTTTTTATTTTTATTTTTGATTTCTCAAAAGACCTAATAAAAATCCCTCGATTTCCATTCCCAATTTCGAGTAGAGTATAGTTAGGCATTTTTCCTTTTTTTTTTTTCACCATGCATCAAGCATTCACTTTGATTTCTTCCAACTTTTTATTTTTATTTTTTGATTTCTCAAAAGACCTAATAAAAATCCCTCGATTTCCATTCCCAATTTCGAGTAAAATATAATTAGGCATTTCTTTTTTACCATGCAACAAGCACTTTTCTTTTTTTTTTCACCATGCAACCAAGCATTTACTTTGATTTCTTCCAACTTTTTATTTTTATTTTTGATTTCTCAAAAGCCCTAATAGAACTCCCTCGTTTTTATTTCCAATTTCGAGTAGAAATTAGTTAGGCGCATTTTCTTTTCTTTTTAATCCACTATGTACCATAGCATTCATTTTGATTTCTTACAATTAAAAAATTTTTTGATTTCTATTAATTATACTCAATCTATATCATCAACACCATTCTATTTTACCTCTTATATCACCACCAATGCTTGTATATAGCCTCTCAATACCCACAACTAATTTTCCCACAAAATTATTTTTTACTTTACAGAATTCTCTCAGGCTAACCCCTTCTTGAATTCTTCACATGTAGGGGGCGCATCTGTCATAATTTGTATATAATTGTATGCACCCCCGACCCACTATGCATGCACAATGTATGATTTTCAAAGATTTAATAAAGAATAAGGTAACTGGAGGAAAGAAAGTAGCAACAAGACATAGGAAGTAGGCTTAAAGCGGGCACAATTATTAATAACTTGTACAGTCAATACTTCCTGACAGGGCCGGACGTATCTGGTGACCGCGGAAGTTATAAGAGTCGAGCTAACACCCAATACTTCCTGACCAGGCCGGTAGTATCTTCCACAGAAGAAAGCCGCAGGGCAATTAGAAGACAGTACCTAAATAGGTCAACCAATAGAAAACGGTCATGTGACATCTTTCGACCAATGGGAAAGAAGACAACTCTTGGTGTTAAATCGAGAAGCAAGAATTGTCAGTGGTGATTTCGCTCCCAACAAGGTAACATCTGCTCTCGAGACCTCCCCGCTCATCCCATAGCTAAGTCAATCACCGCCATGTGATCAGATAATTAATAAGTCAAAACCCGCTCCGCCTTTTCTCAACCTTTCTTTCCTCCAAACCAGTTGCCTTTTATTTTCAAACCCCATCACGTGTCCTGATTATTCATAACTGTATGCTTCAACTTCCACTCAAACGACTGCGTTTCAATCAAACCTCACCATTCTCATCGAACAACAAGAAATTCCGCAACGATATTGTCACATATACATATATTTTTACATAATGAGGCTTTAAATAATACAAATAATATTCATCTATTTACACAAACAACAGTTAATATATAGCGAGAAGAGTAGAGGACTGAGCACAGATCCCTGAGTTACACCAGCCCATGTTCTTCGGTCCTTGGAAAATGTTCCATTGACCCGAACCTTTATCCTTATTCCCCTTAAGAAGTCTGCAATCCAGATTAAGGTTTTTCCTCTTACTCCGATGTTGTGCAGCCTTTCAAATAATTTCTACACTCGATCAAAAGCTGAGGTCATATTCCAGGAATAAGGCCGTTGTCTTCTTTGGCGGTTTTTCCTAGAAATCTATTATTGATTGACAGAAGTAGAACAGTTTATCAGTTGTACAGTGTCTGGATCTTTAGGCAGTTTGGTAGAAGTTTATTTTATTATTGTTAGCGAGCCAGACTATGAGCCTAGAGTGAATAATTCATTCTGTTATTTTACAAAGTATGCTGGTAAGAGCAATTGGCCGATAGTTCTTGCATTCCTTGGCATCTTTGTTTGGTTTCAGTATTGGCACTATAATTGATATCTTCCAATTCTTTGGTAGTTTACCAGTTTGCTATGAAATCTTCAGTATTCTTAGGAGTTGATTTTTAGCTTCTTCTCCAAAGTGTTTAATCATTTGACCAAAGATTAGATCATCTCCTGGTGACCTCTTGGATTTAACTTTTCTATTTTGATGAGTTTATCTCATTCAGTGTGAAGTCTCTCGAGTAAATATCTTGTTGATGGTAGTTTCTTGCTTGTTATACTAACCTTTTCATTCGTGTCTTCATTCGTGTAGTTGAGTATGGAAGTGCTTGAAAGATATTCAGCAATTATGTCAGCCATCTGTTTGTTCGTTCTCGCTGTTCATATCGGTTAGAGTATTGGAGGATTAGTGTTGGTTTAGATTGTTTTATAACACTAATTATATTCCAGTGATGGCTTTCCTTTCTTGGATCCATTTTTTTCGCAGATTCTGCCCATTATTCTCTCTCTCTTGTTTGAATATCCAAATTTCTTGTTCTATTTTGTGACTAATTTCAATGAGTTCCTTTATGATTTCTTCTGTTTTATTTGTTTTAAGAAGTTCATTGATATTGTCTCTCTCTGCAATCATTGCCTCGATATTGTGGTCCTTCCAGTAAAGTATTCACAGGTCTTTACGTCTACCTCTAGGTATCGATGCTTTTGCAGCTTTGGATATATTCGAAGAGAATTTTTCCAATTTTTTTGTCAATCGTTCTGTGATTTAATTCTTCGTTGCACAGTTCTTCAAGCTTTTCTGTGAATCTTTTTCCAGTGTTCTTTTATTCTGTTGGAAATTCTCAATTTTGAATTTTAGGGTTGTTAAAATTGGTCTGTGGTCACTGATTGCACTTTTCAGAATTTTCCATTGTGTTGTGGGTGCGATGTTGTAATTTATCGCTGTGATGTATATTGCGGATTCTGTGCCTGTGGACTTGGATAGATAGGTGTTCTTTTCGTTATTTAACGGTGTAAGGTCGAGGTCGGTTAGCATGTCCTCAACCTGCTGACCTTTGTTATCCTGGACAGGTGATCCCCAAATTGGTCTTTCGGCGTTAAAATCACCAAGTATGATTGCGATATCCGAAGACGCTTCACTTAATGTCTCTATCAGGCCTGTATTGAAGCTAGTATTATCGTGGTGATGAACATTTATAATCGGAATTGTTTTAACTGTAAGATAGATTTCTATTGCCTTAGCTTCTGTCGTGCTTTCTCTAGGCTTACTCTGATTATAGGCGATTTCCTTAAATTTGATTTCTAGAGTTTTAATCAAAACGGCAAGTCCTCCTCCGAATTTTCCCGGTCTGTCCTTTTATAGTGTTGTATAATCTTTGATATTGAATCTCAGATTCTGATTCAATTTTGTCTCCTGAGGACAAGTAATATGTACATTGTTGTCACAGAGAAGACAAGTCAGCTCTTTATTTTCCTCTGGGTACCATTTATATTGAGTTGTAGTAGATTGAATTGTGTCCTCGTAGTAGATTTCTCATCATGAGCTAAAGCTGCAGCTCCTGACGCGGCGGTTATCCCGGACGCGGTAGCATTACTGGAGATATCAGTTTTGCTCTTCATTTGAAAATGGGTGCCGTTGCAACGTTAGTCATCTTGGAAACGAACCAGAATTTGGTCAAATATTCCAAGGGTCCAAGGGGGACCGCAAGGAGGTGTGGTCGGACTTCTCCCCTTCCCCCTGGAATGCCGTCACTACAGGATAAAGCACTCTTGGTGAATTTTTAAATTGTGATTCAGAATCTGCCACTGAAGCTTTACCAGCGTTTCGTTCCTTTAAAGATATTCGAAGCGGTAAAGGACCAATGAGTTGCTACTCTCTAAAGCGATTGATTAAAAGTTTTGAGGAAACTGGATCTCTGGAAGCAAAACCTCGGAGTGGAAGACCATCGACATGCAAGTCAGTGGCTGTTACGGTTTTTCAGAATGCTGAAGCTATTGAAACGTTATCCACGTATGGAAAAGTAAGTGCTAGACAAGTTTCTCGACAAACGGGGATTTCGCATGGAAGAGTTTGGAGAGAACACACATTTAGAATTTTTCTATAAAAATACCCTAACAAAATTCAAAGTTTTCACGAATTAAAAGTCAGCGATTTTGAGAAGCGTCAAGAATTCGCTGCATGGATTTTCCGGGAAATTGATATTGATTAAAACTAGCTGTCAAATGTTCTAAGAACAGATGATGCTCACTTTTATCTAAAGGGAGAATTTAACATTCAAAACTGCCTCATTTTGGCAACAGAAAACCCTAGGATATTTACAGAAATACCACTTCATCAGCCCAGAGTTACATTTTTGTGTGGGTTCACTTCTTCTTTTATTATTGGGCCATTTTTCTTTTAAAAAATCAATAGAAGAACTTTTAAAACCGTTTTTGTAACTTGTTGTGTGGTGAACGTTATGTTCAACTTTTGAGAGAAAAGGTTATTCCAATATTGCAGGACAGACAAGCACTAAGCGAAATAACATTCATGCAAGATGGAGGACCTCCTCATATCTCCCGCGGTGCCAAACAATTGCTGAAGGATACGTTCGGTGAAATTCATTGATAAGTCGCCACTTTATATACCAGTGGCCTCCAATATCACCAGACTTGACGCCTTACAATTTCGGTTATGGGGGTATATTAAGTCGCGTTTTTATCGATGCCGGCCTACCACATTAGCCACGTTGAAGGCTTCTATCAGATGGCACGTTTTATAAATTTCAACTATTTAATTGTGACCATTCTGTCATCTATCGTCTGCAGGCGGTGTTTGAGAATGAAGGGCGCCACATTGAGCAGGGATTGTGACCTAATACAAGAGAGAAGGCAGTTACCTCATGTGTTATATTTTGCAGCTCTTTGTTTTGGGTTATGGGAATAATAAATGCTGTCCTCACATCTTGACTCTTTTTTTTCTATGAACAGTAATTTTTTTCGGCTCTATGAACTCAGTAGATTTTGTTTAAATATATACGAATAAAAGATACATGAGGAGCTTCTTTCTCGATTTATTGCGAGCTTTCGAACCTTTCGGTTCTTCTACAGGCGTGGATAGCATGGATATACTAACCATATTCATGCTATCCACGCCTGTAGAAGAACCGAAAGGTTCGAAAGCTCGCAATAAATCGAAAAAGAAGCTACTCATGTAATCTTTTATTCGTATATATTTAAGTATTTTTTTGTTTGTCATTTGCCCACATCTTATATTATGTCGTGCAGGCCAAAGTGTTATAACTTCTCGAATAACACTGGTACGATACACAATTTCTGGTCGTGTACACAATTTTACCCCTTTTTTTTTAGTTTATCGCTTTTCACTCATGAGAAGAAATAGCATAAGGAATATTCTCTGTATCCCCCCCCCCCAACTTTAGAAATTTTGCGCAAAAAATAATACAAAATGATTTTACTACCACGTTTTTCAACGTAAAAGTTCGATTTAAAAATGATTTTTTAGGGGATACATTTTCAAAATTGTGTACAGTATAATAAACAATGATAACATTTGACAAACCCATAGGATATTTGGAATAAAGTACGACAAATATATTTTGTCACTCCCCTCTATATTTCATTTTTGGATCATGACAAATATCCAGTTAAATAGTCAAGTGTCGCCAATCAGTCAAGAAACTACACATTCCTTATAGCAAGAAATCCTATTAGTAGTGTCATAATAATTTTTGGTACTATATTAACATTTCAAAAATCGTGTATTGATATCAGTAGTTATTTTCAAACATTCAATATATTTCACAAAACTCCATCTAAAATATAAATATTTTTTGCTACATGTTTTAATTTGCATATACCTATTTTACATATCTCAGATTGTTTTTAAAAATCGTTAACCATTTCTTCTAACTTTTGGCGAAATGGTGTTTTATTAATTTATCATTTGATATTATTAGGGTTCTTTCCTGGTATTCAAAAAGAAAAAAATACGTGTCGTTCAGTTATATTTTCAATTTATCAAACAATTTGGCCGCTGAATCTCTGATTCTGGTAGAGCGCCATCTAGCGAATAAAGTTGTAACTAAAATCAATTTCGAATTTTTGATTATTTGCCATAAAAAATCCCATTGCATCCTGAACACAATGGTGTTTACCGCATTGCTCTAGCGCAAATATTCGCGGAGTTATTAATTTTTAAAGTTGTGCGGGACTTTTGGATCACCCTGTAGATCATTATGTGTAGTTCAGAATCTTCGGAGGAGATAGCTCAGGACTTTACAATGAAAAACTCTGTTACGGTATTATCTATATAGATTTACAAAATTATATTAAATTTTGCATTTACTTACCTGTGAATGTATTTTTTCAAATTGTTCAAATTTTATTTTTCTGAATTTATCGCATCTGTATTTTTTTAAAATATTTTTTTTCTGTTAAATATTTTGTCTTTTTTCTGAATGTGTTGCTGTATGTTTTGTCTCATTCCCTTGTGTAAAGGTTGCACGATTCCATTAGTTCATGCTTTCCGAGATGTTTTATGATAAGAAGCGGTCTCTCCCAAAGTTCCTGTTTAGTGCATCTAATGCAAGCTAAAATGTGTTCTGGAGCTAATAGTGCCAACAACATTTTGAGCAAGTGGGGTAGATTGTTATTTTCTATCTTCAATGGTTTGGAATGGCTTTTTCTAAATCTTGTTAGTTTTTTTTAATGTTATCTATTTCTGAGATTCAGAGCTTCTACTGGGTCCACTCTACTATACCAGCTGTGCTTAGGGCGGTTCCTGCAGTTCTTGTTCATTTTTGTTTTGGCTAATTTTCCTCAATAAATATTCTCAATAACATATTTTTCGTCTATTAATGGCTCTTAACGTATTTATTTCTTGCCGCTCTGGAAATACTCGTATTCTCTCAGGTTACACCCTCTAAAATATAAATACAAGGAATGTTCAAAAGGTATCGCGACTTTTGTGTTTTTTTCAAAAATTATTTATTCATTCATGAATACCTATTTTGTCCCCTTCAAAGTAATCCCCATGAGATATTATACACTTGTTCCAACGGTTTTTTCCAATCTTCGAAGCACTTCAAAAAATCATTTTTAAAAATCTTTTTCAGCTCCTCCTTCGATGCCGTCTTTATCTCGTCAAGCGTAGCGTAACGTCGTCCTTTCATGGGCCTCTACAGTTTAGGGAACAAGAAAAAGTCACAGGGGGCCAGATCTGGGGAATACGGTGGCTGCGGCATCATTAGTGTGTTGTTTTTGGCCAAAAGATCGCGCACAAGAAACGATGTGTGAGCAGGGGCGTTATCGTGGTGCGAAAGCCAATTTTTTTTTTCCACAAATCCGGGCGTTTCTGGCGGATTGCTTCGCGCAAATTGCGCATAACTTGCAGGTAATATTCCTTATTGACCGTTCTACTCTGTGGCAAGAACTCATGATGCACCACGCCCCTGCAATCGAAGAAAACTGTCAGCAAAACTCTCAAATTCGACCGAACTTGGCGCGCTTTTTTCGGTCTTGGTTCGTGCGGCAGCTTCCATTGAGATGATTGAGCTTTGTTTTCCACGTCATAAACATAAACTCACGCTTCGTCACCAGTTATGACCCTCTGGAGCAAATTTGGGTCGTCGCGGACAGAGTCCAACATCTCATTAGCAATGTTCATGCGATGCTGTTTTTGGTCGCAATTGAGCAATTTTGGTACGAATTTCGCGGCGACCCGTCTCATACCCAAATCATTGATAAAAATCGAATGGCACGAGCCAATCGATATGTTTAGGTCCTCAGCAACTTCTCTAACGGTGATTCGACGATTGGCCAATATCATTTTCTCCACTTCATTAATTTTTTCGTCTGTTGTTGAAGTGCTCGGGCGTCCGGCACGCTCTTCGTCGTTCACATCTTCTCGGCCTTCTGAGAACATTTTGTACCACCGATAAACGTTGCTTCGGTCCAAGGTAGCTTCTCCGTATGCCACAGTCAACATTCGTAATTAATCCGCGCACTTAATTTCGTTTTTCACACAAATTTTGATACAGGTTCTTTGATCCATTTTTTAATAGGAAAAAATCGAAGACGATCCAAAACACCTGCAAGCAAAGCAGCTTCCAACAATTAAGTGAACATTCAAATGGCCGAGCTTGTCGGCATAATTGAGAGACATGAGTACCAACATAAAGCCACAAAAAGATCGAAATTCGAATATACGTAACCCGCGAAAATTCAAAATTCGCGATACCTTTTGAACACACCTCGTACTTATGATAATAAAATATTTCTTTAATTTATAAACCTCTCTATTCCACTAAACTTTGGAATTTGCGTGTTTATAAAGGTTTCATGCTTCACGTCAAAAGAAAGGTATGCAGCTTCAATGACTATATTTGTCAATTTGTTTATCACATTATTACCATCTTCACAAGTGAAGGCGAAATCACTTTGAGCTTTCAAAAAGTATTGCCGAATGGTCTGAGTAACAGAAAATGCTGAGGTTCTTCAGTTATGTATTGGAGTGACTAATGGAGCACTTATCAGGTCGATTGAGCTAGAATTTTTACCATTTGAGATTTTGAGATTATGAAAATTATAAATCCTGCTTCTCAATAATAGATATTAGAATAAATCCGTTTTCATTTGTCGTTGAATCGAATCAAAGTGGATGTCTCGAATTAAAATCTCCCCAAAAGATAATTGGAAGTTGACCAAAGGCCTCAGGTATTTCTAAAAAGAATTGAAATTGAAATGAAGCCATAAGAGTTTGGGTGCATATAAATATTGGTAAAATCTAATCTTTTCACATTGAAATATATAGTATTCGTTGTACAGAAAGAATTTGTAAATCTACTAATTTTAACATATATTATGTTGCGGTTCAAAATAATTGTGACAATATGAAAATATTCATATGTGCTTAGAAAATACTATAGGTGAATATTTGTCAAATACACTGTATCATTGCACATGTTTGATTTTTGAAGAAATATGATGTCAGGAAGATCGTCTGCAATACTCTTTTCACTAGTTGCCATCATACTTTTCCTGGAATTAAATTGTATACATCTGATATTGTTGTCATTCATCTGAATGTGGTATTGAGTTCTTTGTATTACTCTTTCTATCTGGGTTTTATAAAGGGGGTATTCGTTGAAGTTCGCCTTGTGATCAAGAAACCTTACTTTCTTGTACCTTACCCTTCTTCCTTAAGGATTGATATGCTCGTGAGACACTCATAGCACTACAATGTGGTGAGAGGTATTGGATATCATGTGAAACAGTACTCGGATTCCATTCTCTAGTCCACTTAACTCAGGATTCATTGTATACTTTATTTTATTCCGTTATAGGAATTAATTTCCATTATCACATCCTTAGTTAGTAATTATCTTAATGTTTATCAGTAATTACGTATATAATGTCTTGAACGTTTGTTTTCTGCTCACTAGATTCAGCTTCCTTTATCACAACTTCCTTTTGTCCAAATGTTTCTCCCAGAGCGTGGTAAAATCCTCCTAGGGTGTCTAGGAATCTTCATTGCTCTCACCCCATTTTCAGGTTGTTCCCGCCAGAAAGAATATGGCATTCGCCAAACACATAGAGTCGTCCAATCTATTGTATTTAGCCGCCTGCTTATTATATTCGCCCAAGATTTGGGGTTTAGAATTTCCATTCCCAGCAAAGGTTGAAGGGAAATTAGGCTACAACAAGACGAAATAAGTTGAGGTACTTTTACATACAGTGGTAACAATGTACCAAGACACCATAAATAAACCTATCTTTGGAAAGCAGGATTAAACAAGTTTATCAAGGTTTATTTTATTATCTTTACAAATAATCATTAGCTCTTCATATAAGTATTCAACATTTGTTGTGTATGTGACAGGGCTGAGGAATTCTGAATTTTGCCTCACTTCATATCCCACTACTAACACTCCTGCGATATCTAGAACTACAAACGACCTTCAGTTGGGACCTCTGGGAACAAGGAACCATAGCAGTGGTGTGAAATTCTAACAAGGCTAAAGAACTAGTCGTGATGGCATAGATCACGTTCCAGAAAGTGAAGCCCACATGTGTCTTGTGAGTAGTGTTCATTTATTGAATATATCACTGGGACAATTGGGATAGAGTCAATGTGGGTAAGAAAGTCATTTAAAACTTGACAAGAGCAATCTAGAACAATTCGTGTGCAGATCTGTTCGCAACTAGGAAATATTTGGGTGAATTTTCATAATGCTCTTGCGATGGTGTTGATTAATCATTTTGAAATCTTGAATAAAATTACCCACACAGCACACACCCAGCACACATAATCATATTTAGATAGGAATATCGATTTACGTTTATATCAATAAAAAGGAAGGTCACCTATCTCAGCAAAATAGTAAAAAAAACTGAGTTTTAGGGTGTCGCTTTATCATTGAACTGAATACGATAGTTTACTGTGACGGCCAATAGATTGTGTTCAAATATAGCATCTATTTTGACGAGGTAATTTATATTCCTTTTAATGATTCAAAGTTTATTATTATATGGCCAATATACGGATTCCCCTGGCGGTATATCCTAGAACATCCGATAGAATAAATCATTCACAATTATTCAATTCCAACTTGAGTAACAAAATGAATTAATGTAAAGCCTACACGTTTAAGCCAAACAGCATGTGAATGATATGAAACATATCATATAAAGTATGAGACACCCTGTTATTGAGTATTTAAAACTTTGAACTACAGTAATCCCTCGTTAAGACGAACTCAACGGGAGAACGAAATACCCTTTTCGTCTTAAAAGAATATATACCGGATTCGTATAAACCGAATTCGTATTAGACGAATTGAATTCGTGGTATCCGGGGGTTGTACTTATGTACTACTGATGAGTAAGAAAACTACATTTCTGAGGAATAACGAATAAATTTATTTGAAAACAATATTAATGAAAATATTTTATAATTTTAAGGAACAACAATTATGTATATGTATGTACATAAAGTATTTTATTTTAAAATACAATATGGATAATATAATCACAATGTAAGGCAATAACATAATATTCTGTGAAATTCCGTGAAAGCGTGCGCTCCTTGGCTGCTGGCTGGCAGGGGTCACCATGGCCCCTACATTTATCAATCGAGAAAAACAGCAATACTGGCACAATAGAGTCGAAATTTTCCACTGATTGAGTACATGGAACGACCCCAAGGGGATGGTTTCATAGAAAATGAGTCATCATAACAAACAAAGGACGAATGTTTACACAAAAGACAAAGAGAGCCAATACTTGAGATCAACGGCGTTTTTGTTGTTTTAATAGTTTATTGTTTTACTTATAACTCGCCTTTAAAAACATATTAGAATTCGTTTTAACCGATTAATTAGTTCTGTTGGGGGCTAAATTTAATTCGTATTTCGTCATAACCGAATATTTCGTCTTAACCGGCAAAATATCTTTGGAAAGCATTGAAATTTAACGGGGGAAAAGAAACGGTTCGCGCAAACCGAGAGTTCGTATAATCCGAGTTCGTGATAACGAGAGATTACTGTAATATGTTAATTGAAATAAATTTGAAATAAATGTGCTTATTTTCACAGATGGTGGTTTCAAAACAATTGAAATGATAAACAAATCTCTAACGAAGAGAAGAATATGTTTTAAAATGTATTTGATATAAAAATATTGCTATTTTCAAACTGAGAGATTTTTAAGCTTAAATATTTAGAGAATTTTTCAGTATATATATTTTAAAACAGTAAGTTTTGCTGAAATTTCGTTTTAAATATATGGAATAGTTGGGATAATTATTCAAGATAATATACAACATGGATTGTTATTATGTAGGGGAATTCGGTGTTAAATAGTTTATCAAGAGAGGCAGTTGGGACTAAATAGTTAAGAAAAGGAGAGTGCGGGCTGATTAGTTAGAAGAGACGAGAGCGGGTTTTGTTATTCACAAAGAGTGGAAGGAATTAAGTAATAGGAGCTGTGGGCTAGTTAGATAGGAGGAGGCTAGGAGATATAATTCATAGGAAATAAATGAATGGAATAGTCAGGAGAAGGAATTTGGGGTTAGAAGTCAGGTGTGGGGAATTGGGAGGTTGTTACAGAGGATCAAGGAAGTGGGCTAGTTAGCAGGGAGCGCAGTGTTGGAATGTAGTTAAAGCGCCTCAGTTGGTGTAGACATTTATGATATAGATGATTGGTTAATAATATTGTAGAGTAGAATAAATTAAATAGAATTCGATGTTGAGATTAAATATAGTTTATTTAAAGTAAGGTTACAAAGAAGAGAATAACGGGAGCTAGCGCAGTATGTTTACAAAAAACAGCTAAGAACAACCTAATCCGCGCGTACTCCTCCCGGGCCTCCCCCCGCGCATCCTTTCCAAATGGCGATTAATTCATATTTCACAGCCCTCCCTCCAGGATGTCGACAGCGTCCTCGCTGTCCCAGCTATTGTAGTCTCCGGTCACCAGCTGTTGGCCAGGATCTCTGTAGGGCTTCATCCGGAGCACATGGACGACGTCCTTCTGGCTGCGTCTCCTCCGTCTTGAACTTTGTTCCAGAGCTTCCACTTCATAATTCACTTCCGACACCTTCCTCGTTATCTTATACGGCCCGAAGTATTTCTTTAGTAATTTCTCGGACAACCCTGTCTTTGGAACAGAGGTGAACACCCAGACGAGGTCCCCAACACGGTACTCAACAGATCGATGCACCTGGTCGTAATGGTACTTGTTATTCTCCTGGGCTCTCAAAATGTGTATCCGAGCGAGCTGCCGTGCTTCTTCTGCCTTGGTTACCATCTGACCTCCAAAGTCATGATCCGATTTTTCGTCTTCGTAAGGCAGCAGGACATCAAGGAGGGTCTCGGCCTCGCGACCATGAACCAAAAAGAAAGGAGAAAATCTGGTACTTCCTTGTTGGGCCGTGTTGTATGCAAAGATGACATACGGCAGAACGCTGTCCCAATCCCTCTGCTCGGCGTCCACAAACATGGAGAGCATGTCACCCAGGGTCTTATTCAGCCTCTCTGTCAATCCGTTTGTTTGAGGGTGATAAGCCGTGGTGAAAAGGTGGCTTATCTTGCAACGGGAAGTGACTTCTTTGACCATCTGAGACATGAAGGCCCGACCTCTGTCAGTTATTATTTCGCGTGGAGCGCCATGCTTCAAAATTACTTCTTCCAGTATGAAAGTCGCGATTTCTGCAGCCGTACCAGATGGCAGGGCTTTGGCGATTGCATATTTGGTCAAATAATCTGTACATACAATTATCCATCGATTTCCTTTGTCCGAAAGAGGAAACCTCCCAAGCAGGTCCATGCCTATTTTCTGGAACGGAAATGACGGGGGTTGAATGGGAATTAGTTTTCCAGCAGGCAGTTTGTTTTCTCCCTTTCTTCGCTTTCACTCCTTGCAATGGGCGACATAACGTCGAACGCTGTTGTAAAGTCCCGGCCAGAAGTATCTTTTTCTTATTCTGTCGTAGGTCCTTGCAAAACCTAGGTGGCCCCCGGTCGGAACATCGTGGAACTCCTTCAGGATATCTGGTCTCATACACTTCGGTATAACCAACAGCAAACGTCTACCCAATGGATCAAAATTACGCTTATAGATTAGACCGTTCTTCATTTCGAATCTCTCGGCCCCTTCACCCTGGTTTAAGGCATTTGAAATTTTTGTTATATCAGGATCTAGATTCTATTGTTCTCTTACTAATGTAAGCGACGTCAGAGCAGGCGACTCTGGCAGCGGGTATCTCGATAGGCAATCCGCGTCTTTGTGCTTGACCCCGCTTTTATAGGTGATGGTTGCGTCGAAATCTTGCAGTTTGAGGGCCCATCTTGCTAGTCTTCCAGAAGGGTCCTTCAGACCAGCCAACCAGCACAAAGAATGATGGTCCGAAACAACCTCAAAGGGCCTTCCATATAAATATGGACGAAATTTTCCAATTGCCCAAATGACTGCTAGGCATTCTCGTTCAGTGGTGGAGTAGTTCTTTTCCGCCTTGGAAAGTGTTCTGGAGGCATAAGCAATAGGATTTTCTTGATTCTCCTGGATCTGTACCAGAACAGCACCCAAGCCGTAGCTACTGGCGTCGGTATGAAGTTTGGTGATGGCACTTTCTTCAAAATGTCCTAGTACCGGCTTCTGCATCAGAGCTTTCTTCAGGCACTCGAATGAATCTTTTTGCTCTTGTGTCCAACTAAACTTTTGATCTTTTTTCAGAAAAATTTGTAGAGGAGCAGCGATTTTGGAGAAATTCTTGATAAACCTTCTGTAGTAGGAGCACAATCCTAAATAGCTTTGAATATCACAGACGGACTTGGGTACAGGGAACTTCTTTATGGCTTCGACTTTTTCCTGTCGGGTTGTATGCCATCCTTATCTACCACATGACCCAGGATTTTTATTCTTGTTGAACCAAACAGACATTTATCCGGATTGATTGTAAGCCCCGCTTGTTGAAGACAGCTCAGAACCTTAGACAGACGTTATAAATGTTCCTCAAAGGTATCAGAGTAGACCACGATGTTGTCTAAATAGCACAAACAAATGTTCCACTTGAGGCCCATGAGCACATTATCCATCATCCTTTCGAATGTGGCAGGCGCGTTGCACAATCCAAACGGCATTACCATGAACTCGTACAACCCATCCGGAGTAACAAAGGCAGTCTTCTCGCGGTCTCGCTCGTCCACCTCCACCTCCCAGTACCCGGTCTTCAGGTCCATGGTCGAGTAATACCTGGCGGATGACAGATGATCCTGAACGTCATCAATGCGGGGCAATGGATAAACGTCTTTCTTGGTGATGTGATTTAGCCGCCGGAAGTCCACGCAGAATCTCCATGTGCCGTCTTTCTTCTTGACCAGCACCACAGGGGCTGACCAGGGACTCTCAGATGGCTGAATTACTTTTCTTTCAAGCATGGTATCTACTTCCTTCTGCATTATTTCTCGCTCTCTTTTAGATACCCGATATGGGCGCTGCTTTATAGGGGGATGGTCGCCGGTGTGAATTCTGTGCTTCACTCTGTTCTGTACCTTGCTTGCGTTTTTCATCGTGGGAAGGAAAACTCTTTTAAAAGACAACAGCAGCCCCATTAAATCTTCTTTTTTTTTTCTTGGGCAGATCGGGGTTGATTAGAGATAACAGGTAGTCGCTGTGGTCATCTTCTCTTCTCTCCCTTGAAAAACTTTCCGGCTCCACACTCAAGAGGCACACGTATTCCGTCTCAATATCGCACATTTTACCCAAGTTCATTCCTTTCGGAATCATTTGAAGTTGAAGTCCGCCGTTAGTTATCCAAATTTTTCCAATTCCTTCTTCAAATTCAATCAATGAAGAAGGAAATATCACGTCTTTTCGAATGAATAGTTCTTTAGAACAGGTAACCTCCATGTTAACAATTCCTACGAGAGATCTATTGACGACGCTTATCCTCTGCGACGATCTCCCGGGGATAACGAAGTCTTGGATAGCGTACACTCCGTCATCTCTACCCTCGGCGTCCAGGTCTGGTAGGTCGTCCAGTTGTAGTTCGCCCAGACCGCAGTCGATAACCGCGTTGGTCGCCT